>JAVLUX010000002.1:9835000-10025000 GCA_032164185.1 Moxostoma hubbsi | reverse complement strand
ATACATTCCCTGTATTTCCTTCTGTGTCATTTCATAGATTTAATGACTTCACTATAATTACTATAGAATATGGAAAATAGGAATAATATGAATGAATGAGTAGGTTTACCCAAATCAAGTGTTTCCCAACCTTTATCCTGCCACGGCACACCTTTTACGGCTAAAACAATTCTACGGCACACCACTATCCCACATAGGCTAACCATCGTCAATATTGTTTCTTTTCAAGAACATATGTTTTCTGTCCGTGTTAGTAGCGTGTTTACTTGTAATGTTTAAAATTGGGCTATGCAAAAATGTCTCAAAAATTAGACCTTCTCATCGTCCGTAATATTGACGGACAGGGTCGTAAAACATCCGTCATAATCTCTTATTACCCGTCATTTTAATTTTCATATTTTAATGATAATAAGACATTTAATAGCTTTTATTTTCATTTTCACATTTTCATTTTTAATCATGCATTTACAGGACGAGCATATTGCAGATTATCCATTCATTTATTTATGAAGAGAACAGATGAAGAACAGAGACACGAAGCAGATGAATGTTTTTCCCCGCAGTGACAGCGGAGGCAACTAAAACACGACATATGAACAACGCAATATTTCAAAAAAACAAACACGATTAAAATATGAACAAAACTCAACACCCACAACAACTCAACATCGACAACTCAAACCTTCCTCCTGGTCCGCATCGATTTAAACTCGCCTGTGTGTAATCAAACGCATCACGGGAGACTGATGCCGGGACATTTGTCATTAGATTTTGTGTCTTTGCCTCGGACAGACGACTTCTCGTGGCAGGTTTAATTTGGTTCTGAAGGCTGAACCCAGCGTCAAGCGCCGCATCGCCCTCCACGTGACAAGAGTTGTAGAAAGGGGGTGATTTTACGAGTTTGATGTGTAAACAAGCGGGAGGTGTGCACAATAAACATTGAAAACATGTATTTGGAAGAGAGAGAAAAGCTTGCAGTTGCTTTGATAGCAGAAAGCAATAAAAGGTCTCGTTTATGTTGAGGTCGAAGTGTTTTCTTGTGGAATTTTAATGAGTTCAATAACTGGGGACTCTGATATTCGTAAACAAGGTAATATTTCATTAAAAGAAATGATGAGACATTCAACGTCTCTTCACAAATTTGGACAGTTTTAAATATTTCTTGTTGCTCAATATCTCAAAGACATGATTGGTGAAGCAAAAACATGCGTGTGAAAAACACTTGTGTGATGTCACTTCATAGACTTCAATGTATTCTGCAGCTCTAACGCGAGTCATGTGAAAGGCCCTTAAAATGTATAAATATCACTCACTTTTGCACATTAATCATTGCTCTTCACAATCACAAAAGTGACCGATTATGGTTTCAAAACGTCAAATTTCTCCAAAAGGTGAGGTCCCTGAAATTATTAAAAAAAAAATTCATGCATTTACTTACTCTGTGGAATTTGATAATTTTCCACGGCACACCTGACATCCTTTCACGGCACACTAGTGGTTGGGAAACACTGATCCAAACCACTCACTGCAGTGTAAAGCCCCAATTATACTTCGCCTAGACCTGAATGCTAGGAGTCTGTGTACAGGACGCGTGATGCAAATTTCATCATCAGCAGAGTACACGAGCACTGAATGCGTGTGGCCCGTTTTTAATCTCTGAACACGCAGTATGTGCGTGTACCTGGAATTATTTCCATTAATTAGTGGGTCCACAAGGTGGCAACACACACAAATGAGCGGTTGCGGTCACGAAGAAACACTAGATGTAATTACCGCTAAACAACAGGAGACAAAGTTGTAAACAACAACAGATGCTTGCAAAAATGCAATATGTAGAAAAATGCAAAATGGTTGATACTATAATCATTGTTACAGTTACCTTGAACAGACTGAAATTTGTAGAGAAAAATATACATTATCTGTGTTAAAAGACTTACTTGTGGCCGAGCTCATGCGCTACTGTAAGTGCCACGGGAAGGCCTGTATCTTCATTGATGCTGCAGCTGCGATGGGGTTGGCACATCCCAGCCATGTGAGACAGTCCTAACGTCTCGCACGGCTTATTAATAGCGGCACAGATGTCTTTCCTGTGTTAAAGAAAAGTGTTAAACCTCTGACATCATTACTGTCAATCTTGCTTAATACAGCTCATCAATATGAAGAAATTAGTCATTAGTATGATACTGTACATCTCTATTAACAGCAACTACACAGTAAAGACTTGAAGATGCAAATCTGCTCACACAAAGGTGCAATTACATCAAGCAGAGGGCAACCACGGGTGCTATGATTATATGTAAAGCAATGTAAAATGAATTACAATCAGGCTGTACATACCTAGTGAGCAGGACAGCCACATCATGATGGACTGGATGTTCATCACCCTTCATGTTAATGCCCTTCTGCCACTTACAGAAGCTGTTCAGGCTGTTGTCAGCGTGATGGGTGATCTTCAGATCCTCCTGACCGTTTAAACACAATAAAAAGGATTAAATATAAAGATATAATAAACTTTATTGCAAAGACACCATTTCTTAATCAATGTGGACGTGTAGCAATTGGCAATGCAACCAGAAGCAAAACATGGCAAGCACCAAAGGGGTGCACGTTTTAAAAATAACTTGTCCAAAGAGCCTTGTTTAAAGATCATGTAAAACAGAAGATATATGCACACCTGCGACCGCACATCAATTCAATGCTATATTAATAGATGTTGTATTAGTTTGCTACAAAACACTGTGAAACACTAAAAACAGCTATTTTATGTGTTGCACATTATTAAAGGCAATGTAAGCATCAATTATCCTTATACAGTATATAAAAGGGATATTGCTAGTTTAGATTTTGATGGTTATTTTCATCTTTTCGGTTAGAAATTAATTTTATGTGTCATATTTTCCCTGTCTTTGTCTAGACGTTTATGTTGAAATGCTTGTTTAGTTCCCCGCTTATTGCTTTATTTATTTCCTGTGTTAGTTTTGTAGTCCTTTGCAGCTTTATTTACAAAAGAATAAATAAACTAACTATATACAAACCAAAACAAGGGGAACCAAGCACAGAGCATAATACAATACATGCAAAGACCGACAAACTAACCAAAGGAAACAAGGTCTAAATACACAAAGGAAAACATGGAACACCTGGTGAAACAATCTGGGAATGAGGAACACCAGGGGAAACTATCAGGGAATGAGGAACACCAGGGGAAACAATCAGGGAATGAGGAACACCAGGGGAAACAATCTGGGAATAAGGAACACCTGGGGAAACAATCTGGGAGTGAGGAACACCTGGGGAAACAATCTGGGAGTGAGGAACACATGGGGAAACAATCTGGGAATGAGGAACACATGGGGAAACAATCAGGGAATGAGGAACACCTGGGGAAACAATCTGGGAATGAGGAACACATGGGGAAATAATCTGGGAGTGAGGAACACCTGGGAATGAGGAACACATGGGGAAACAATCAGGGAATGAGGAACACCAGGAGAAACAATCTGGGAATGAGGAACACCTGGGAATGAGGAACACCTGGGGAAACAATCTGGGAATGAGGAACACCTGGGGAAACAATCTGGGAGTGAAGAATACCTGGGAATGAGGAACACATGGGGAAACAATCTGGGATTGAGGAACACCTGGGGAAACAATCTGGGAGTGAGGAACACCTGGGGAAACAATCTGGGAGTGAGGAGCACCTGGGGAAACAATCTGGGAGTGAGGAACACCTGGTGAAACAATCTGGGAGTGAGGAGCACCTGGGGAAACAATCTGGGAATGAGGAACACCTGGTGAAACAATCTGGGAGTGAGGAGCACCTGGGGAAACAATCTGGGAATGAGGAACACCTGGGGAAACAATCTGGGAATGAGGAACACCTGGGGAAACAATCAGGGAATGAGGAGGACCTGGGGAAACAATCTGGGAATGAGGAGCACCTGAGGAAACAATCTGGGAATGAGGAACACATGGGGAAACAATCAGGGAATGAGGAACACCTGGGGAAACAATCAGGGAATGAGGAAAACCTGGGGAAACAATCAAGGAGAATCAATCATGAAATAAAACTACTACAAAACAAACACAGGAAACAGGAACAGGGAACTAAACAAGCATTTCAACATAAAAGTCTAGACAAAGACAGGGAATATATGACAATATGAATAAATTCATGTCACAGGATGTCAATCAATGACAGACACCTTTGAAATATTTACATTCAGCAAACATGAAAGTTTCTAGATTTACAGAGCATTGGATTAGGGCTCATTTGAGATGCAATTATTCATTTAATAGTGTTGCATTTTATCATATTGCTGTTGCAGTTGCTTATTGCTTTATAAGTGCCACTCAAGGCAGTGCATTTCAGTGATTTTACCACGGTTAAGGGTGTTTAAGATCCTAGCAACATCCTTTAACCATGGTGAAATAACTGCAACACATGGCCTCTCGTTGCTTATTGCTTTATTTCATTCTTGGGCCAAAGGCACTATTAACACATGTATCTTTATATTACTCCCCACATTCTGCAGTTACATTTTGCCCCATTTTGCACTCTTTGCAGCAATTGTTGATTCAGAATGCCCCGTCTTGCTTACCTCGTCTTTTTCCAGGAGAATGAGACGCACAACTACAATGTTGATGGCATTTCCAATACTGGCATCGCGAAACAAGCCTGCCACCTAGAAAAGAGCATTCTGAGATCTAAGATATTATTTATATATATATATATATATATATATATATATATATATATAAAATTGAAGCAATATCACACGAGCAAGAGTGAGAAATGGCCCTACATCAGCAGTGCTATGATTCGGCTGCAGGTAATCAGAGAGAGAGAGAGAGAGAGAGAGAGAGAGAGAGAGAGAGAGAGAGAGTATACTATATATACTGGTTTAGCATTGAGTAGTGTGTATATATATATATATATATATATATATATATATATATGAATATGAATGTGTATCACCCTAACCTTACCAATCCATTTTAAGACATAGGTGCCAATTTGATTGTTTTTTCCAGTGGGTGACCAAAATAATAGAATATATAATATAAACCGACATAAATGTGCTTCTGTTTATCACACATTCAAAAGTTATTTCTGGTTAAGCATTTATGGAATATTTTATACTTGATGTGCCAAGTGATCACGGGTTTAAAACTTTCTCTTCTCACCATTTAAAATGTATTTTCAATAAACCGGTTCAAATTGTATCCCATGTCGCTTGCCTGTTCCGACACTGAATAGAGGGAAGGATGATAATGTAGCAAAGTTGAACGTGTTTATGACTGATAAGGGTAAGATTAAGGATAGGGTAAGGATATCGAATTGTGAAAAACTGTGATGATGACTCAAACAATCCCCCTAAGCCACAAACCATTCATCTTCACTACTGATTCTATAAATTGCAAAGAAGAAGCACAACAGCAGTTGAGTCTATTGCAAAATCTCTTTGCCTCTTTTTGTACTAGTAGTTGAAAGGCCCCTGAAAATACATCAAATGAAGAAGTGTTGACAACTTTCTGGAGGGGAACTTTACAGAGAGAAATAAATCAAAGGGTCTCGTTCCTGGCTTCTTCAGAAGCACCATTAAAACTACCGAGATGAACAATCCAGTCGGAGAACAACAACCACTTTAAGTGTAAGTTGGAGTAAGAATGAGTTCAAGCTCAACTTGTGCAGTTGTTGGCTGTACTCAGGTCAGCGCTTCATGTTGTCTACACACTCATTATACTTTGAGAGTTGGGACACTGTCAAAAGACAGCTGTCACGCACTACGGAGCACGGCATCGGCATTATGAAGCAAAGACTTTCTAGCAAGTCCGTCCACTGTCGGCCATCTTTGAAACGCTCTCGGGAGGCTATTTCCAGTCATGCCAGTGCAGCTACTATCTACTTGATTGGGGGAACACCGAAATCTCAAAAATGTTTGGTCAAGATTACGATCGAAGGACATATTTCAAATCAGCAATAAAATTGGACAATACTGGAATTATAAATTGTGCTTCTTTACCTCATATTACGCTACAATCACAAGCACAAATCTCCCGGCTTGTATAGCTAATGCGCATGGGCGTTCTCGAGTTGATTGGCAGGCGATGTCTGTATCTAAAAGGTGATTTTACCTGTAAGGCGGGACTTCCTTTCTACATCGGTTGACCATTGGCGCTTAAAGCTCCTTTGTTGGGCGTTCCAATTTCTCCCATTCTTTTTAACAGAAGTAGCTCGTCTTTGCTAAATATTCTCTGCTATAAAGCCACATATTTATTTGTCCATTTTCTACAAATTGTAAACGCTAAACATCACATCATCCACTAAAAACGCTGATCCGAGCAAAAACACCGGAGTCATGGAACATTTGCACATTAAAAAAAAAAAGGTGGATAACAGAAACAGGGATTATTTATATATGAGAGATGGGCCACTTCTATTCAATTACATAGGAGAAAGTGGAACGGTCAACGGATGTAGAAAGGAAGCCCCACCTTTTACAGGTAAAATAGCCAATCACCTTTTAGATACAGACATCGCCTGTCAATCAACTCGGGAATGCGCATTAGCTATACAAGCTGGGAAAATTGAATTTTTTAGCATAATATGAGGTAAAGAAGCACAATTTATGATACGAGTGTTGTCAGAATTTATTGCTGATTTGAAATATGTTGTTTAAACGTAAGCTTGGCATGCAGCTTTTTATATTTTGGCGTTCCTCCATTCAGTTAGATAGGAGCTGCACTGGCATGACTGGAAATAGCCTCCGGGAGCATTCCAACAATGGCCGACAGTGGACTGACTTGCTAGAAAGACTTTGAATAGCACACAGTTGTCTCGAGATGCGTTTTTAAAAGTTGACGTTCTGGTTTACCTGACATGGTGTCTAAAAAATATGGCACTCCTGCAAAGACGTCTGTCTTGCGCACGTTTACATTGTAAAACAATGGGGAAAAACAGTACAAATGGACAAAAATACACATTTTTAAAATGCGCTCAGTGTAACCATCCCTTAAGACAGCTAACAAGGATATGAAACGGAGCTAGGAGAAGTTAAACAAGTTCTGTACCCAACTCGTTTACCCAAAAGCTTCTGTTCTTTTCCACAAACCACCACTGCTTTCAACACTGTTCGACAGCTCCATTTCCCACTCGGAGAAAGATAGCCTTTGAATATTAGCCTCCTCAGCAGGCTCAGCAATATAAAACAGCAGCAATGTACAGTAACAAGGTCAGCTGACTTGGATCCAGCTCAAGAGAAACTAACAGAATGGGATCTGCCTACAGGCACATTGTAGCCATTTGAGAAGAGATGGAAGGTGGAAGTTTAAACATTTTGAAACAAAACACCATGGTTAAGAATACAAAAAGAAAGGTGTGGATTTGGAAACTTGGAATTCTTTCTTGACAATGTCTGTGGAGAGGGAACATGCCTGGAATTATTATTACCTTTAAAAACAAGTCTAATCATAGAGTCCACTGCACTTATCAGCAATAACGCAACTGACAAAACTAAAATATATATTATCAATTATTGATCGGCACATTATTTTTCCCATATGTTTTTGAAGCATTGATATTTTAACACTAGCCAAAATTCAAATTGGGAGCCTAATTTGTATGGTTTCTAACTCACTGTCGTTTGGCCTTCTGTTTAATGTAGTCTAGCGAGATGTAGTTTGGGAGACCACAAGGGGGTGATATAACATACTGTACTTAAAACTGCTGGACCTCTCGATGCGGTGCAGGTGGTCCAAAGCTGTGAATCTAGTCACAATACACACAAAAGTTACAATGGTTTTTGTACTTCAAGAATGAACGGAGACGTGGATGAGTTTGCATGTTAGAGAATCTGGTGTAACTGCGCATTGAACGATTAGAAATGGCGACATTTACTATTCGATTTCTCTGTATGTAGCATTGAATAGGTTTCATTCAAGCTGTCAACCAACAAAAAGACATACTAACTAAAAAGACATTGTGTAGGCTGTATGAAAGATAATGTACATATATACAATATATCATCCAGTCATGGCTAGAGTAAATAATATATGTCCTTTTATGAAGATTTGAGTCGAATTTAATGGAAAACTATGCGAGTTGCACTCTGTGGCGCTGGAAATCTTGCATACCGGGCATTTTCCCGGTGGGCCGACACACTTTGCAGAGCAGACCACAAAACGGCGCTGCCAATCCCAATGCCGATTTCTCTTCCCAGTCCAGCCCTTCTCCGGAGCAGTAGCTGGGCATATTAGGCATGTACAACTGGACATATTCTCTTCAATTTATCAAAAATGTGTTGAGAAATATATATGAAGAGAGAAAAACTATTGTGCAATGATTAGCCTTATTTATATCTGGTAAAAATGAAGGGGAAAAAAAGCCAATATATCAATAATCATAGGGAAATTTTACGACTTGATGCAAACACACACAAACAGATAATATGTACACCATGGAATAAGCGTAAGAGATTTGCATATCATGTAATATTGCACCAATAATTACAAATCCTTAGATATTTTCAATGGTAGAGAGGTGGCAAAGAGGAGGTGCCACCACCTATCAAGCTTGTTTACAAAAATGCAACCGCATTGCCATGCAGGACTGCAGGAATCACACATCAACATTTGCTAAGGGTTAGGGGTTTTGTTCAAATCAGGTATGAGCAATAATAATAGCAAGCACCACTTTTTATTAACAGATAGGTTTGTTACTCACAATATTCATGACAGAGAGCACATAGCTCACGACTCCTTTGCTACCATGGAACTCCACCATTTTAGGATCAGCCACGACTAAGGTCTCTACCCACTTCTCAGTGCTTACGGAGCGTTGTCTAATCCGTCTGCGTTGCTGCCGTATCTCCCAACGCTCTCTCTGCCTCTCCACCTGCTCTGCACCTCCTGTATGATCTGAAGAGGGCCAAAATATGGGTGATATTAATTATTGTAATGCTTAAATCTTAAGTACTGTATGGAACTTCATCTGTGTTAAAACTCTTCTATCCCAGCTTAATAAGCAGAGACAACTCTAAGTAAGCCATTCATAGGTTAATTTTCTCGAAAACTATAAGCATGGTGTCTCTATAGTGCTATGAAAATCCTCTTCTTGTTTTAAGCAGCCCGTCTATACAAACACAATTACATTGACTCGAACAATGGTGTGATTTGGGGACGGGACAATCTCTTTGATTGACCAACAGCAGATGCGTGTTCAGAAAGATGTTTTGAAAACAAAGTTTATTTTTTCCATTGCATTTGGTGGTGCTAGTGTCGCAGAAATGCCATACTTCAGCTTTAAAACAGTGGTTCCCCTTCGGTCACTCACTCGATGTTGTGTCGATGAAGTGACACTAGGGGTCGATCTAGAAAGCCCGAAACACCTTCAGATCTTTGAGAAAAGACCAATGGGAATTGGCGACAGCACCTTCAAAGAGCTTATTTCTTCTAACTGAGTGTAATTTCCTCTAAAGAGTTGTGAACAGTGACGTTGAACATATTTTGAAAGACGCGTCTTTTTAAAGATGCCATTCACTGCGAGAACATGACCATGGCCACTTTACGAGCACGGCTCTCCTTCTTCTGAGGGAGCGCCTCTTCAGCAGTCCCCCTTCCCGGGCCTCATACCTACGGGTAAAATGTTGATGTGGTTGACGCTGGAGACGTGGTAATTCCCCGTGGGCAACCCACCCCGCAGCGCGCTCGTTGGCCTCCGCCCATCTCTGGGATGAGACAGGCAGCTCGCATCAGTGCCCAAGATCCTGATGAGATGTTGATCACTGCATCGGAGGGCGTTCTAGCAGTGTCGGATGCTGAAGACTTGACCGGACTGCCGCCTTCGAGTGTGGCAGCCCGGTCTGAGATGGACACTGAACTCACTACCATGCTTTCCTGGGCCGCTGCGAGTGTCAGGCTTGAGTGGAACCCTCCGCCCACTCCTGATCAATCCCGGCTTGTTGACTGGTTTCTCAGGTCAGCCTGCCGCTCGCAGCCGCGTCCCCCCTCCATTTCCATTCTTCCCGGAAGTGCATGATGAGGTGACGTGGTCATGGAGGACACCTTTTGCTGCCCGGACACGATCCTTCAGCTCGTCTGCTCTCACTACCCTCGACAGTGGGGCGGCTGAGGGTTATGCCACAATTCCCCAGGTGGATAAGGTGATCACGGGACACCTGTGCCTGCTGAGCGCCGCCACCTGGCGGAATCAGCCGGCACTCCCTTACGAAGCCTGTGAGACGACGACGTCTCTGGCGGTTGGGTGTAACAAATCTTACTTACCTGTTCGCACCTGAAAGAACACGAGACCGGCGCGTTTTATGAGTATTTTTAGGCCTAAGCGGAATACATTTTTCTATGGAGAGAAAACTTAGAGAGAAAAGGCCACGGCTGGTGCGGCCTGCTCCCATATATGGTACATCCACCCCCACAGGGTTATGGGAAAGCACATGACATATTGGGGCGTCTTGGGGACACAACGTCGAGAGAGTGACAGAAGGGGATGCCTTGGTTACTGATGTAACCTCCATTCCCTGATGGTGGGAACGAGACGTTGTGTCCCTCTTGCCACAGACAGAACTTTACCGCTGTAACAGCCGGGACCTTGTCTCGGCTCCTCAGTGCAAAACCTGAATGAACTTGCCTGCTGGCCTCCCTTTTATACCCATATGCCGGGGGAGTGGCATGCAAATTCAACTCGCCAATTCTCATTGGCCTTTTCTCAAAGATCTGAAGGTGTTTCAGGCTCTCAAGATCGACCCCTAGTGTCACATCATCGACACAACATCTCGTTCCCTCCATCAAGGAACGGAAGTTACGACAGTAGCCGAGATGTTTTCAACAGGTGGGTCGCAGGTATAAATACAGTTAACAATTTAATCCTAATTATGCATAGTAAAGATACAAAAAATGAAACAGTCTCATTGTTTTTAACAGGAAGGAGAAATTCCCCCCATACCTTTTGTTGTTTATGTCAAAGGCTATGCGTGCAATTAAACTCTACATTATTTTGGCACAAATTCATCTGTCACTTGGTAATATGGTTATAACTAATACATATGGTCCTTTCACGTTGAAAGCAACACAAATGTTTGTCGTTAGTACATTTATGCCTTTACAATTCACCTTTATCCTGAACGTGGAAGTGTTCCACGATTCAACCGTTTTCAATTTCCGGTCTTCGGTGTTTTCACTCGCATCGCCGTATATTCTAAAGCTGTCTCTAGCGGACTCAGAACAACTCCAATTGGGTAGGGGGTGTCCCACTTATTGACTGTTTTCACTAATCTTGCCCACGTAGTCAGTGAGCCTGTCTCGTTTACCGATTAAAAGCGGAGGGAAGGTGTCACACTTAACGACTGCCTTTGACAATTCTCAGCACTACACTGTCACGCCCCGTTTTCACAGCCAATCATCCTAAATTCAAACCATATGCATTACTTAAGACATTGATATGAACTGATATTCATTAAAAGCACTTTTGATCTAAATAAATACCAATAGATGTTACCACGAAGCACGCTATAACATTAAAACTCTTCACTTCTGTAAAGTTTTTAAGCTTAACAAGGAACATGTGGACATTTTACATTTACATTTGTTTACATTTATGCATTTGGCAGATGCTTTTATCCAAAGCGACTTACTGTGCACTTATTACAGGGACAATCCCCCCCGGAGCAACCTGGAGTTAAGTGCCTTGCTCAAGGACACAATGGTGGTGGCTGTGGGGATTGAACCAGCAACCTTCTGATTACCAGTTATGTGCTTGAGCCAACTATGCCACTACCACACATTTTTCCCAAACAATAGGGACAAATTGGCCACAGAAAATTTGTCTTTAGTTAAAAGGGGAATAGTCTTAACCCATAAACAATAAAACAAAACAGGTCGATAAACATGTACAATGTCCTGTGCCTTATCACTGCAACAATAGTATAAATAGTAATTACGACCTGCCAACTCAAAATCGTTATTGTATATTTAAACAGTTCCTTACCATGTACATTGAGTTCAGCAGTGATCTCCGACCACTTTTCTCTTTTAATGGTCTGTCATGATATGACATATGAGAGATGTCATACAACCATACGTGCTAACTCCAAAAAGCAATAAACTGCTCTAAATTAACCGCCCACGAGCGCTTTCCAGATGTCATTCTTTCTCTGCAGAAAAAAATCGTTCCTGTCCACCGGCAATAACACATTTTATACATGAACTGGACTCATTGCTCACTGCCTTGGTGGCGTGTTCCAGCCCCACCCACAGCCACTGATCATTTCAAGCAAACTGGATGTGTATTTTCAGTGTTTTAAGGTATTATCTCAGCTGGGAGTCCAGACAATCAAGTGATTAACACATCCCATTTATTTTATAGACAGTGCATATGAGTGTATAGATGAAATGAAGTGATGGTCAGAGGTGAGTTTCATTGATATCCTTAACTGGCATAATTAAATGACAGTCAACAATGGCACAAGTTGAGCCTGATATACATTTTTACTCCCAAGTAACAGTTAAATGGTTCTTAATACATTTCTATGTATTTGGGCATTTGTCATCCCAACTTCAACAAATACACAGGGAACCTTTGTTTAATTTTTGCAATAAACACTTCATGTCCAATATAAAATCAAGAGTCCTTAACCAAAACCATTCAAGTAACACAGGCTTAAAAGCTAACATCTGGTCAAAATCATTTAGCCTCAATGAGTCATGATGCCCAGGGCTTTACCTCTGACCCCACAGGTTGCATTAGATGTTTGCTCCCCAAACGAAGGCTGCAGCAGCTGCGTTTCTGATTGGATGGCATGTCGCTTGTAGATGGCATGAGCCTGTGGTGCTGACTCTTCTTGTGGCGGCTTCAGTGGACTAATGAAGAATTCCTCCTCTGACAGCTTGAACAGCCCTGTCTACAGGGAATGGAAAAGTTAAAGCAAATTGACATCAATTTAAACACCCTCTTCACCAAGGTTGTATTGTTGGGCATAGCAAAAAGGGGCAGAAACTGGTTGTTTATGTCTGGACATTATTCACAGGTTATCTTGTAATCAGAATGGTAGAACTACAGATCAACAAGTCGCTTTGCATTGTAGATGACGTCTTTGAATCCTGGTCTGAAAAGTGTGAGACCACACTGAAAATCTGGATTTTTATTTATGTATTTATTTATTTCATTTAAACCTGGAATTTTTGGATTTTGAAAAGTATAAAATCGGTTACATTGACCATGTTAACGCCACTATACAATTTTTATTGTCTTTATTCCACTAAAGCGCACAAGATGCTCTTGTAGTCCATGCATAAGCAATGAGAAAAATTGTACAGTGTTTGATTAATAATTCCACATTTTAAACTGTCTTGTGAAATATCAAAACACAACCGTATTAGGACTCACCAGGCCATTGCATGTGCTCAGAGCTGCATGTCCCCACGTCAGAGAACTGCTCCACACATCTCCCAGAAAATAGCAGAGAGAATGGCCATGCCCATGTAACATAGACCCTTGGAGGCCACCAGATCTCAGCTCTGTGATGAAGCCGGGTGCCAGAAGATGGGAGTTTAGGGTAAGGTTAAAGTGCAGGTCGTGCCCACCATACTGCAGATGGTAGAAAACTTGGGCAACGTTCTGTGCGGTTTTTGCTGTCTCTCTCCTCTGAACTCGACTCACACGGTGGGACACGAGATTTGACAAGAAATGTCCAGCTGAATCCACTCTAAATGGATGAACAACTTCATAGTTGGGAAGCCCATCAACAGAACTATCTACAAAAACAACAGGGTAACTTCATAATTTCAAAGCAGTCACACACCTGAAGACCAATTTTTCTATTGGTCTATTAAATATATATATATATATATGAATACACTGATTATAACATTGAATTAATGTGACAGTCCTTTATGATTTTTATATTTTTTCTGGGGTAAAGTAAAAACATATCTTGGTTTTACCATTCGGACATTCTCAAAAAAAACTTAAATTCTTTAAAAATGTTGGCATAATTTATTATTTCTTAAAAAATAAGCAGTGAAACAATTTTGTTTTAAAATATGATCATTAAAAAAGTTTTGTCCACCAATTCAGTCATATGGTGCAAATAACATGTAGGTAGTGATGGATGGATGGATGGATGGATGGATGGATGGATGGATGGATTAATGGATGGATGGATGGATGATTGAATGGCTGGATGGATGGATGGCTGGATGGCTGGATGGATGGATGGCTGGATGGATGGATGGATGGATGGATGGATGGATGGATGGATGGATGGATGGATGGATTAATGGATGGATGGATGGATGATTGAATGGCTGGATGGATGGATGGATGGATGGATTGATTAATGGATGGATTAATGGATGGATGGATTAATGGATGGATGGATTAATGGATGGATGGGTGGATGGATTAATGGATGGATGGATGGATGGATGGATGGATAGTTAGTCTGAGTCATTCGGTTAAAGAAATAGACCAGAATACTGTATCTAAAGCGATTATATGGAAGACTAAACACTACAAAATAGCTTAGAAATCCCAGGCCTAATTTCTACCTATTCTTAAAGTACCCTGCAGACAAACAAACAGTCTCTGTTAGATAGCTTCTGCCTGTTCATTGAACACAATACTTTGATCTGCATAATTCGGCTGTAGAGAAACAAAGCATTAGTGGCTGTGGGATCCTACTTGAAATGGGATATGGCGTGGGGGAGGCTCCGTCCAGGCAAACATACTCATAACCACACAAAGGGTTCGATAGAAAAGTAATGTGACAGTAACACTTCACATGACATTATCCATTGTATCCGTATTACATTCACTGTTTACAACACAACTACAAATTATTCTGTTTTATTGCAGGCTGTTCCAAAACTCTGAAGCATACCAAATTTATACTGTTTATTATTATTTCCCAGTGAACTGCAACATGGTTACTGTGATGTACAGTAAAGTGTGAGCCAAACTTCTAGATGAATCATACAACTGAAGCAAGCGGAAAATTCAATCATAGTTTATTATATGGTGCCAGTGGAACATTTGGTGCCATTTAAATCATTGCATAAATCGTCTGTCCAGAACAATATGGGAGCACAACAGGGCTCTAGATGGGCATCTGGAATGGGCCATTAATATCACTAAAAGTTACCCGAAAAATATCTGAAGCAATATGCAGTGGCCCCTCAAAAGTATTTGGGACTACTTACAATGAATGAATGTCATTAAATGTTATTATATTAGATAACAAAATCATAACAACAAAAAGTGGCATTTGCAGACAAGTTATGCAAGTAACATTTCTCTGAAATTACTTTTCTTAGCAATTTTTGCACTAATGAAGTTCTGCAAGTTTCCTTGCAGAATAATCACAGCTGTGGTTCACATCTCTATAGCTTTGGAACAAATTAAGAGACCACTGCAAAATGATCAGTTTCTCTGGATTTACTATTTATGGGTATATGTTTGAGTAAAATGAACATTGTTGTTTTGTTCTATAAAGTACTGACAACATGTCTCCCAAATTCCAAAAAAAAATATATTCATTTACAGCATTTATTTGGAGAAAATTACAACTGGTCAAAATAACAAAGATGGTGTGTTTTCAGACCTACAATAATGCAAAGAAAGCAAGTTCATATTCATTTTTAAACAATGCAATACTAATGTTTTAACTCCGGAAGAGTACAGAAATCAGTGTTTGGTGGAATAACCCTGATTTTCAATCACAGATTTCATGCGTCTTGGCATGCTCTCTACCAGTCTTTCACATTGCTGTTGGGTGACTTTATGCCATTCCTGGCACACAAATTCAAGCAGCTCGGCTTTCTTTGATAGTTTGTGACCATCCACCAAATTTCACTGTGGGTGCGAGACACTGTGGCTTGAAGGCCTCTCCAGGTCTCCATCTAACCGTTAGATGGCCAGGTGGAGGATCGGTGATGATCTGAGGGTGCTTCAGCAAGGCTGGAATTGGGCAGATTCGTCTTTGTGAAGGTGCATGAATCAAGCCACATACAAGATTATCCTAGAAGAAAACTTGCCTCCTGCTGCTCTGACAATGTTCATCAACTCTGAGGATGGTTTTTCCAGCAGGACAATGCCCCATGCCTCACAGCCAGGTCAATCAAAGTGTGGATGGAGGACCACCAGATTAAGACCCTGTCATGGCCAGCCCAATCTCCAGACCTGAACCCCATTGCAAACATCTGGAATATGATCAAGAGGAAGATGGATGACCACAAGCCATCAAACAAAGCCGAGCTGCTTGAACTTTTGTACCATGAGTGGCATAATATACCCAACAGCAATGTGAAAGACTGGTAGAGAGCATGCCGAGACGCATGAAAGCTGTGAAAGCTTGAAAATCAGGGTTATTCCACCAAATATTGATTTCTGAACTCTTCCTAAGTTAAAACATTAGTATTGTGTTCTTTAAAAATGACTATGAACTTTATTGCATTATTGGAGGTCTGAAAACACAGCATGTTTTTGTTATTTTGGCCAGTTGTCATTTTCTCCAAATAAATGCTGTAAATGAATATATTTTCATTTGGGAGACATGTTGTCAGTACTTTATAGAATAAAACAAAAATGTTCATTTTACTCAAACTGATACCTATAAATAGTAAATCCAGAGAAACTGACAATTTTGCAGTGGTTTTTAAATTAAAGCTTAAAGTATATATGCCATTAAGTTCGACAGCCAGAAAGTGTCTTTTTATTCTGTATTATGGACAGAATATCTATTGCTTTATCTTTTAAAACCAAACAAACTTTCTTTAAAAGTGTGCTTGTGCTTTCTGCCTGCAAAAAAATTGCCACTTGGTTTGGCATTTTCTCTGATGCAATGACAAACATACATTAATAATGGTGCAAACACTTTTGGGGGTCACTGTATATGCACTAAACTCCATTATGAGCACACAAAAGAGACAGAAAATGCAGAAAATCACTGCAGGATTGATAAAGACAAGCCCAAGTCACTCACCGGTTTCTTGCACATATCCGTTCGTTGTTGTGGATAAAAGTCCAGCTGTAATCACAAAGCAGAGAGAAAAACGTGCTGGTCCCAAAACTTTAATGCCGAAGTCTAACTGAACCATCATGTTAAACTGCACAGAGGGGAAGATAAATCACTTAGTCCGATCTTTTGATACATCTATACAGTCCATACAGAGAGCTTGAATAGTATGTTTTGCCTCAGCCTAATGCATTGGTAGTTTTGACCCATCACATAAAAGCCCGGTTTTGCATTGCATAGACAATATTATGCCAAAGCACTGAAATGTTGGTCCGAATAAAAGGATAGTTTATGGCATGATAAAAGTCTGCGAGTGCGGTGCATGGGCGATTTGGGATCCGTCCGTTACATCAACTACTTGCTGGGTTGAGTGCAGTTACAGATGCCGCACAGTGAAGAGTAGCTCAAACTTGTTTCAGTAAAACTTTGCACAAGTACCGCCCTTTCAGCAGCCAGATTATGGGAGGACCCCGGTCTTTGTATTGAGCTCGTCGGATTGAATCCATTCTGAGGCTTTTGTTTAGTGATATCCGTTTTATTTTATGCTCAAATGTCTTCCTTTATCATATTTAACAAACACGTTAACAATTTGTCAGTGCATTCATTGATTCGAGAGTCGACGAGTAATGGCGCGTTCTCATTGGACGGTTCGGATTGCGCGTTATTTTAATTGATGATTTATGTAGGCATGCGTCAGATGGACGTCTTTGCGTTGGGTCTCGTGAGATGAGCGTTGTGTTTACAACTTTAGGAAACCAATTTAAGGGCGGTTCACGCCTCTCCAAACACCTGCTCTACATGTTCAGCTTTACTCGTGGTGCAACTTCTAGCTTTTTTAGACATGCTTGAGCAAAGACATGGTTGGTGTGAACTCCCCCTTTGACCATTGTGGCACAGGTGTTGAATCGAATTGTGTTGCCCGTCGGCATATGTTTACCCCTATCAAGGCTGGACTGGGTAGAGAAATCGGCCCGGGATTTTTCATGGCAACTGGCCCAAAACTTGTTGGGGGATGGGGGTTGCGTTCGCTGTCCGTTTCTGCATATCGTGGCACCGTTTTGTGGTCCGTTCTGCACATTTTAGCTCATCTCGGCCCATTCAGCATGTTTCACAGCCGACTCACCTGCCCGCTTGGTTCTCCCGATGGCCAGTTCACCCCTGATTGGCCCCAAAGAGCATCGGGTTAGGGTAGGTAGGTTACGGTAGGGTATGGTACAATATTTTATGTTAGGGTTAGGGTAGGTAGGGTACGGTAGGGTAGTGTAGGTTAGGGTTAGGGTACGAAAGGTTAGGGTAGGTATGGTATGGTATGGCATGGTAGTGTAGGTTAGTGTTAAGGTATGGTAAGGTAGTGTAGGTTAGGGTATGGTATGGTAGGGTAGTGTAGGTTAGGGTTAGGGTACGAAAGGTTAGGGTAGGTATGGTAGGTTAGGCTTAGGGTATGGTATGGTAGGGTAGGTTAGGGTATGGTAGGGTATGGTAGGGCTGCTCTCACTGCTTCCATCAGGCAGGCGGTATCGCAGCATCAGGACCCGCACCACCCGACTACATGACAGCTTCTTCCCACAAGCAATAAGACTTGAACACTTGATCCCTCACGATCAACAATCAGCACTGCACTTTATTAATCATCATTCTGTCAATATATTCTCGCTCCCAATTCAGTCAGTGTATATATATATATATATATTTATACCCTTCTCTAGTGTGTGTATTCTACATTGTGTGTATTGTGTACATTTGTTATGTAAATTGTTGTGTAGGTATGTGTACATTTGTTATGTAAATTGTTGTGTAAGTTTGTTATGTAAATTGTTTTGTATAATATGTTGTTTATTGTAAAGTGGTTTATGTCTCGTCACTGTCATGACTGCTATGTTGCTCGGAACTGCACACAAGAATTTCACCTACTGTTGCACTCGTGTACACAGTAGTGTGACAATAAAGTGATTTGATTTGATTTGATTTGATAGTGTAGTTTAGTGTTAGGATATGGTAGGGTAGTGTAGTTTAGTGTTAGGGTATGGTAGGGTAGTGTAGGTTAGGGTAGGTAGGGTACGGTATGGTATGGTATGGTATGGTAGTGTAGGTTAGTGTTAAGGTATGGTAGGGTAGTGTAGGTTAGGTTAAGATAGGTTAGGGTAAGTTAGGGTTAAGGTATGGTAGGGTAGTGAAGTTTAGTGTTAGGGTATGGTAGGGTAGTGTAGGTTAGGGTGGGTATGGTATGGTGTGGTATGGTATGGTAGTGTAGGTTAGTGTTAAGGTATGGTAGGGTAGTGTAGGTTAGGTTAAGATAGGTTAAGTTTAGTGTTAGGGTATGGTAGGTTAGGGTAAGGTAGGGTAGTGTAGGTTAGGGTATGGTAAGGCAGTGTAGTTTAGGGTTAGGGTATGGTATGGTAGGGTAGGTTAGGGTTAGGGTATGGTAGGGTAGTGTAGTTTAGTGTTATGGTAGGGTAGTGTAGGTTAGGGTTAGGGTAGGGTATGGTATGGTATGGTAGTGTAGTGTAGGCTAGGTTAGGGTAGGTAGGGTAGTGTAGGTTATGGTTAGGGTATGGTAGGGTAGTGTAGTTTAGGCTTAGGGTATGGTAGTGTAGGTTAGGTTAGGGCAGGTAGGGTATGGTATGGTAAGTAGGGTAGGTAGGGAAGGTTTAGGGAGAATGTTACCGTCAGATAATGTTCCTCCGGTTGCAACCCGGTATCACGCCGAGGCGTGAAATAGACACGCCGGTCCACTCGCGGATGCGTGTCTATTTCACGCTTTGCCTCCTCCAGGCGTGTACATGACACGCGCGCGTCTACGTAGAATTCCGGCAGGGGGCGATCGTTTCCTCGACGCCAACAACTGTCCGCGCACCAAAGAGGAAGCGATATATCGCGTTCTCCACTTCCGGGTTTATTTTTGTATATAAATACACTTTTTAAATAAATATATATATATATATATATATATATATATATATTTATATATATATATTTATATATATATATTTATTTGTTTATTTACATCAGCACAAGATACTCGACAGCCCACACACACACACACACACACACACACACACACACACGTATAACAACGTTAGGCTACAGCAACGTTAGGATTTCTTCATGAAAGCAGCACTATGTAATGAACCTTTATTTGTCACATATGGTCACAAGTGAAAGTAACCGGCGAAATTGGCCGGCATCCCGCCCGCACGAACGTGCAACGCGACGACAACGGTATCGCTTCCTCTCTGGTGCGCGGAGAGTTGTTGGCGTCGAGGAAACGATCGCCCCCTGACGGTATTCTACGTAGACGCGCGCGTGTCATGTACACGCCTGGAGGAGGCAAAGCGTGACACCGACACGCATCCGCGAGTGGACCGGCGTGTCTATTTCACGCCTCGGCGTGATATCGGGTTGCCCATACAGATCTGCTGGGGGGAAACCGATCCCGATGGGGAAAAAGAGTTCGACACATCACCGGCACGTCTTGCAGTTTCAATGTCTTATGCACCTTTATAAGACGCTATGTAAAGTTAAATATAACTTTAATATGCGTCTCCACACTCATTCTGTGAACGGCCCCTTAAGACCGCTGTTTTCTGTTCCAATTTGTTGCATGTGTTAACATGTCCGTATAAATGCCATTAATGATTCTTAATTCCTATGGCTTGGCCTTTGTATAATTACACAAATAATCGTTATAAGACTTTGAAATGGCACACAAGAATGGGCACGCAGAAAATATTTTATATTTTAGCCTAATATTTACGCATTTCAATTTTAGGACTAAATTAATGGTTAACAAAATAAAATAATACAACATAAAATATTTAGATTTTATTTTGATGATTCAAAATTCAGTTAGATAAAATTTTGTTATGATTTAACCTTTTTATTTGTTTAATTTTTTTGGAGTAGGTAAAACTCTGAGCAGTTGATTTCCAGTGGACATTATAGCGTGCGTGCAAACAATTAAATGCGTCAAATTGTAATTCCCATCAAGGGAGTATTTTGTGGATTGCGTAAAGCTGAAATGAAATACGTCAAGACTTTATTATCTCACAGGTGTACATTTCAGTCGTAAATCATAAGACAACAGACAGTAACCCTAACCCAGAGTATAAAATACATGTGAAATGAAAATAAATCCACTGTCACTGAATGGAAAGCATTTGCGTAACTGTCCAAATTTGGGCTTATTACGCACATACAGCAACATAACTGGTGTCTACTTTTCAACTTTTATTCATACATTTAACTAGTGGTCTATTTTGCCATCTCGTGTTGGATGGACACCCCTCCTTCAAAATGTTTAAAAATTGTTGACATGACGTCAACTGAGTGGCGTTATCCAGTGCGCGCTCTCCTCTGGCACGCGCGCCCCGTTCTTCTCCATAAAGCTCTGCTTGTCAGGTGTGTTGTTCACTGCGTGATCAAACACGTTGCTTACACGTATGGAAAACACTGATATCTATAACCATTGCCGATATAACCAATCAATAACTTTCTCCATCAAACAATGTCAAACTAAGTGATGTGTGATCCGTGGACGGACCCGCGCTTGTCCAGGCACCTGTTGGAGCGCATCAGAATGGGAGATATTCGGAACAACACCGGAGCTTGGAACAAAAGTGTAATCGATCAACACAAGTTCAGTAGTCTGGAAGATATCGATGTGACCGCTGATGGCAGCCTTGTCCTAAGGATTATCATCTCCGTGGTTTACTCCGTGGTGTGCGCGGTGGGTCTGGTGGGAAACCTTTTGGTGTTTCTCCTCATGACTCAAAGACAAGGGCGGAAGAAATCCACCATTAATTTCTTTGTCATCAATTTAGCTGTTACGGACTTCCAGTTCGTTCTGACTTTGCCTTTCTGGGCAGTAGATACTGCGCTGGATTTCAGCTGGCCGTTTGGAAACGCCATGTGCAAGATCATTTTATCGGTCACCGTGATGAACATGTATGCCAGCGTGTTTTTCCTCACGGCAATGAGCATAACGCGCTACTGGTCCGTTGCATCCGCCTTAAAAATCCCTTCTCGTAAGAGGTCTGTTACGGTGAAATGGACCTGTGCTGTATTGTGGATCCTGGCGACAATAGCCACAGCTCCAACTTCCATTTTTTCCACAGTGACAGTGGTTGCAGATGAAAAACTGTGCCTCCTCAAGTTTCCAGATGGCAACGATTGGCTCGCCTTTTATCACCTTCAGAAAATAGTAATTGCATTTATCTTGCCGATGTTCATTCTCTCAATATGCTATCTTCAACTGCTGAGGTTTATCCGCCAAAGGGGCGTTCAAAGGAGGCGATCTAAAGTCACCAAGTCGGTAACGGTGGTGGTCCTCTCCTTTTTCATTTGCTGGATGCCAAACCATGCCATCACCCTCTGGGGCGTCCTGGTCAAACTGAACGCGGTGCACTGGGACAAATCATATTACATGGTGCATACTTACGTTTTCCCATTGACTGTTTGTCTAGCCCATACGAATAGCTGTTTAAACCCAATTTTGTATGGTCTAATGAGGAGAGAGTTTAGAAAAATGCTGCATGGTTTATTATGTCGCATTTCCTCACCTGGGTACTCTAAAACTGGGAAATTGTATGGAAACAGTGCTGGCATCATTCAAAATCAGGATGACTCACACATTGGAATTCATTTAAACGTGATTGACAATCAGTGTCAACAATCCATACATCCGACCAGTGGGTTGGGGTGCTGAAGGGGGGGTCTGTAGCGCCCTCTTCGAGCCAAGACAGACAATTAAGTAAAAGGTCTTTAAAGGTGAACACATTTTTGGTTGCTGCAACATTCTGGTAAAAAATAACCAAAAGAGAATGTTTCTTGAATGTTTGGAATTGGTGCTCAAAAATAACCAAACAGGAACCACGCTAACTTTAAGAGAATGTTCTGTGTTTGCTGGGACACTTCCCATGAACAATTTGGGTTAATCAGACTAGAAGAAACGTGTGCATTGTGTAATTACATCAAACATGAACCATGCTAACAGGGCTGGACTGGGAAGAGAAATGTATCGCGGTGCCATTTTGTGCTCCTGCATAACGCGGTGGCTCATTTTTGTATATCATGGCCCATTCCGAACGTTTCGTGGCCAACCCACTGGCCCGCTCAGTTCTCCCGCTGGCCAGTCCGTCCCTGTTCGGCCCCAATGTGCGTCGGCCCACAGGGAAAATGCCCAGTATGCCAGATTACCAGTCCAGCCCTGCATACCAACCTTAAAAGAACTTTCTGTGTTTGCTGGGACACCCCGGCAAGACGCCGCCCCGGGCGGATGCCCATGTCGTCCATGCATAAATCCACCACCGCATCCGACTGTTCCAGTACCAGATAACACATACGGGAAAGCCTGGTTTGAAATGAAGATATAATTACACAATGCACACGTTGTACCAATTCCAAACATTCTAGAAACATTCTCTATTGGTTATTATTTATTACCATAAACTAACGTTGCCAGAATGTTCCGGCAACCGAAAATTGGTTAACGTTTAAAGACCTTTTACTTAATAGTCTGTCGTGACTTGAAGAGTTTTAATTCATTCAATTGTTTTGGCCCATACACGTGAATATCTAATTTAATTTACAAAATGTAGATGGCAAACAATAATGCATGCAATGTATGGCCGCACATTTTTAAGGAGACTTTGATGATGCGGAATTTGGTCTTTGTTTCAGTCACAAGGCCATAGTGTCCTTTTTGCCCTGTTTGTATTTCACTTATCTTTCCTATATTGTTCTTTATCATTATTTTTTGCATGGAAATATGAAAATATGAAATTAAAAATGCATTGAAATGTAGATATATTCTAGTGCCTGAAGAAACTGAAAATTGAAGGCATGCTTGTAGTGGACAGAAATTAATAGTGTTGTGTGTTGTGCATTACTAAGTAATTCATTACTGTAATTAAATTACTTTTTCATTGAAAAAGTAAAGGGATTACTGTAGATTATTCAGATATTTAATTACAGTTACTTCTGATGTAATTGAAATTGAAAATTTTATTTAACATATAATGTTAAAATTAGGGCTGTCAATCGATAAAAAAATTGTAATTGAATTAATTACATGGTGTCCCGAGTAATTAATCGCGATTAATCGCATATGCAAATATTTGCTGAGAAAGCCCCTCATATAACAATAATTCAATATATAATAATAAAATTATTATACATGGTTATCTTTAAATATTTTAAAATTATATATATATATATATATATATATATATATATATATATATATTCAGATAATTAAAATGCATTACATTCCTGTAGCAGAAGAGTTCATCACTGATGAGACAAAAAGCGGCTTTAGAATATAATGTATTGTTTACTACCATATTATTGATCATAAGTCAATCATTGACACACAGTTCACAGCAATCCATTACACAAGTGAATTTGTCAATCAGTTGGAGATTTATTATGAGGGCTTGTTTAAGGACCCCTCAATTTACACCTGCGTCAGACATACTTGTGTAGCGTATCCGGTGTGTTGCGTCATAAACATATAATTTTAGGTCACTGTTTCAAGTTAAATATAGTTTAATACTCAATCTTTAAACACATCTTGAGATCCACTAGTTTGAATTTGCGCTCCAAGTGTTTTGAACGCAAGAATGTAACGCATGTCTGTGCTGCTACTGGAGAGTTATTTTGTTCACTGTATAAACTGTGTGTTGCTCACACAGCTGAAGTTTCACTTACTGCCCCCTGGAGTAAACAGGTGGTACTACAAGCTTGCATTTATCAGGACTCTTTTTAATCAAATTAATCGCACTGAATTAACGAGATAAATCGACAGCCCTAGATATATATAAAATATATAATATATATGTTTTATATTAAATATATGTTAAATAAATATTTTTTAAATATATGTTTTCTAATTTAATGCTGCCCCTTTAAATATTCTGGCCAGTTCATGAATAATGTATTTGATTTCATATGATTTATTTGAAAGAATTTAAAGAACAGTTTCATGTCTATCCTCTTGTCTTTAGGGTTTTAGAAAGTAATTAGTAAAAAGTGATGCAATTACTTATCAGAAAGAGTAATTAGTACAGTAACCTAATTACACTGTAGAAGATGTAATTAGTAGTTAGTAATTAATTACTTTTTTTAGAGTAACTTACTCAACACTGCCTGTGGGCCACATGAGTTGTGATACATTAATTGTATGTGCTGAAAATATTACATTTATTTAATTCATATTCTGAAATGTGTGTTGTTGTTTTTGTTAAATATAGGCCTAGCATTGAGGGAGATAACCAGGAATCTGGTCTCCTAAATGTAATTCAGAGAGCTGTGTATCATCTTGCAGCTGATAAATTTACTTAAGTAAAATAAAATGAACTTTAACAGCAAATTATTAACACCTGGAGTTTTTTGTCCTGCTAAACATGTCAACTGAGACAACTGGCAACCAAGAGACCTGAGCTAACCTTTTTAGGCCTACAATTAATTCAAATATTCCTCGTTAAAATAATCAGATTATTATGTTATAACGTTATGTGACATCTTGACTAGAATCTTGACTAATCTCTTGACTTATTGTTTTATGCCTGGTAATTGTCCTTTTGGGCAGTATAGTGGAGCTCTTTAGCCATAACGTGTCTGTCAAGAGACTACAAGCAAAACATTTAGGGATTCAAAGCATGCGTAATTATTTTTGCCAACCTACATTAAAAACATAATAACGAAGTCCCAGGAGGCAAAATGTTGTCATCCTCACGAGGCACTTGATGCCTCAGATTCCTTCAGAAAGTTTTGGGTTTTATTGGAGAAACTTGTACATGAATGCGTACGGTATAACGGTTTACATATATGAATGGCAAGGATTAGTACCTGTGATATGGAGTTCTGTAGACAATTTTTGAGCCATAAACGGCATGTAGACTTACTGTTCTCTGTCAATAGTCGAAGAACTCCTTGCAGCAGATAAGGAAAACAGGAGTATATTTAAAGCAAAGTCACCAGTGAAGCATCTACATTTTTTGTGCGCACTCTATGTGTTGAAAATGTATTTTGTCAAACGAGGCTACTTTTGAATGGCCGTCAAAACATTTGAATATTTTTTGCTCGCATAATGGTGTAGTTACAGTATCTACCAGTAGGGGCTAACAGACAAAGCTAACCAGCAAACACAAAGAAAAAAGCATTTCTAGAAAAAATTAAAGTGAAATGCTACAACGGGAGCGGGGCACGTTGTAGCAGCTAAGGGGCACATTGTATCATGACCATTATAGCAGCTTAAAATCCCCCTCCAACAACTATATCTGATTTAATTCAAATTAATGGAAGATAAAGTAAAATATTATGTCAGTATAAGCCATTTATTAATAATTGCCCCAAGTGAAGGAGTTCAAGTACCTCGGGGTCTTGTTCACGAGTGAGGGGACAATGGAGCGGGAGGTTGGCCGGAGAATCGTGGCAGCGGGGGCGGTATTGCACTCGCTCTATCGCACCGTTGTCATGTAAAGAGAGGTGAGCCGGAAGGCAAAGCTCTCGATCTACCGGTCAATTTCCATTCCTACCCTCACCTATGGGCATGAAGGCTGGGTCATGACCGAAAGAACTGGGTCATGAGTACAAGCGGCCGAAATGGGCTTCCTCAGAAGGGTGGCGGGCTTCTCCCTTAGAGATAGGGTGAGGAGCTCATTCATCCGTGAGGAGCTCGGAGTAGAGCCGCTGCTCCTTTGCGTCGAAAGGAGTCAGTTGAGGTGGTTTGGGCATCTGGTAAGGATGCCCCCTGGGCGCCTCCCTAGGGAGGTGTTTCAGGCACGTCCAGCTGGGAGGAGGCCTCGGGGAAGACCCAGGACGGTGGAGAGATTACATCTCCCCACTGGCCTGGGAACACCTTGGGGTCCTCTAGTCAAAGCTGGTTAATGTGGCTCGGGATAGGGAAGTTTGGGGCCCCCTGCTGGGGCTGCTGCCCCCGCGACCCGACTTCGGATAAGCGGTTGAAGATGGATGGATTTATATTATATCAATAATTGTGACACTTGACAATAAATACACAATGAAGCCACAGCATTGGCCGAAATAATGCATGGTTTGATCACACACACACACACACACACACACACACACACACACACACACACACACACACACACACACACAAGGGGAATTATGTTAAATATCTGACTGCATAAAATTGCATATAGTTTGTTCTAAATGAGGCACATTGTAATGCAGCATTACAATGTTACTTCCCTCCCCCACAACACTCCGCATTTATTAAGGATTTAATAGTGAAGATGTAGAAACGGTGTAGCTACAAATGGGCAATTTTCTGCTGTTTACATCTAACAAGACACTAAATATGTTTATAACCAAGAGAAAATTATACAGTATTCCTCACATGACATCTGTTTCTTTAATAGTTGGAGCTAATCATTTAGTGCTTGATTCCATGCTCATGAGAGCTCTGTGACTCTGGTCCCACCCTGATAGTAAAACGAAGTGTGATTTGTTGTTGATAGAACATGCTAAGATTGATCCGAGTAATGTGGCGGTTATCTGATTGGCTTGAGTAGACGATGGGTGGGGTCCATCTATTTGTAGACTTGTGTGCACGTCTTGATGCTTATTTGTCAATCTCTTTCAATATATTTGTGAACCTCTTTCCATTTATATGTTAATATGCATTAATACTATCTCCATACAATACTGTGTGGGCTGCTAATTATTTATCATTGTGGTGTAAATGTTATCCTCCAACTCATGTACAAACAATTTAAAAAAGACCAAATTTGTTATAGTAATCAACTATCCCTCTCAAAAAATTACGTTATGGTTTTATTAAAGAAAATGTTTGGTGTAGGAACCCAAAGATAACATAATTTTTTGCTTCTCGCAGAAGAGAATGTGACAGGCCAATGTGAAAGCCATTAATTTACGAATAAATGGCCGCCAGGTGAGTTGACTTGACTTTTAAGGTTGTCTGACATGAGTTTTAATTTCCTGTATATTTCATGTCTAACAGAGGCCACCATGACTCTCACATCTAACACTATGTTGACTGAATTATCAACAATTATATTCATGTAGCTTACCCTTGGTGTAACAAATCAGAAATCATATTTTCCACAATCAAATAGCATTTTGTGCTATTACATTTGGTCATTTTCTCCCCCTCTTACACACAGATATGAGCTAGACATATAAACAGATACAGTTTTATACTTTCTTGACTGGTTCAAATTTGCTTTATTCTGGATTTTTTTAAAATATAAAATAATTTACATATTCATATAAAATATTGTATTCCACAATTTTTTATTCACAAACACAACTGACATAAAATAAGAGCAGTAAGCCAAAATTAAATAATAAGTACTGTTTTCGTCAATTATTTTGAATGTTATATTAAGATATATTAACACAAAACATGTTTGCTTGTTAGGTTAGCACACATACCATATAAAACAACGGAAAAACAAATTTTTAGAAGGAGCTCATAGTTCACGAAAGCCGGGTTCACACACAATTGGTCACCACAATTGTCCAATCACCAAATGGGGCATAACTGTTTTATTTTTACAACAATATATGGTATTAGTTCAGCCAAAATGACATTCAGTCTCTGAAGAGCAAAGAGCTCTAGTATCCTTGAGTTGCACGCTTTCCTTGAGTTGCACGCTCTCTGGTCTTCACTTGTTCCTTTTATCTGTGTTTAGTTCATCTCTGCTATCAGAAATAGCTGTTTCCCTGCTGCTTCTCAAGTCCTGTATATTTAACATAGTCAAGTCCCCCAATTCCATTTCACTGCCTTCCGGTGGAGGGGACGCAAAATCCCCTGCCACTATCTCCATTTCCTCTTCAGGCTTAAGCCCGATATTATCAGGAATGATCTCCACCTCAATATCTGACGAATCCTCGCTTTCCTTGAACCATACAGTCTTCTGTCGATCTTCTCTCTTCCTGTCTTTAGCCAGAATGGATTTAACCCTTTCCTTACTTGCCCTTCCTTTGGTTTGGACGGTAGGACTGCTGTGGTGTGCGTTGTTACCGTGTGCCTGGAGACCGCAGGAGCTGCAGTGCCTCTGTCTCTCACGAGGTATCACTCGCACCCTTGCATCCGGTCTCCTGTCTCTCAGTTTGGCAAGCCTGGATCTGGATCTCCCCGTGTCCCCTCCATTTAAGAAACCATCATTGGTGAACTGCATGCTATCTCTCGGATTTGGCCTGTTAGGGGGCTGAGTAAACTTCAAGCATGGCCCTAAACACTGAATGAGGGCAGAGGGTTAATCTCACAATTTCATGGGCTGTAGATTAGCTCTTATGGAACTTTCTTTTAAGCGTCAGTTCTTTTACAAAGTGGACACTCAGAACTGGACTCACTGAGCTTGGATGAGAAGATGCTGACCTCAGACAACTTGAGACCGTCAGGATTCCCCTTCTTTACACGGGATATGAGATAGCCAATCACAATGAGGCAGAGCACCAGCATAGCAGCCATTACGAAGCCCAGCAAGGCCATGTCTCCTGCACGGTAGCCCTCGTCGGGTGACTGGACACCCTGTGCTGAGATGGCGGGTGGGCAAAGAGAAATGTTAGAAAAGTAACCATGCAAAAATCATTACTACTACAGTATTAACCCTTGTGCACTGTTTGTTAGTCACACTTGTGATGTTCGTGGGTCAAAAATGGACCTGTTCATACATGTGTAATATTTTCCTTTTTTTTTTTTTTTTAAAGATATGTAATAATACTAATTTAATAAAAACACTAAAGTTGGGGGGAATTTTCATTGTCAAATATATGACAATTTTCCACGGTCAAATCTGATTGAAAGAAAAGACAGAGTTATTATTTTGTTATCATTTATTGCAAACATCAAAATCCTAGCATAAACTTTGTCACACAGGGATCAGACTCAGGCTTCACCCTGTGTGGTCTGTTGTTTGGTAAATATAGACAGGTTTGTCTACACCTGTATCAGTAAAAAATAAAACTCTTACATTTATGCATTTGGCAGATGCTTTTATCCAAAGTGACTTACAGCGCACTTATTACAGGGACAATCCCCCCCGGAGCAACCTGGAGTTAAGTGCCTTGCTCAAGGACACAATTGTGGTGGCTGTGAGGATCAAACCAGCAACCTTCTGATTACCAGTTATGGGCTTTAGCCCACTACACCACCACCACTCTTAAATTGGTCAGATGATGTTGAGCTGCAAATCTAGTGATGTGCACATGTTTGTGTGATGGTTAGGGTGAGGTTTAGGTTTAGAGTTTGGAAATAGAAATATTGTTAGCCTGATATGAAATCAATGGAAGTCAAAGAGAGACCACTAATTAAAGCCAAACAAGCCTGTATGTTTGTGTGGTTGTGTGTGGGTGGATGGGTGTTTACATTGAGGATGTTTATAGTCTCACCCCTTCATTTATGTGTGGTTGTGTTCTGCATTGTGTCTAAATTTATTGATTTTTATTTGACAATAATAACAAAAAAGTCTAATTTCCTATTAATTTCCTATAGCGGGTCAAAATTGACCCGGAAACTCACAAGTGTTTTACGACCCCTTAGACTTATTGAATCAAGTCCAGATTTTGTGTGTGTGTGTGTGTGTGTGTTCAGATAGCTAGTGGAGGAAAAGTCACCAAGTCTTGTACCACCAAGGATACAATTTTTAGTGAAAAATTAATAATCAAAACGGGTCCAAAAAGACCCGAGACAGCACACAAGGGATAAGACTACTATATTTATTTTTCATTCAAAAATGACTTACATGGTAATACAACCACAGAGAGCGCAGCTGTTCCTGATTCACCAGTGGATACATCCACTGCCCGAAGCTGTTCAGACCAGGTAGAAGACAAAACATTGAATTCAAACTTCACCGTTTTCAGCCTTATAATCATGAGACCTTGTACCTGTAAACATCACCTGTCTCATGTTTCATCTCAGTTTCATTAGTGGCCAAATTGTTTAGTGTGGTGGAAATGGGGGACTGTGGGACATTCGTAATTTTGGAAAAAAAATCTTGAAATTAATTTCACACAGCAAATATCGAAATGTGTTTATTTCACTCTTTGGCCATGAAAACACACTAATTTCAAGACAATGACTGATTTTTTAAAGATAAATGTTACTTTGTAAAACCTTCACATTGCAAAAAAGCGAAGTTTACTCTGAATTGCTGTCCGGCTGTGTTTCAGGCCGCACATGGGCCATGATGCTTGTTACGTTTTGTTTGTTAGTGTGGACAAGCAACTTTTGGAAACAGCAGTTTGGACAGAGTTTTCAAATCAATCCGGATTAATGTGTCTGTGGCAGGGTGGAGGGCGGGGCCGGGTCGTGATGCTACACACCCGGCTACTAATCAGGCTAATTAGCCCTCGAGAGGGATAAAGGCCGACCGGAGATGGTGGTGCGACAGAGAGATTTACGGGCAGCTGCCGGACACCTGTGTGTGTGTTTGTCTTTTTGGTGTGTTCAGTTCTTTGTTAAACTATTATTTATATTGTCAAGCTGGTTGTTGTATAATACATGCAGAAGAATTGAAACAACACGATTTGAATCTAGGAAAACCCAACCATTTTAATCCTGGAATTCTTCAACATCATAAATTAACGGACCAAGCATCAACAATCCTACTGAAGGTTTTGGACAATAAAATGGTCAAGATATTCTAAACACGATAATTCAAAGCAAAAAGGGTCATTGGTCAGAAAGGCCCCTCAGCATGACCTTCTGAACTTCCAGAGTTAAAGCAGACTTTCCTTTGAAACAGGGGTGTCAAACTCAGTTCCTGGAGGGCCACAGCCCTGCAGAGTTTAGTTCCAGCCCTGCTCCAAAATGCCTTCTTGTAATCTTTAAGCACTCCTGAAGACCTTAATTAGCTGCTTCAGGTGTGTTTAATTAGGGTTGGTGCTAAACTCTGCTGGACTGTGGCCCTCCAGGAACTGAGTTTGACACCCCTGCTTTGAAAGGTTCCAAAATACCATCAGATTTGCACGCCTCGAATACTAACACATTTCATCTTAATCCAGGAACATTCTACACAAAGTCACTTTACTTTACAGAGTTAACCTTCTAAAATGTACAGAAAGCATTTAAATCCATGATTTATACAATACCTCAGTCTTGCTAGGTAATTCTGACAATTGCTTTGAACTGTGGTAACTTGTATAACTGACAAATTAATGATTATAGCCTGATGTACCTCTTTAAAATGTGTGTAATGTTTTATCCATGTTGTATTACCAAGGAATTAACCAGTATGATTTGTAATCAGGGTTTTTCATGTTTTGTTACCTATGCGTATAATATTCGTGAAAGAATGTAACATTTGGTATGCAAACGCTCGCTTGGTTACATGGAGGAAGCTGAGGCCTCGCTTCAAAGCCAACCGCATCATTCCTACAGACAATAACTATCCGGTCCAAAACATTGACGGAACAAACTTTCAACCAAGAGTCAAGAACCATGCTGGTGTAATAGTTAAATAATTTGGGTAATCCGTTATCAAATCGATGTAGACTCAAATAAGGTTAAATGGTTCTTCAGGTATTCTCAACAGACCCAGTAAAGTTCATTTTCACTGTATTGATCATTTATTTCACATTCTGTCACTCTTCTCACCAACCTGTCTCATGTACTGTATATATGTGTTGGATTAGATGTATGTTTAGAATAGCAATAAAGTTTGTCTGTGTTCAAAGATGATTTGACTGAGGTATATTTTGATAAATAATCTCATCCCTGTTTCTAAAAGATTTCGCTTCAAAACTGTACCTAATACGTGTGATATTATTATCAATAAGCCATGAGGATAATATCACTCCAATAAGCGAATTAATCATAATTTACTTATTAAAGCTAATTCCTTACAGTAGAAATGGTGAGCGGATACAACGAGACGTTGCATTACGATATTAATGGTGGAGAATTTTATTCAGACATATAATCCAGTTATTTGTCATTTATCTAATTTATAATGGTTGTCGAACGCGGCTGATTCCATTATATATATTGTCTTACATAGTGATGTAGAATCAGGACAGTTTAATTTAATTCATAGCTCACATATTTAGAGACCCTAAATACCCTTACATATAATGGTGTGAGAATGCGGGCACTATAACGGCTCCGTCGACATTCATCAGTATCAAATCGCCTCCTCCTTCCATTAATCCCTTTACAGTGTCTTTAATTTAGATGATCATAGTTCTGATCATGTATTAATTTGTATTTTATTATGGATTTTCATAGTATAATATTGCAAGACTGGCTCTGGGACAAGCCTAAAAGAGTAAAAATCTATACATAGACGACATTTGAAAAGTATCAAAAATAAATGATGAAGGACTGGTTAAAAGTTTCCCATTCAGCGTTAATGTGTCCTGTGTTAATGTGTTAATGTGTAATGTTTCACTTAAATTTAACCCCTGGGACATGAAATTGCCCGAAGTTAAATAAACACCCATGTCCTTACCTGTAAAGCAAAGGAATCAGTCCGAACGGCTTTCTTCAAAAGTATAAATCCATCTGTTGTGATATTAACATAACTGCTATATTGCACTTCATATCGAATGTCAGGATTGATTCCCTGTGAAGTAAAGATCGTAATTTATTAAATCTTTTAATCATTATGAGTGAACATGACTTTGCCAGAAGCAGGGACGGATTACCGACCGGGCCAATGGCCCAGGGGTCCGTGAATACCAGGGGGCCCTTGACTCATTGAGGTCATAATCCGTCCCTGGCCAGAAATACTGTATGCTCATGGATTAACTGCTTTGGTTGCTTTTCTGTCAAACAGTCCAACCCTACCCCTAAACATAAACTACCTATAAAATCAGAAGTATATTATATCCAGGTATAGGGAAGATACATTACGTACACCATATTCTTCAAGCCCCAATCCCAACCCTGGCACTAAACTTAACCCTAAAGTGTCTCTGATTGGTTGATTTATAGCTGTTGATGTTGGAACATCATGATGGCTCAGTAACAAGATCTACTTGGCAAAATCTTGGTAAGCAATCTCTATAGGCGCCTTTACACTGCAGAGTTAAGCCTGCTCTGAGCCAGCTCAATATTCTGTGTAAAGATGCAAAAGCCAGACAAAATTCAGTCTGCTCTGCCCCACCTCAGCCCTTAGTATCAAAGGCATTTCTGAAGCTGCTTAAAATTATTTTCATTCATTTCATTCGTTTCATGTTTGTGTTTTCATAATGTTGCATTCAAAGCATTAATCTCATAACATTATCTATGCAGCTGTTACTGCTGTAAATGCATTGAAGCCTGCTCTGAGCAGCATTAAACGGTCTGTATAAATGCACCTAAATACCACTTTAGATGCAGCTTCTGTTCCCCCTATGCATTGTAAAGATGGCTTATGACATATGCAATTTTTTATTTTAATGCAGATCACTTGCAACACTGTTGACATTACATGGAGTGTTTAAGATGCAACTTACATTTGCAAAATCTTCGTCCCTTGCTCTCACTCTAAAGGGTCTGTTTGTCATCCTGTCCCGTAGGACCATGTTTTCCGGGCCTGAACTACTGTAAACATACCCTTCATACCGTTCCTTCTCAAACCTTGGAGGATTTCTGCTCTTTTTCATGACATCTATGGTGACTGTAGTGGTGGCAAACTGATCTCTGTTTGTTACCTGGGAAGCCTGGAAGGACAGATAAAAGCTGGGCTGCTTTATCAAAATCAAGATCTGATGTAAAGCAAAACAGTTCACCAGATCTACTCTCAAACCCAAACCAGACAATATGACACTGGACTGCTTAAAGGACTGCTTTAACTCACTCAACATGAAAACCTCTGTTCACCCACCATTTGTTCACCCTTGAGTTTCTATCCTTTGTAAAACACAAAAGGAAGATGTTAGGCAACATGCAGAATTTTAATCTCCATCACCACTCAATTTCATAGTATGGAAAACAGATTCAATGAAATTGAATGGCGATGGAGATTCAAATTCTGCTTCAAATCTCCTTTTACCATTAAACAGAAGACAGAAAGTCATACGGGTCAAGAACAACATGAAGGCAGAATTGACATTTTTCAGTGAACAACCCCTTTAAATACTTCATTACATTTTCCCTTGTAACTCACCAAAACTACGAGTGATATCGGGCCTGCTATATCTGCTGGTTTCAGCATGGTGATGTTGCCAGAGTTCTCATCAATCTGAAATATATTGTCTTCATTTCCTGGATACAATGACAGAAATAATAGTCTGTGCATGTGGAACTTTATGAGTACAGAGGGACCCGTTAATGTCAAAAGAAAATGCATTAATACCTCGAACAATTTTATAGCTGATCTCTTCATTTCTGCTTTTATCCCCATCTCTGGCATACACCGGACCTGGTTGCAATTGCAATGTTCCATCCTTGAAATATAAATCGTGTTTGTATAATTTGGAAACACAACACTGCATGCCCTGAACGTTGTTATAACAACTATTAAAAGTGGGTAGAAATGACTGATACCTGTTTCTCTGTTAAGTTCACCCTGCCTCTGTAGCCCAAGCTTAGACAGATTTTGGCATTGCCAATGGTTACTCTTGTACATGGTTGGAACCAGGGAGGACGATTATCAATGTCTTTTATATTGACGGTGATGGTTGTGGATGCTGTGAAGGATAGTTCCCCCAATTCTGACGCAGGTGGAGTATCCTGTTAAATTCAAGAATTGCTTGTTAAAAAGGAGATTTTTGGTCCCACTTTATATTAGGTGTCTAACATTAAATATGTGCAATACAATGCAATTATTGTGTAACAACAAATTGTTCTGCAAAATTCTCACAAGGCTTACATTTGCTGCTACTGAGGTTGAGGTACGGGTATGTTTAGGGTTAGGGTTATGGGTAAGGATTGGGTTGGGGTTAGGTTCAAGGTTATGGGTAAAGTTAACAGTGTGACTACAGAGGTAATTAAATGCAGGTACATTAAATATAAGTACAATACAACAACATATGTACATAATAAGTATATTGTATCTAATGCTTAAGTATATAGTAGTTAAAGACACCTAATATAAAGTGGGGCCAATGTTTCTAACAGCTTCAACATTCAAGTGAAACAATACCATTTCACACACCTGAACATTCAAGGTCAGTTTCACCTGTTGGACAACATCATAATCCAAAACCTTGTTCACGAGGATGCTTGGTATATACATGGTCTCAAGTCTGAAGTACCTGTTCTGTAACAAGAACATTTTGACATCATTCACTTTACCTCCATGTCATTGGAAATAGCATGACCGTCCCATAGCTCTCAAATCTCATTTACACTTGCACCATCTTCTTTCGACGGAAGAAAGTCAGAAAAAGTATTAAGGCTTTGGTATGACACAAGGGTGAGAAAGGCATGAACTAAATGAACGGAGTACATACCACAGTTGGGTCCATAGAATAATACAGAACTTCTGAATCATCATCTATTGCTTCAATCAGGGCAATGCTGGTATTAACTGGTATGAGCTGTGCAGTATGACAGAATGCAACATTATGATAGAGAATGGACACATCTTAACTGTAACATTGTATGCTTAGCACTTTTATTTTACCATTAACAACAACAACAACAACTAGAGTCATGTTCTCACCTCATTTATGTCAATTGTATACTCGCTCTGAGAAAATGATGGAGGGTTGTCATTGATATTCTCAACACGAACAAGCACAATCAGAGTGATCTGTAGGTAAAGAGTTCAGTTCTAATTGAACATCCATCGAAACCTGGTTGAATGTTATGTCACTTTGACGTGCTGGTACCTAGATGGATTGAGAGGCTGATGCCAAAATAACCACTATTATTTCAGATCCTCCCCAATCAGTGAGACAAATGTCACTTTTTACCCCACGGTTATATGGGCTGCCATAGATGTTGATGGAGAAAATACAGAATAATAAGAAAACTTACAGGTACAGTACCTACGCCATCTTTGGTGCTTAATCCCAGACAACTACATGTAGCTATTAAGCATAGCTCAAATATAACATATTACAAGCATGACAATATCCTGTTTAGATTACTTTACTTTAGATGGATCAACAATATACAGTAAGTGGACTGTGTGACTTACACTTCTGAAGCCAGTTTTATTACACCGGACCAGGACTGTTAGTTCTTCAGGGCCTGAAAGGGTCTGAAAAACAGATTAACCTCAAACTTTTGTGGTCTTTCGTTATGACTCTTCATGTCCCCCTGCTGGAAAAATCATGTCATACCAGTTTAGGATGGTCAAACTGCTAAAATGGTTGATGGTCTGTTGCCTGTCAAGGTTCGCAAGTTGGGTGTCCCAATGATAAACCATTAAGACCAGCTTAAACCAGCTAATGACCAAAAATGACTAGCTTGGACCAAATGTAGAGGCCATGTAAAACCCAACTACCATCAGAGGCTGATTTTCCAGCAGGGACATAGCAGGTTTCAACTCTAAATTTGGAAAACACAATGGAAATTAAGGAAATAAACATACTTCAAAATCCAAGCCTTTCTTTGCTATCAGGGCTTGACCTCTCAACTCAAAGGCATTCCCAGGATTCCCTGTGAGATTCAGCGTTACATCTTTTGTTGTTGTGTTAATATGGACAACAAATGTGTCAGCGGTGTTGTTCTCTTTTATTGTCACAGGCTCTGAGGGGACGGTGCAAACTGCAGAGAGAAGACACATATTACCATTGTACATGACCAGGTATGATGGCAGACACAAAAATAGAGAGCAAATTCAAAGACATTTACGAAAATGATTAATATTGTAGATCATACATTAATATACACCAATATCATTCTCTGATTTTTGAGATAAGGGACAAAACATGTCCTACATACTGAAGCCCTCTTATGTTAAAAATCTAGAAAATCGTGGCCTGGGTAGCTCAGTGCTAAAGATGCTGGCGACCACCCCTGGAGTTCGCTATTTCGAGTCCTTGGGCATACTGAGTGCCTCCAGCCAGGTCTCCTGAGCAACCAAATAGGCCCGGTTGCTAGGGAGGGTAGAGTCACATGGGGTAACCTCCCTGTGGTCACTATAATGGGGTTTGTTCTCGGTGGGGCACGTGCTGAGTTGAGCGTGGATGCCGCGGTGAAGCCTACACACGTGCTATGTCTCCGCGGTAACACGCTCAACAAGACACGTGATAAGATGCGCAGGTTGACGGTCTCAGACGTGGAGGCAGCTGGGATTCGTCCTCCGCCACCCGGATTGAGGTGAGTCACTACACGACCACAAGGACTTAGAGCACATTAGGAATTGGGCGTTCCAAATTGGGTGAAAAATGGGAAATTCAAAATAATAAAAGTACTGGAAAATCTAAAGGAAATGTGTCTACTTAGGACATTTCTTTTTTATATTTTTAAATAATTTCAGAAGATAAAAAAATAAATAAAAATGCATACTCTATACTTGGAAATACATATAACAGCAAGAGGTGCTTAAAAATGCAAAAATGCATAAATATCAAATGAAAGGTACGCTGTAAAAAAATCACGTTAGCTGTGGTTAACAAAATAATGATGTAAATATACAGTAAAATTTAAGCAAATTTGCAGAACAACTTGTACATTTTTCAGTTGTAAATTGTTGTTTTAACTGTATATTTTACTGTGCAGTGCCATCGTTTATATTATTAAATGATAAGCTTAAAGATGCCATATTATGCTTTTTGGGATAACACCTTTCCTTTAGTGTGTAATATAGCTGTTTGTGCTTGTATGTCATTATGTAACACATTTGCATAATGCCCGCCTAAGTGCTACTTCGGTTATGGTAAGGGGAGTTACATTTCCGACACATGCTCTATGCGTTTGACCAGTCACAACAGACTGGGCCAGCTGACCAATCAGAGCAGACTGGGCATTTCGGAAAGGGGGGCTTTAAAGAGACAGGAGCTAAAACAGAGCGTTTCAGACAGAGGGTGAAAAGAGGAACAACAACAGCGTACAGTATGAGAAATATAATGTGTTTTTGAACATTAAAGCATGTAAACCTATTCTAGTAGACCCCCAAAATAAAATGATGAACATGTAAATGAGCATAATATGGGCTCTTTAATATATGAACCTTCTGAAACTATAAAAATCTGCTTTTCACTTCATAAAGTATCACTCACACAAACACTAAAACACCATCAGGGTAACACATGTGAAAGTTAAATTATACAATAAACATGAACTAAACTACATTAAACACAACACAGAACACCCCAGTGTACATAAATGATATTAAAAATAAGAAGAAATATCTATTCCTATAAAATATAATGAAATATGATGGGTCACGCAGGGAATTGTGTTTTTATAAACTCAAATGAACCAAGATTGATAAATGCTGTAAACATTTATTTCTCATAAGTTACACTACTTCAGTCTAATTGTGAATATTTTAACTTAAATTATAAGCTGTTTTTGGCATTGTAATGAGAAACTGTATAGAGCATTAAAGGTTTTGAGGGGCACTTTATTTATTCATTTGTTAGTAGTGACACAATATTCGCTGGAAAACACTGGAACATCTACATTTGATTCTTGTGACATCAATAAAGACAGGTCAGGGCAATTCAATTATACTATGAAATTGCATGATGGATATTGAGAGACAGATACATTGTGTCGCACTGACACAATAGTGATGCTTTCTGAAAATTTTTATATCTAAAATCTGAAACAAGAGTCACTTACTTTTCTCAGCGAAGCAGATTTTGTGAAGAAATAACGCGAGCAAGCAGCCAAGGATGGTAGTTGTGGATTTAGGTCTAAATATCCTGTCCATTTCCCAATTTCTGATACAAACAAATAAGTATGGAGGGCTGTGAGACTGTGGCACCAGCTGGTACTTCTTCACATAAAGCACTGACTGTGTTGCCTGATGAGTGGGAGTCGACTCCAGTCGCAATGTTTGTGACTTCATCTTACGGTCATATATTGCCTAAAGAGCTTGCCAACAGGGGACGGTTCCCTCCCACCAAAATACTTGCATCTGCTTTTCAGGGCTATTTTTTTTTTAGAAGTGCAAGTATTTCTACTGGTGCAAAAAATATTGCACAGGAATGTGGATGCCACCATGGTAATCCAAACATTTGGAAAAACCTTCAGTCGAGATGACAAAAAATCAATATGAAACAAACTTGCACTACAAATATTCGACACTAGGCAGTAAATGAAAAATGAATAGAAACTATTCTAAAATACTTATTTATAAATGGACTACCTGCATCAAAATATTTGGCCCCAAAGTGATATTTGGGCAGGTGCAGGGCTGGACTGGGAAGAGAAATTGGCCCGGGATTTTACATGGCAACTGGCCCAAAAGCTGTCCTTTCTGCATAATGTGGCAGCTCATTTTTGCTTATCGCAGCCCATTGGGCACGTTTCGCGGCCGACCCACTGGCCCGCTCGGTTCTCCCACTGGCCAGTCCGCCCTTGATCGGCCCTAAAGTGCGTCGGCCCACCGGCCCGCTCGGTTCTCCCACTGGCCAGTCCGCCCTTGATCGGCCCTAAAGTGCGTCGGCCCACAGGCCCGCTCGGTTCTCCCACTGGCCAGTCCGCCCTTGATCGGCCCTAAAGTGCGTCGGCCCACAGGCCCGCTCGGTTCTCCCACTGGCCAGTCCGCCCTTGATTGGCCCTAAAGTGCGTCGGCCCACCAACCCGCTCGGTTCTCCCATTGGCCAGTGCGCCCTTGATCGGCCCTAAAGTGCGTCGGCCCACCAGCCCGCTCGGTTCTCCCACTGGCCAGTGCGCCCTTGATCGGCCCTAAAATGCGTCGGCCCACCGGGAAAATGCCCGGTGTGCCAGATTGCCAGTCCAGCCCTGGGCAGGTGTATTTCATCACATTTACAGTAATTTGGACATGTTCCTCTAATGTCTGACAACCAGAAAGTGTCCAAATACTTTTCATCTTATAACCCCAATTCTGATGTTGGGACCGGATGGAAAATGCTAATAAAAACAAAAAGGAGTGATTTGTAAATTCTATTCAAAGCACTACAACAACACATTATTTAATGTTTTACCTTGCGATTCATTTAAAATAAAAAAAATACACTCATTTCAAATCAGATGATTGCAACACGCTCCAAAAAATGTTGGGACAGTCAAGTGTGTACCACTTTATAACATCACCATGTCTTCTAATAACATGTTTGGGCACTGAAGTTTGTTAAGTTTAGCAAGTTGAATTTCTCCCCATTCATCCATTATTCAGGTCTTCAGCTGCACAATTATACGGGGCCTTCGTTGCTGTATCTTCTGTTTCATAATGCTCCACACATTCTCAATTGGGGCGACAGTTGAGGACTGCCAGCAGGCCAATCTAGCACCCGCAATCTCCACTTATGCAGCCATGCATTTGTAATCAGGGCCGTATGTGGTTTGGCGTTGTCCATCTGAAAAATAATTTCTGAATGCGCGTGATCTCAGACGTCACTGTCATAAACACCATCATTCATCTGTAATGGATATCATGACATGGGCCCGGGAATTCTTCAATAAAACTTGGTCACTCAACACCATTCGGCGCTGCATGCACAGATGCAAGTTAAGACTTTACTATGTAAAGGAGAAGCCGTACATCAACACTGTCCCGAAGCGCTGCTGACTTCCCTGGGCTCAGTCTCATCTTAGATGGAAAGTAGAACAGTGGAATCTTGTTTTGTGGTCCAACGAGTCCACATTTCAAATAGCTTTTTTGGAAAAAACAGCCATCGTGTTCTCCAGGAAAACGAGGAAAAGGACCATCCAAGCTGTTAAGGGCATCAGGTCCAAAAGGGTGGTGGGGGGGGGTGGGGGTCAATGCCCATGGTACAGGTAACTGGCACATCTGTGAGGGAACCATTAATGCAGAAAGATATGTACACATCTTAGAGCAAATTTTTTACATTTGCTGCCATCCAGACTCCGTCTTTTACAGGGATAGCTGTGCATTTTCCAGCAGGAGAACGCCAAACCACATATTGCCCGGATTACAAGTGCATGTCTACGTAAGCAGAGAGTGCGGGTGCTTGTTTGGCCTGCCTGCAGTCCTGTCTCCAACTGAGAATGTGTGGAGCATTATGAAGCACAAAATGCAGCATCGAAGGCCCTGTACAATTGCACAGCTGAAGTCCTGCATAATAGTTGAATGGGGGGAAATTCCACTTGCTACACTTACCAAACTTGTGTCTTCAGTGCCGAGACGCTTGTAAGTGTTAGTATAAGTATTATTAGAAGAAATGATGATGTTTAACAGTGGTAAACACTCTTTTTTGTTTTTATTAGCATATATCTGATCACCTATGAGAGAGGGGGTGAACTGAATTATTTGACATATTTCATTTGTAACTAGTAATTTACTTTGATTATTTGCATGGCTTTTCCATGCATGTTTAAGTCTTTACTCCCTCCCAGTCAATCGCTGCTCTTCTCTGCCATGTGTAACCGTGACATCCACTGGTATTATACATGTTCAGAGACAAGCAGAACCCCCTGTAGCTGTGCCACCCCCATCCCTCACTGCCTCTCTGTGTGGGAACAATGGCAACACAGTGCCACATGAAGCAAACACATTGTGCAGCCATGTAGATGTGTGCTACTGTCATGCATTCACTGGAGCAGACCAGAAAACTTCAGCTGGGCCGTAGGCTGCATTGTGTTGCACTGTTCTTTAAAGAATAGCAGCCTAATATTATTATTCCTTCAAAACAATGGGCCCCTCTACTTTCTAAATATCTACTGGCAATTTGGGGGTATAGTTATGCAATCATTTACTCACCATCATGATGTTTCAAACCTGCATGACTTTCATTGCCATGAAATACAAAAGGAGATGATATTCACCGTTTACTTTCACCACATATAATTTATTCATCCAATGAAAGTGAATGGTGAGTGAGGTTGTCAGTCCCTAAAACTCTGTCTAATGTTTCCTTTTGTGTTTCACAAAAGAAAGAAAATATTTAGGGTTTGGCACAAAATGATGGTGATGAATAGATAATGCCCCTTTAAGAATTCCTACACTGCACTTACATTCAGGAGAGACTAATAAATGTATATACTATAATATGTAGAATTTTCTTTCTTTTTTACATTTATCGAAACATTTACTTATAGGGTAACAACATTTTCATATTTCACAAGAAAATGTGACTGGGCTTTGCTTGTGCAAATATTTTCACCAGCAGAGATCAGTGTTGTTCAGCTTAAAGTCGCAAGTGGGTTGACTTGGCGGAACAAGATGTTCACTGCATGGAAGACCATCCACAAAGATGTAGATAGATAGTTAAGAGGGAAAGAATGCCAGAATGAATGCCAATAGTATAGACTGCGTTGAGTCAAAAACAACGGAGCATTTTCTTGCCTTACATGGAAGTTTGCAGCCAATGATTTATGATAGCATAATTCTAAAATAAACACACATAAACATGCACAGTCAACTTACAAAGCAACACTAGTACATCTGACATATGTAAGAATTTTTAGGAACCAGACAATGTGGAAAAAAAGCATATTTTTGACAAGTTGGCCAGATCTAAGGGAACGCAAAGAGTGATTAACTACAAATACCAGGGTCAGAAATGAAGGGGAGCTTGGGTCAAAATGCCTCCAAAAAATTACAAAAATGACTCAAAATTCTAAATGTGGGGACAAAAGAAATGCCCTTATAATTAATTCTTGTTATTTAATATGTAATATGTTACATTGTTCTTAATATTCTGTTATAGTCCCATACATATTATTGCATAAAACACCTTCTTTATCATAAATGAATGAAATGACCATATCTGACACAAAGATTTGAGATAGGGTTTATGTTTTAAATCATTAGATAAAAATATGCCCGCACAAAGATAAATAAAAAATGCCCCTTAAATCAAATCCAGGGCAAATATTGCCCATTAATGCAAAAGTTAATTTCAGAAACTGGAACAAAAACGGTTTAACATTTTTACTATACCATTTAAATGTTTGGACACAGTTACTGATTTACCACAGTTACCGTAAATAGTACAATTCATCAAGCAATTACTAACACACATGGAACTATGGAAAATCCTTAGACACCAAAAATATGAAACAAATGAAAACTATTTAAAAACGTTTTTTTTTAATTAAAGTTTAGGTTTTGTAAAGGAGTTGCATAGTCATAAATGGAGACAGTATTTGTAAACTAAACTAATTTAAATAATTTAGGCATACTGTGGTGATGGGGGCATGGCTGAGCGATGTCTGCACAGAGCGAGGCCAGGAGAGGAAGAGCGGTAAGGATTGACACCTGGGGAGAATTATCTCTAACAGCTGTGAAGAGCTGGAGAGAAGTAAAGAATAGCCTGAGCCACAGTTGAGCGACACAGACACACGCAGTCTTATTTATGGATGCAATAAGTGTGCATATATACTGAAAAGTGTGCGCAATAAGAGTGTGTGCAGTAAGTGTGTCTACGCTGAAAAGTGTGTGCACATGTAAGGGGACCTTACCGCGGAAAATACACTCAGGGGGGAAGTCCACATAGGAGCCCTGACATGTGGAGCACATATTCCAGTACAGGGTAGATCTGAGTACCAGCAGTGGATTGGGGCGGCGATTGGATTGTGCGTTTCTTAGCCGCAGGAGGACGCCCTTGGTGAGCAGACGGGGCTTGGCCCGTGGAGGCAGGTTTGCGGCGGGGCAGGATGTGTGAAATGGCCTCCGTCTTTTTTTTTCACAGCGGAGAATTGCTGGCCGAAGTCCGAGGCCGAACTGAGAGACAGGGGCATCGAGGAAGCATGTCTTGTCCGTCTCGCGCATCTCGACCAAGTTCAGCCACAGATGAAGTTCCTGAACCACAAGTGTGGCCATCGCCTGCCCGAGTGACTGCGCTGTGGCCGAGGTCGGTTGCTGAGCGCAGTTCCTGCAGCACGTCGGGATCAGGACTACCCACGTGCAGATCTTTGAGTGCCTTGGCCTGGTGGACTTGCAGGAGGGCCATGGCATGCAGGGCGGAAGCGGCCTGTCTGGTGGCGCTGTAGGCTTTGGCGGCCAATGATGACATCGTCCTACAGGCCTTGGAGGGGAGCACAGGGCGGCCCCTCCAGGTGGCAACGTTCTCGGGGCATAGGTGGATCGCAACCGTTCTACCCACCTGGGGAATTGCCGTGTACCCGTGGGCTGCTCTGCCGTCGAGGGTAGTGAGAGCTGATGAGCGAGGGGCTTTGTGACAGTGGAGAGGGGTGCTTTCATGCAGTCGTCAGATCATCATGCACCTCCGGGAAGAAAAGGACTGGGGGGGGGGCGTCCGGGAGCGCCGCACAGACCCAAGGAACCAATCATCCAGCCGTGACGGCTGTGGGGAGGACGGAGGGTTCCAGTCCAACCCCACACTGGCGGCGGCCCGTGCAAGCATGTCGGACATCTGGGCGCGCTGGCCCGAAGGCGGCAGCCCAGACGAGTCATCCGTGTCAGACGCCGGACTGCTCATCCAGCTCGGGGGGCTCCAGAGGATAGGTGCACACACTTTTCTGCGTATACACACTTATGCACACACACACTTACTGCACACAATTTTCATCATATATACACACTTATTGCACACACTCTTATTGTACACAAATTTCAGCGTATTCGTCTAGGTTATGGATGTAACCTCTGTTCCCGAATGGAGGGAACGAGACGTTGTGTCCTCCCTGCCACGTCGCTGAGCTGAGCCACTGTTGTGGCCGGACCATTTCCGGCTCCTCAGAAAAATCCTGAATAAAACAGACTTATTTCCCCGCCTTTATACCCGTATGTCCAGGGGCGGGACATGCAAATTCTGTCTGCCAACTTTTCATTGGCCTTATTTCATAGACCAGAGGTATATTCGGCGCTCAAGAGAGACCCCTAGTGTCGCTTCTTCTACACAACGTCTCGTACAATACTCCCTACTAAGCCTTAATTAAACCTGCTTAAAGCTCACTGTGGTTCCGCCAGCAAAGCCACCATGCGAAAAGGATTCTTGACCCGGTGAAAGAGGTCAGAAATCAAGTTCAAGGGGTTGTTGATACAGTCCACATTTGACCAACACATTCTAAACCATTACCTTCGCAATGACATTGCTGGTCTGCTTTGATACAAAAATACAATCCTTCCAGGTTCATTGCTTGTATTGGAGCTACTTAGAGGTTGTTTATGAAGTGTAAGGCAGTGAAAATGTCCTGTTTTAGGTCATCCGCCATTTTTAGAACAGAATATTGACCTTAAATTCATGTTAAGAGACTGTCTTGCCTCTCTGAAGAGCTGGCATACTTTTCGTCTTTCCTTATTTCAAATGAAAGTGAACGCTAAAAAGTGAGCTCAGTTTTAAATGACAACATTGTTCTTTGCAAGTCACTTATCTTTGCTGTGGGGTTTAAGGCAATGTGTTATAGGAGATGGCACTTGTCGGTGAGTCAGCATAATGTAGCCGATCCTATACTGGAACTTTCGGAAACAACACGCCCATGTGATCATGTGAACATTTTAAGTCTGTCGCAGTGCCCCCAAAAGATGTTTGGACACTTAAAGGGACAGTTCACTCAAAAATGAAAATTCTATCATTATTTACTCACCCTCATGATATCCCAGTTGTGTATGACTTTCTTTCTTCCCCTGAACGTGTTTGAAGAAAAATATCTCAGCTCAGTAGGTTCTAAAAGTGCAAGTGGATGGTGATTACTCTTTTGATGCTCCAAAAATCACAGATAGTCAGAACAAACCTCATACATTTGACACCAGCTGTTAAATAATGTCTTCTAAAGCAACACAATTACTTTTGGTATGAAAAAGATAAATACTTTTTTAACTCTACATGTCACTTCCGGTTAGGAGCGGTACGCGCTTCTGACGTAATCGAATTGAAAATTGAAACATGTGAGAAATGACGCACATGCGTCAAAGCCGGAAGAACAGTGAGAAGGAGGGACACTGTACTGTAGCTTGGTTGGTTTTGGTTTAGATCTTTTAACACGGACACACATGTAGAGGAGCCGTGTGTGTCTCTCTCTCTCCCGAACCTGCGTCTCCGGCTGCCCTTTATCTCGCTCTCCTGCTGATCAGCTGATTCAGTGCCGGCCGTGCTCTGGCCCGGCCATGCCCTCCTCCTCATCACACTCGTCCCACCACCCGATTCAGGCCGGGGCACCACCGGTCTGACCAACTCCCCTCCCTCCTGTAGGGGAGGGAATGCTACCATTCCGGCTGTTCTGTCAGCTGGTGGTCGACCCCGCCTCCTGCAAACCTGGGGTAGAGAAGAGAGGTGGCATGGAGATAGCGAAAGGGCGAGTGAAGATATACAGAGAGAGAGATAGAGAGAGAAGAACTTGCTCACCAGCAAAGGATGCGATGTTGCCCATTCCTCAACCGCTCCTCCGCCCGTGTGTGTGCGTCTCGGACACTCTCTCAGGTCTGGCGTTCTGCTGGCCTTTTAAAGCCCATCTCTGCCATCACTGAAATTATACAAAGGTGATTAGAGTCAATAATAACCAGGTGAGGGGGCCTGGGTAGCTCAGCGAGTATTGATGCTGATTACCACCCCTGGAGTAGCAAGTTTGAATCCGGGGCGTGCTAGGGAGGGTTGTGTCACATGGGGTAACCTCATCATGGTCGCTATAAGATGGTTCTCGCTCTTGGTGGGGTGTGTGGTGAGTTCTGCGTGGATGCCGTGGAGAATGGTGTGAAACCTCCATACACGCTATGTCTCCACGGTAATACGCTCAACAAGCCACATGATAAGATGCGCGGATTGACAGTCTCAGATGCATCCTCAGCTACCTGGATTTAGGTGAGTCACTATGCCACCACGAGGACTTAGAGCGCATTGGGAATTCTAAATTGGGGAGAAAAAGGAAAAAAATTTTATGAAAAAAAAATAATAACCAGGTGATGACTCCTACCGCTTCCTCTATCCCCACTAACAGACACACGACCACGTCCCCCTACACAGACCTGTATTGGTCTGTTTCTTTACTCACAATTGTCCGTTTGTATGTTTATCCTGGATGTCTCGACTAAGTGGAGAATGTGAGAATTATGTCGGTATCATGGCAACGTGAATATGTCACACGAGAGACCGCTTGGAGGGTGGAGTTCAAGCGGTCTCTCATGTGATGTATTCACGTTGCCATGACACTAACGTAATCTCATGTTCTCCACTCAGATTCACGTTAGATTATAGTTAAAAAGTACATAAATATAGATATTTTGTTTTGCACCAAAAGTGTTCGTATTGCTTTAGAAGACATTAATTAACAGCTGGAGTTGTATCGATGATGCTTATGCTGACTGTCTGTGATTTTTGGAGCTTCAAATGAGAAATCTCCATCCACTTGCATTTTAAGGACCAACTGAGCTGAGATATTTTTCTTTTTTCTTGAAATGTGTTCTGGTGAAGAAAGTAATTTTCTCATGTTTAACAGCCAGAAAGTGTCTAATTCATGAATTACATTTAAAACCTAACAAACGTTTGTGTGATAAACATTCTTCTAGGTACTTTCTGAAATACTGAAAACTTGGTTATCTAATGCATTGACATTCACATATTTTTCAATGCATGGTTTAAGTGCATAAATTCTTTTAGGGGCCACTTTAGCATTGAACAGTTACATATTTGCTTAAGGGTAAAATCTGGGTCAAAATACTGTATGTGGAGAATGATCCTTGTGCTTTTACTACGCAGTAATGATTAACAATTACAGTTACATTTATGCATTTGGCAGATGCTTTTATCCTAAGCAACTTACAGTGCACTTATTACAGGGACAATCCCCCCCGGAGCAACCTGGAGTTAAGTGCCTTGCTCAAGGACACAATGGTGGTGGCTGTGGGGATTGAACCAGCAACCTTCTGATTACCAGTTATGTGCTTTAGCCCTCTATGCCACCACCATTCCTCTGTCTAAATTATTATTAGAGATACATGCCCATGAATGCAAGCAAACAGAAACTGTATGGTTGTTCTGTCTGTCCTGTTGCTCAGCTAATATGTGCTCTCCAACTTTGCAATTTTCTTTTAAATGCAATCGTTACATTTCTTCATCAGAACATTAAATAACAAGCTAAGCTTTGTTGATGTTGTAAGGCTATAAATAATGAAGTGAGAAACTCTCATTTGTTTGACTGCTTTAAATGTATTTGACATGTGGAATTCTCTCTTTGCACTGAGCCCATTAATTAGAGAAGTTGTCTGAACCATGATTGAACCAGCCTTACTGTCCAAACACAAGACTAGGAGGTCAAATGAGGTTAATGTACTGCACAGAGGAAAATCTTCTCAAAGCTCAAAGGCTGGGAATCACTGACCAACAAAGATGTCAATGATAAAGCCACAGAGGGAAACAGATCCTTTTAAATATAGGGGAGACAGAGGCCAGTTGTCATACTTTTTAATCCAGTGAATATATTCTCAGAGTTATTATACTTATTTGAAAAGTCCATTTCTTTATAGGCCTATATTAAGGATTGGCTACATAAAAGATTATTTCCACAAAGCAGTTTATTTAACACATGTTGACCTGATAGTAGGGCATATAGGCAAACTATATGGGGTTGTCACATTGGAACCTGGCAATAAACAGCCTATTACAGGCTTTTCAGCTAAATATACACAGTAGATTTTTTTATTTTTATTTATTATTTTTAAATTTACATTTACCTTTTATGAAAACATCTATAGATCTATGATGTGGCACACTGTGCACAATAAAAGTGGCTATAACATTTTTGGCATATATGATTATTTCATATCTATGTAAGTTTACTATCACAAGATATCTGTTTCTTTGTTTATTACAAGAGAGTTAAGTACTATATTTATACAAATGTAGTGATCATGTTAATTTTCGGCACAACGATGGTGAATTATCAGTATCATTTGCATGTACACAGACATATTATAAATGTTATTTATAACTCAAGGTGGCGCTGATGTTTCAGTGATTGACTTACATTTAACTTACATTTGTCATTGTTATTTGATGAGGAAGTATCGTGGAAGTAAACTATAGCAAGTACAACACATGAACGGTACGATTTGACTATGGTCATTTGAGTGTAATCCTGAAATTATGTAAGTTGTGCATCTATTTAGACTCAATAAGTGCATGAAAAAATACAGCAGTGTATCTTCTGTGATATGTGCAGCTCAATATGTATTTGACACCCAGTTGCATCTCAGGAAATTTCAGTGTGAAAGTAATGAATCCTGTTCTAGATTTTTTCTGATTTACGGCATAAAATATGAAAAATAAAACATCAACACATATCAGAATTAATATATGCGTGTGGCTCTCTCTCTCTCCTGGAGTGCCACATCCCGGTGCACTTATCCCTCTCTTTGGCTGATTAGCCCGATTGGGGCCCGGGCGTGCATAGTCACAGCCCTGCCCCGCACTCATCACACAGGCCTACTGAACTTGTTTTGCAAACACGCTCTCACTCACAGACGTGCCAATGGATGAGTTAGGGGCCGTTCACACCAAACATGTTTTTACATGCATCTGTTGAGTTTTCCCATTATTGTCCTATGAAAACACATGCTGTACGAATGTCTTTGACTGTTGCACAGTGTCTTGCTGTTTTTTTTTCAGCGACTCGTGCAGGACCGGCACTTTTTAAACACCATGTCAAGCTTTTAGCTTATCGCGGCCCATTCAGCACGTTTTGCAGCCGACCCGCTCGGTTCTCCCGATGGCCACCCCTGACCGTCCCCAAAATGCGTCGCCCACCGGGAAAATGCCCGGTATGCCAGATTACCAGTCCAGCCCTGTAGGTGCGGGTGAGAAACAGATAAATTTTTTGTTAGAAATTGCCCAGGAGGGGGGTGATATGCATAAAGAATGGGAATCACCAAAAACCGAAGAAGAAGAAGAAGAAGAAGAAGAAGAAGAAGAAGAAGAAGAAGAAGAATGGGAAAGTGAAATTGAAATTGAAGTAGAGATTGACTGAGCAGGGAGGATCATTTATAGTACAAACGGATTTAAATATTGATCTGTTTCTCACCCGCACCTATCCTATCACTTCTGAAGACATGGATTAAATATGGTGTACTTTTATGTTGCCCTTATGTGGATTTTGGGGCTTTGAAATGTTGGCACCCATTCACTTGCATTGTAAGGACCTACAGAGCTGAGATATTCTACTAAAAATATTCATTTGTGTTTGGTAGAGGGAAAAAAGTCACACACATCTGAGATGGCATGAGGGTGAGTAAATGATGAGAGAATTTTCATTTTTGGGTGAACTGTCCCTTTAAAGAAAGGCTATTACACCTGTTTAAAGAACTGGTTTAGTTCAGTGAGGCAGATCAGCCCTCCAGTGAGAAGAAATAGGAGCCCTCAGCAGTAAACACACTAGTTGGATTGGGTCGAAAAAGTTGCTTTTTTTGACATCAGCTCCCATCATATGACATTAACTTTCCTAGATGATCGGGCTTGGTTGTTTAAAGCGCGGGATGAGGGACTGACCTTCAATAACAGGCTCCCTCTGTCCGGGACCGTGCAGCAGCTGCTGACAGAGATGACTTGTTTTCGGACGTAACACAAGGTGGGGAGAGATGGCCCACAGTGGACTGGACAAAACGCGACATTAATGAAAACTTTTCACTAAGAAGCGGATCAATGCGTGAAGGCGTCCGGGAACAATGTCGGTGAACGTCTCGCGCTTGAACAGCACTCTTCTGTCGCCGCCGGTCTCTTCTCACAATGTTCCTGCCCTGATATTTGGACTATTGCTCATTATAGTGATCATATGCGGTAATGTACTCGTGTGCCTGAGTGTTTACAAGGGAAAAGCCCTGAAGACAACCACAAACTACTTCATTGTGAGTTTAGCTGTGGCAGATCTGCTGTTGGCGGTTTTGGTTTTACCCCTTTTTGTGTATGCGGAGGTAAGTAGCCGCATGCATGAGTTTGATTGCAATTTTATTGTATTTTTTAATACATTACGGTGTATTTCGTTTTCAGTAATATTTTGTTACCATCATTCTATAACATGGTACAACCACATAAGGCATATACAGTAGGTCAATGGTCAATATAGATCAATAGATGGCAATGAACATTGAGATTAGACATTTTAAATGGTTTTAATTGAGCTAAGTTATGATACATAAATTAAGAAGTAAATTTAGGATGCTTGCATAATGATCAATATGAATAAAATAGCCTACGGATTTAAATAATGCATTAGACTGAGCGTCTATTATATAATCTCACATTATAGTCTTTTCCCCCCTTTTAAATACCCCCCAAATATAACAAAATTTCATCAAATTGAATTATGTAATTTTAAAAAAAAGAGTAACAATTTAAATATTCATATTTAAAAAAAAAAAAAAAAAAAATATATATATATATATATATATATATATATATATATATATATATATATATATATATATAATTAGTTTTTTAATAAAAAAAAATGTCATATTTTTAATTTTTTTTTTTTTTTTTTTACTTTTTATTTAGTTAAATTACTCAGTTCAATTTAGTCTTTTTCCCCCTTTTAAATACCCCCCAAATATAACAAAATGTCATCAAATTGAATTATGTAATTTAAAAAAAAATAAGAGTAACAATTTAAATATTCATATTTAAAAATTAAAAATAATAATTAAAAAAAAAAATATATATATATATATATATATATATATATATATATATATATAATTAGTTTTTTAATAAAAAAAAAAAAGTCATATTTTTAATTTTGTTTGTTTGTTTTTAACTTTTTATTTAGTTAAATAATGTTCAATTTAATGGAATTTTGTTATGAAATTTAAATGACCATTTATTGTGATGTTTTTATTTGTAAATTTGAAAGGATAAATGTCAGTTGCAACACATCACCTCTCTCGGTTACATAACTATCTAATCTCCTGTTAACCTCAAGTTGCCACTCTGACCATGTTCAGTCGGTTAAGTGTTGCTTCATTAGGCTCATTACTCTGACTCCTACTGTGAATCAAGTGCAGATGAGTGTCATAGGATGCCTATTGCACTTCACTACTGTATTGTAGTGATGTAGAATATTCCCTGTATTGTAAATAATTAATTGATTTTACGTTAATTCACTCTTTGATTTAATACAGTAAATCTGTGATATTTCCAGTTTCAAGGTGGCGTCTGGTCCATGAATTTGGCTCTCTGCGATGGCCTAATGACTATGGACGTAATGCTCTGCACAGCATCTATATTCAACCTTTGTGCAATCAGTGTTGACAGGTTTGAATTTCTCTCATCTCTTCTCCACAGTTCCTGATGAACTGCATGTATAGCACTGCTTTAAAGGAATAATCTGTGTTCAAAACAAATTAAGCTCAATCAACAACATTTGTGGAATAATGTGGATTACCACCCAGTCTCATGAAAATTTGTACATATTTTACAAGTTATTTTGCATGATTTCGTTTGAGTTCATTCATATAAATTTGTCCGATTTCATCAGGTGCAAATGCCCGGATGTCTAATGCGGAAGTAAGTGCGAGTTTTGCGCATGATATATTGAGGACATGCTTATTAATATTAGGCCCTTACCCAAACCCCTTATCTAATCCTAACCGATCAGAAGAGTGTGTAAACATGATATGAAGCTGATATGTGTGACAGAAGCAAGTAATTGATGATGAAAAAATGATGTCCGGTGACGTCATTGGCTGTAGTGAAAGTCATACAAAGTCAGTCGTACGATATCATACGAATTAGCCAAATTTAGAAAGTCGTATGAATCCTGACGATTTCGCCGTGAGAGTGTGCAGTTGATTACCGCAAAAATTATTTTCGACCCTCCTTTCTTTTAAAAAAAGCAAAAATATGGGTTACAGTGAGGCACTTACAATGGAAATAATGAGGACAATCTGTAAATGTTAAAATACTCACTGTTTGGGGGCTGGGTTGCTCAGCGATTATTGATGTTGATTATCACCCCTGGAGTCACGAGTTCGAATCCAGTGTGTGCTGAGTGACTCCAGCCGGGTCTCCTAAGCAACCAAATCGGAGAGTAGCATGAGCCTCCACATGCTGTGAGTCTCCACATGCTGTGAGTCTCCACGGTGTCATGCACAGCGAGCCACGTGATAAAATGTGTGGATTGACGGTCTCAGAAGTGGAGGCAACTGAGACTTGTCCTCCGCCTCCCGGATTAAGGTGAGTAACCGCACCCCCACGAGGACCTACTAAGTAGTGGGAATTGGGCATTCCAAATTGGGAGAAAAGGGGATCAAAAAAATAAAAAATACTTACCGTTTCAGAAGTTTTAAAACAAGGCATAAACAAAATGCATGTCAACATTATTTTAGTGTGATTAAATTGCATACTAACCTTTTCTGTGTAAAGTTTAAAGTTCTGTCCAATTTTACATCTTTGTTGCCGTGATGACGTAAACTCAAAAAATCTAAAACGACCTTAAAAACTATGATTTAAACAACTTTACAGCTCAAATAATACAAACAAATTATTTAAGTGCTTTTATAAAATTATAAGCTTCGCAATTTTGCCTAATCAGTGTGGCAGGGCGGAGGGCGGGGGCGGGTCGTGATTATACACACCCGGTCCCTTATCAGGCTAATCAAGCCTCCGAGAGGGATAAAGGCCGACTGCGGAAGGTGGTGCAATGAGAGAGAGCTCATTTATGGTCAGCTGACCGTCATGTGTGTGTTTGTGTCTTTGGTTTCAGTTTTACCTTAAACTATTATTTATATTGTGAAGTCAGATCTCGCCTCCTCCTTTCCCTTAAATCCCTTTACACTGTGCCGAAGACCCGGGAAGGAGGAGGGATACGCCGTAATAGAGTTCTCGCTAGTACCTCCACCCCAACGGAGCAGCTGTGGCCGTCTGCTGGGGGACGGAGGAGCCCGGCTGCGTGGAAACTGAGGAACGGCCGCCAACCGCGAGGGGAGAAGGGGGTCCTAACCGACTGCCTGGAGCGGTCAGGGCCGCTGCCAGGGGCGGAGGAGTCCCCTACCTGCCGCTGAAACGACCGCCTGGAGTGGGAGAACTGCTGCCAGGGGCCCCTTGTGTTCCCCGAGAACGCGCCGTGGCATTCCGTCCGCCAATGGCTGGAGGACTGCCTCCGATCCGCCCAGGGAGGCACAGCTGTTGTACGTTAGAGGGTGGAAGAGTGGCCGAGGACCAAGCTACGGCATATTAGAGAAATGGTGAGTAAGTGTTTTTTGGGTTTTTTTTTAATCTCTCTCTCACTTCCGCTACACGTTGGCCTTTTCCCTCTCTTTTAAATTTGACAGTGATTTTTGGGGGGGTACTACACTGTTACAGGAAGTACCCCCCCCCCATTTTAATTATTTCCCTTGTCTCCTCCCTCATCCATGTAGACGGGGATGACCTGCCGGCAGACAGGGTGGAAGGCACTCCCCTCCCCAGGGAAAGGGGGGGGGGGGGGGGGTATGTCATGCCGGGGGCTCCACAGCCTCCTCCTCATCACAGTCTTACACGGCCAATTATATGTATTTTTCATTATGAACCGATCCAAAATCATGCATTATTTATAGGGATGTGCATGGTATTCAAATATCAGAACCACTATTTAGTTATTCTGCATGTGTTTAGAGATCTTCAACCCAATCTGAGTCCAACGGTACCTGACAAACTTACAGGTTTTGGGCCAGGTTCGGGTCAGTTTTTCAAGTAGGCTATAGGGCGAGTTAGGGACTGATCACACGTGCGTTGTGGCCTTGTAAAAATGCACTGTAGAGACATCTTTGATCGTTGTGCCACAACTCCCAGTTAAGTTTAAAAGCACTTTACTGCTTCCAGTCATGATGATGACACTTTTTATCTATTGATGTGAATTTGAACCATCAGTTTTGTACACAGCCAGGGTAAGCTGCACCAAGGACATGCTTTTGATCGGCCAAACCAATGGTATTTCACATTTATGTGGATTTATAAGAGATAGTTCAAAGTAATTAAATAAATACTTGATATAGAGCTTGGGGCACTATGGGTTTAGAGTCCCCTGGGCAATGGCCCAATCGGCCGGGTGGTTAATACGTCCCTTTGGACAGTAGGAACAAAACAATGCTAAGTACAAATAATAAAATGCAACTAAACATAAAACTGCACATAGTTAGAATAACAAAATTAAAATGCATCCCACATATTTTGTTGTTGATTACTTTGGCCGTGCGTCTTATCAAACTCTTCCCAAATCTTTCTGTCACTAGGTAGAGGCTAGCCAAATTAGGAAGACACCAACATAGACAGGTTGTGTGACATGTCCTAATCTTTGTACACCATGAACAAAACTATGTAACGGAAAAGAATTAAAAGCTAAATTAAATTCGAGAGCACTTGTAAGAAGAATAAACATGGTTTGTGCCAATTTTTTTTGGTTAATCATTGGCCAAGAGCATAAAGAAATCAAAATTGAAGAGACAATTAGACACCAAACACTCATTTCTAGACCTTTTCAATCTAAAGTCTAAATTTTTTCATTCAGCCTATTTGTCATTTTAATAATTTTGCTTATTGGTGGGCTTTTGCAGTTCATTGCAACATTAATACATTTTAAGGAAATTGGTGTTAAGTTTTGTATGATACACAATTTTTGGACTGTGTTGGGTCGCCACTTGATGTCCAAACTGGAGCAAAACCAGTTGAGAACCGCTGCTTTATCCTCTTGCTACATAAGTCAGTTTATGATAATTATATTTTTTCCAAAGGAATTTCATAAAATCCTTCATAAAAGAGTTCTGTCATGAACCAAACCAACCAGCTCCGAGATGCATCACAACATTATACGTTTATATTGGAAGCAAAAAAGTATTTGAAAATCGGACAGAAAGATGAAGGAACAAGACTAGATGGAAATGTGAAATTACTGATTTTAGGTGGTTGATTATAAGTATAGAAACAATATATTTATAGTTTATTGCAAAATATTCAGATATACAAAAATATAGAAGTACATTGAGAGCAGGGACGGATTATGACTTGCAAAGGCCCTGGGGCTAATTATCTCCAAGGGCCTCCCTCCACCTAAAAGTTGTTGAGCGTGGGGGTGGTGGGGTGGGATTGGGGTTGGTTGTTCATGGCCAAAAAGTTTTAGAGATGGGGGTGGGGTGTAGTCAAGGGTAGTCAACATTGGCCCGGTCGGTAATCCGTCCCTGGTTGAGAGTGTAGGTATACTGGCTCTGGGATTGGGGTTGGTTGTTCATGCCCAAAAAGTTTTAGAGATGGGGGGTGGGGAGGGGGGGGGGGGGGGTAGTCAAGGGTAGTCAACATTGGCCCGGTCGGTAATCCGTCCCTGGTTGAGAGTGTAGGGAGACCGGCTCTGGGATTGGGGTTGGTTGTTCATGCCCAAAATTTTTAGAGATGGGGGGTGGGGAGGGGGGTGGGGGTAGTCAAAGGTAGTCAACATTGACCCGGTCGGTAATCCGTCCCTGGCTCTCTTATGAAGAAAATGAATGGGATTTTTACTGTACTTCTGAAACCCGACTGTTGCTCTCTAATAAGTCTCGATTTCACGCATTTCCTGCATCCAGGAGTAAAATTGTACATGCATATGTTCACAGGTTTATTGCTGTGTCCATACCCCTAAACTACAACCGAAAGCACGTTGACAATCGGCAGATTGTCTTACTCTCTGCCACTTGGCTCCTGGCGTTGGCCGTGGCATCGCCGGTTATCTTCGGTATCAACGATGTTCCGCAAAGAGACCCCAGAGAGTGCAAACTGGAAGACAATAATTACGTGGTATATTCCTCAGTCTGTTCTTTCTTCATTCCCTGCCCCATCATGCTCCTACTGTACCTTGGGATGTTTCATGGATTGCGCAAGTGGGAAGAGGCTCGCATAGCCAAACTGAAAAACAGTATTCAAGCCTGTCGCAGGTTGCAGCATGCTGCGGTGGCCGCCGCACTCCCACCCCTGGGGGCTCTGACTGCGTCCCTACCCCGGGTCGTTGAGAGGGACCTGGCCCAGTCCAGCCTTGAAGAGCTGGATGACTTCACACAGCCTGTCTGTCCCTTCCCATCAGAGTGTAAACACAGCCCTTTTCAAACTGTGGCCTTTCCAGACATTCAATATGACCAGCCAACTCAAAGAAAGAAGAGGGTGAAGATCAATGGAAGGGAGAGAAAAGCCATGAGGGTTTTACCTGTTGTTGTGGGTAAGTTTTGAAATAGCTGTAGAACCGATTGATTGATTGATTGATCAGTGCATAATAATAACACAAAAACTAAACTGTAATGTGCAATGGCTACCTTAAGGAGCTTTTTCTACCCGATCTAAACCTTAAAATTTGTTTTGTTGCCGCAACCTAATGTATTAAGCTTGAACTGTCGGTAATGATACCACATGGAGCACATTTTTAAATCCATAGAGAAGACACATCATATACAATTTAGATTCCAGAATCTCACATAATAAAGGATAATAAAGTAAATCCTGGTTAAATATGTACAGAATTCACTGGGGGTAGGCATTAAAAAAACATTACAAATTCAGGGTTAAAGTGGATGTATGTCAGATGTATGAAGTCTTGCTTTTGTGTTGCCAAGAGATAATTCAGCTGATGTGGCTTCAAAATGTAGAATAAAAAAACATGAAATGCAACTTTATAAATGCTCTTGAGGTTTTTATGACAATTGAGAACAATTAGTCTGTGTACCTAACTTAATGCATCAAAACTGTATGCATAAAAGTGCAGCAAAAGTTGAATTTCACTGTAACAGCCAGAGAAATGCTAACTATAGGTAAATCCCTCAATCCAGTTATGACGTAAGTGTTCATCTGTTGTCTTAACCTAATTGCTTGGCCACAAATCTTTAGCACACAAACCTACAAAAACGTTAAGAGGGTCACCAAGAATCACATCACATTATAACACAGTTGTGTTTTATAAATATTGATTTTCTTCATCATTATTATTATTATTATTATTATTATTATTATTTCCTTGCTGGTTTATGAATATCTTTATGAAAATGTGTATAATGTGCGGCAAAGTAGCGCAACAGTGCCGGACACTTTTTCAGCCATCTTGGTTCCCAAAGTATTTTTCCCATTCATTTATTCCATAGGAATTACATAAAATCCTTCATAACATTTACATTTACATTTATGCATTTGGCAGACGCTTTTATCCAAAGTGACTTACAGTGCACTTATTACAGGGACAATCCCCCCCGGAGCAACCTGGAGTTAAGTGTCTTGCTCAAGGACACAATGGGGGTGACTGTGGGGGTCGAACCAGCAACCTTCTGATTACCAGTTATGCGCTTTAGCCCACTACACCACCACCACTCCTCATAAAAGAATTTTAAGCCATGAAGCATACCAACCAGCTCTGATGTGAATCACAACATTGCAAATTTTGATGTGAGGCCAAAAACAAAAAACAAAAAACAGACAAAACGACAAAGGTACAAGATTTGTACTTAATGTCTTTCATAAGGGAATGAACTACAATCCAACGAAGCATTGTGAACGACGTCCTTGAATGAAATATGATGGGAAAATATAGAAAGATTGATTTAAATGTATAAGTATAGAATCAATATATTTGACATCTTGGTGCAAAATGTTTCGATATTTGTATAAGCTTCTTTATAAGATATTTTGAGCTTCACGCTCAACTCACCATGCGCCCCACCAAGAACAAACCATATTATTAGATTAGATTCAACTTTATTGTCATTGTGCAGAGTACAGGTACAGAGCCAATGAAATGCAGTTGTTTTTGCATATCCCCACTAAGCTGGGGTCATACTGCAGGGTCAGCCATGAAAGCACCCCTAGATTAGATAGGGTCAAGGGCCTTGCTCAAGGGCCCAAATAGTTATCTTAACGGTGCTGGGGCTTGAACCCCCAACCTCTCAGTCAGTAACCCAGAGCCTTAACCACTGAGCCACCACTGGCCCTACTTATAGCGACTAATAGGAGGTTACCCCATGTGACGCTACCCTCCCATGCAACCAGGCCAATTTGGTTGCTTAGGAGACCTGGATGGACTCACTCAGCATGCCCTGGGATTGAAATTAGCAAACTCCAGGGGTGGTAGTAAGCATCTTTACCACTGAGCTACCCCCCAAATTAGTTTTGGGAGTGTAAGGAGGGTGACTCAATTGCACATAGAGCTTGTTTGGTGCACTTTGTTTGCTGTGTTTCTCTGATTGGTGGATCGATTCTCTTGAGGATCATGGGTAGTGTAGTTCTTCACCAGGAATTCTGTTATAATACACTATTTTTTTTTTATGAATATGAAATAACTTGCACTGATGGCGTCAGCAGAAGTGCATATTATCGATGAACAACCTCGCAGATCACAGTGGGTCTATATTTAAACGTTTATAAGTTATATATGTAAATAAATTTGCCTATAGAAAAATGAATGGGACAGTGCATTATAATTGTTGTTTTTTCACAATTCATGTTTGTATTTTTATTTAAATGTAAATCGTTCATATATTCTCCAATCCAATGGGGTCCCCTAGTTATAAGGAAGAAGTAGGTCATAATCACATTTAATGTATCACTATGTTTGATAGTGAGCGAACATGTAGTGTTAGATAAATACCGGTAAAACTATTTACATACAGTGCATTAATAAAGTATTCAGACCCCTTAATTTTTCATAATTTATGTTGCAGCCTTATGCTAAAATGCTTTAAATTATTATGTTCTTTTTCACATCAATCTATAATCAATATACCCCATAATGACAAACCAAAAACCAGATTTTTGATAACTTTTATTTTAACATAATTTATTTAAAAGAAAAAACAGAAATATCACATTGACATATGTATTAATACCCTTTGCTTTGACACTGGTAATTTAGCTCAGGTGCATCCCATTTCTCTGGGTCATCTCTGAGATGTTTCTACACTTTGACTGGAGTCCACCTGTGGCAAATAAAATGTATTGGATATGATTTGGAAAGGTGCACACCTGTCTATATAAGGTTTCACAGCTGAAAATGCTTATCAGAACAAAAACCAAACCATGAGGTCAAAGGAACTGCCTGCAGAGCTCAGAGACATGATTGTGTCGAGGCACAGATCTGGTGAAGGCTACAAAAACATTTTGGCTGCATTGAAGGTGCCCAAGAGCACAGTGGCCTCCATAATTCTTAAATGAAAGTTTTAAACAACCAAGACACTTCCTAAAGCTGGCCGCCTGGCCAAACTAAGCAATCGGAGGGGACCTTGGTAAGAGGGGTGACCGAGAACCCGATGGTCACTCTGGTTGAGCTCCAGAGATCATGTGTGGCGATGGGAGAAACTTGTAGAAGGACAACCATCACTGAAACACTGAACGCAACAAAATACAGAGATATCCTTCATGAAAAACTGGTCCAGAGCGCTCGGGCACACTGTGCTGAAAGTTCACCTTCCAACAGGACAACGACCCTAAGCACACATCCAAGACAACACAAGTCTGGTTTAGGGACAACTCTGTGATTCTCATTGATTGGCCCAGCCAGAGCCCGAACTTGAACCCAATCGAACATCTCTGGAGATCTGAAAATGGCTGTCCACTGATGGTCCCCATCCAACCTGACAGAGCTTGAGAGGATCTGCAGAGAAGAATGGCAGAAAATCCCCAAATCCAGATGTGCAAAACTTGTCGCATCGTACCCAAAAAGACTTGAGGCTGTAATCGCTGCCAAAGGTGCTTCAACTAAGTACTGAGTTAAGGGACTGAATACTAATGTGATATTTCAGTTTTTTTATTTTTAAGTTATCAAAAATCTGGGTTTTGCTTTGTCATTATGGGGTATGGAGTGTAGATTGATGTGAATTTTTTTAAAGCATTTTAGCATAAGGCTGCAACATAGCAAAATGTGAAAAAATGAAGGAGTCTTTTTGAATGCACTGTATTAAATGCATGCATATTAATTAACCTCAGTGACAGTTTTAAGAAAAGATGATTTAATGTAAGTAATTTAGAAGAACCAACAATCATACTGTATCAAAGAAGAATTATATATATATATATATATATATATATATATATATATATATATATTGCCATTATGGAGAGGTTAAAATGAGGATCCACTCTGCCAGTGTCACTCAGTCACTGTCTATAAGTTCCTTTAGAAAACAATGTGATGCACAATCTGTCTGTTGGTTTATTTATGAAAACTGGGACAGATGATGGACAATGTCACACTGTGTCACCAGAAACATTCTTTTGGCAGATAGCCCAGCTATTGGTTGCACCAATATAGCTGTCTCATGCTGGTCGGGATGCTCAAACAAATAGAGCAATGTTTTGAACCAGAGTGTTTACACTTTTGGGGGAAATCAACCTTCAAATTGCTAATAGTTTAATCTGCATATTAAAGGGATAGTTCACCTAAAAATGAAAAGTCTCTCATTATTTACTTACTTTATTTACGTCATGCCATCCCAAGTCAAGTCAAGTCAAGTGGTTTTTATTGTCGTTTCAACCATATACAGTTAGTACAGTACACATTGAAACGAGACAATGTTCCTCCAGGACCATGGTGCTACATAAAACAACATAAGACAAACACAGATCCACATGAGACTACACAGACTAAATAACATGCCTATATAAAGTGCACGTGCAAACGTTTGCAGGTATTTATGACTTTCTTCAGCAGAACGCAATTTAAGATTTTGAGAAGAATATCGCAGCTCTGTTGGTCCTCACAATGCAAGTGAATGGTGACCAGATCTCAGATGGTCCACAGTTGATATAAAGGAGCCATAAATGTAATCTATAAGACTCCAGTGGTTTAATCCACGTCTTCAGAAGTGATATGATAGGTGTGGGTGAGAAACAGATCAATATTTAAATAATTTTTTACTATCAAGCTCCACTTTTGACCAGCCCAATCAGTAAAGTGTAGATTTACAGTTAAAAAAGGACTTAAATATTGATCTATCACTTATCACATCACTTCAGAAGACATGGATTAAACCACTGGAATCTTCGGGATTACTTTTATACTGCCTTTTGGAGCTACAGTGGTCTGGTCACCATTCACTTGCATTGTGTGGACCAACTATTCTTTTAAAAATCTTCATTTGGGTTCTGCAGGAGAAAGAAAGTCATACACATCTAGGATGGGATGAGGGTGCGTAAATGATGAGAGAATTTTAATTTTGGGGTGAACTATCCCTATTTTAACGCTGTACATACTAAAGTATTTGACTGAATTATCCTGACTATATTATGACATCTCAACGAAAGTGTCATTTTTAGGAGTCAGATCAGGTAGAAATACTGAAAACTGGTGTTTCACTGGATCTAAAACTACTGGGGGTTTCCAGCTAATGAGCTGTAAACATTTCTTGCATCAGAAAAACATGTTATTGCAGTTATGCAGATGATCTAAAACTTTCCAAATCCGTCACTAGATATTTATAGAAATACCATTACTATATTTGAATAATTCAGCACAGCGGAGGCCACTGGAAGAGCACATTAATATCTATAATATACATGAGGTTGATTTATATCAGGAGCTTCGTCTCACGTGTTTGGTCACTTTGGCAACAGATTCCTATGGTGCCAGCGTTGCATAATGCCGAATTAATGGCTGTGATTTTACAGGTTACTGGGTTATCCAAAGCTTTGAGAGCTTTCAGAGCAGTAATACTTGAGTATTCTGAGCCTTGGATGCTCAGAAGCAGGACTTTGATGATAACATGCAGTCTATTAAAGGATTGTTTTGGGTTTAAAACATCTGAAGTGTGATCGACAGCACCTGTGGCATGCAAACTGGCAAACTGTCTCTGAGTTTGTAAAACAAAAATGAATTTAAAATAGAAGTCTTTGGGGAAAATAAGTGGATTTCCAGTGGGTTTAAAAGAAGTGGGCAGCTTATTTTTGTTAAAGCATTTAAGTTGGATGGACTTCTGGTTAACAGACTTAATTCATGTGGTTCAGATTTGCTTCAACAGTCCCTTCTGGGATCATTGCACAAACCTCGCCAAAGTTACAGACTAGGTAGTAAGCGATTCCATCACACTAGTCTCATATTAACACATATAACAGTTAAGTCTTTTGGCTGTACTTTCCAATAAGTGTGGAGGGAATTCACAAAAAATGTATCGTGCCCACAGTAAAAGCGGAGTTTATCTGCATGCGCCCAAAGGAACTGAGATGGTATCCTCTAATCAGGGTCAGACATGAACTTGTCCATTAGGGGGCAAATAATGTTCCACGACAGTTCAAATGAAGATTGCGATTTATGTTTTTGCATGTATCATTATTAATAAAACTAAAAACAGGATCTCGTTGCGGGAGCATTTCTTGCCACATATGTTGAATTTCGGGGGTGTTTTTGTCCATTTCCGAACCCTCGCACCCAAATCATCATTTTAACGTGCCGAAAGTATGCTTGACTAATGACTACACCGTGCATCTAAACAGACTATGCCGGTTTATAACATCCTTCTCCATCATTACATTGTTATTTGACGAATTACTCCTGACATGATCAATAGAATATGTACGCAAGCTCCTCTTTTAAATGAAGTTCACTTTACCTACTGCTTTCCTCTGGTGGTAATAGCGTGATGTTTGGTGTGCCGGGCAGGGCTGGACTGGTAATCTGGCATACTGGGCATTTTCCCGGTGGGCCGATGCACTTTGGGGCCGATCAGGGGAGGACTGGCCAGGACTGGTCGGGCGCGAAATGGGCCAAATGGGCTGCGATATGCAGAAATGAGCCGCTGTGTTATGCAAAACAAAACGGCGCCGCGATATCCCCAGATATTCCCAGTCCAGCCCTGGTGCCGGGCAAATAGTGCAGAGCTTTCTGAATGAAGCGCAATCTATAATTACCCTACTTTCCCAGAAAGGAGCACTATTTCAGCGCTGATTGAGCCTACATAAACTACACTCACCTAAAGGATTATTAGGAACACCTGTTCAATTTCTCATTAATGCAATTATCTAATCAACCAATCACATGGCAGTTGCTTCAATGCATTTAGGGGTGTGGTCCTGGTCAAGACAATCTCCTGAACTCCAAACTGAATGTCAGAATGGGAAAGAAAGGTGATTTAAGCAATTTTGAGCGTGGCATGGTTGTTGGTGCCAGACGGGCCGGTCTGAGTATTTCACAATCTGCTCAGTTACTGGGATTTTCACGCACAACCATTTCTAGGGTTTTCAAAGAATGGTGTGAAAAGGGAAAAACATCCAGTATGCGGCAGTCCTGTGGGCGAAAATGCTTTGTTGATGCTAGAGGTCAGAGGAGAATGGGCCGACTGATTCAAGCTAATAGAAGATCAACTTTGACTGAAATAATCACTCGTTACAACCGAGGTATGCAGCAAAGCATTTGTGAAGCCACAACACGCACAACCTTGAGGCGGATGGGCTACAACAGCAGAAGACCCCACCGGGTACCACTCATCTCCACTACAAATAGGAAAAAGAGGCTACAATTTGCAAAAGCTCACCAAAATTGGACAGTTGAAGACTGGAAAAATGTTGCCTGGTCTGATGAGTCTCGATTTCTGTTGAGACATTCAGATGGTAGAGTCAGAATTTGTCGTAAACAGAATGAGAACATGGATCCATCATGCCTTGTTACCACTGTGCAGGCTGGTGGTGGTGGTGTAATGGTGTGGGTGATGTTTTCTTGGCACACTTTAGGCCCCTTAGTGCCAGTTGGGCATCGTTTAAATGCCACGGCCTACCTGAGCATTGTTTCTGACCATGTCCATCCCTTTATGGCCACCATGTACCCATCCTCTGATGGCTACTTCCAGCAGGATAATGCACCATGTCACAAAGCTCGAATCACTTCAAATTGGTTTCTTGAACATGACAATGAGTTCACTGTACTAAAATGGCCCCCACAGTCACCAGATCTCAACCCAATAGAGCATCTTTGGGATGTGGTTGAACGGGAGCTTCGTGCCCTGGATGTGCATCCCACAAATCTCCATCAAGTGCAAGATGCTATCCTATCAATATGGGCCAACATTTCTAAAGAATGCTTTCAGCACCTTGTTGAATCAATGCCACGTAGAATTAAGGCAGTTCTGAAGGCGAAAGGGGGTCAAACACAGTATTAGTATGGTGTTCCTAATAATCCTTTAGGTGACTGTATATTAAAATACACAGCGGCAAATTCACTAAACAGTTGTGCCAATTTTGCGTGTGATATTTCTACCCAGAAACCTGTGTCTTATTCACTAGCCACCCGCAAAAGTGGTTTAGTGAATTCGCCCCTGTGTATTTTAAGGTTTGTTCCGGCACAAAGCCTTGCCCCATAGACTTTCATTGTAACTGCATTACTGTACACACACATTCTTGTTTTGTGTTCTGTTTGTTTTCACTAATACAAATTAATTTCTTTGGTAATCAAATACATCATTATAAAGCTTAACTCTGTATAAAAGCAACCTAATTAGCAAAGCAAAATTCATTGCATCGTGTTTTAATAGGGCTTGCCAATTGCTCAAATTTGATCAAAATCATTATAAGATGTGCTGATTAATTAATCAGATTCATCGCATAAAAATATGTACTGAGGCCCCCAATTAAAGATCATTTAAAATAATTAAAATGATTTTAAATATAATATAATGTATAGGCCTAATTAATATTAATTCAGATCATTTAAATATATTACATAATTATGTTTCAACAGACAATTAAAGCATTTAGACAAAAAGTGGCATTAAAAGTGAAAATATTGTTGTTTTATTTCCATATCATTTAACGTTTATGCATTTAGCAGACACTTTTATCCAAAGTGACTTACAGAGCCCTTATTACAGGGACAATCCCCCCCGGAACAACCTGGAATTAAGTGCCTTACTCAAGGACACAATGGTGGTGGCTGTGGGGATCGAACCAGCAACCTTCTGATTACCATTTTCGTGCTTTAGCCCACTACGCCACCACCACTCATTTAACATAACCCATAGTTGGCCTACATCCCTTTGAACTATTTTACATTTTTGGTTTATGTGGTTGCGCCTCACTAGTTTTCAGCGCTGCTAGTCACAAGCGCTGGGTTACCTGTCCCGAGATTCCTGCATTCTGTTGTGCTCAGTCCAGCTGCAATTGAGAGCAAGATCGCATCTTCTGTGAAAGGCCACTGCATCAAGGTTGAATTTTTAATGCATTATTTTTCATATAAATCAAAGTGTTAAATCGACAGCCTTAATATTTATACAGCATGTAAGTCAAATTTCACTCTTTATATAATTTTAATGTAAGGTTATATAAGTGTTCATCAGAAAATGCCCTCAAACGCACTAAACCTCCTGCGGCTTAATTACACTCATGACTCATGACGTTTTATTTTTCTGCAGGTGCCTTCCTTTTCTGCTGGACTCCATTCTTTGTAGTTCACACCACACGGGCCACGTGTGAATCATGTGACATCTCCCCACACCTGATGAGCACAGTGACATGGCTGGGATATGTGAACAGCGCTCTGAACCCCATTATCTACACTGTCTTCAACACCGAATTCAGGAAGTTCTTCAAAGGATTTTTACACCACTGCTGCTGACATCAACCAAAAATAAGACATGATAATACCATCATTTATGCTAAAGACATTTACATACATATATATGTGTGTACTTGGACGTACAGTATGTTTTATAACATTTATATCTGTGTTTATATGGAACTGTTTTATTTAGTTTTTATAATTATGTTATCTTGCCAGTGTTTTGTGTGTTTGTGCCTATCGTGTTCTACGTTCGCATATTGTAGACTTTATTTTTAAGTGATTGTTTACTCAGAAATGGTAATTATGTCATCATTTACTCACCCTCGTGTTGTTTCAAACCCATATAATTTTCTTTCTTCAGTGGAATACAAAAGGAGATATTAGGCAGAATGACAGCCTCGGTCACCATTCACTTTCACTGCATCAACCATACAATGAAAGTGAATGGTGACTTCAGTAAAAATCCTGCATGTTATCTTCTTTTGTGATCTGGAAAGAAATATGGGTTTTGAACAACATAAGGGTGAGTAAATAAAGACTTGGGGAGACTGTCCATGGGGAACAGATGACAGGAAAAATACAGGGCACACAACACTGAATCGTGACAACCTTTATATGCAGATGAACATTTTCAGTGGTGCCTGAAATGTTTTTGCATCATTTTATAATATGCCTCAGTGTGAATTAAAGGGATATTTCACCCCAAAATTAAATTCTCTCATCATTTATTCACCCTCATGCCATCCCAGATGTGTATGTCTTACTTTCTTCTTCTTTCTTACACAAACAAATCTTTTTAGAAGAATCTCTCAGCTCTTTAGGTCCTTACAATGCAAGTCAACAGGGTCCAAAAATGTGAAAACAAACAAACATAATGGCAGCAATTTCTTCATAAGCGATATGATACATGTGGGTGAGAAACAGATCAATATTTAAGTGCTTTTTACTATAAATCTCCACCTCCACTTTCTTCTTTTGCTTTTTGTCGATTTGCTTTCTTTGTACATCGCCACCTACTGGTGGGAGCTGGTAAAAGGGGGAGATTTATAGTAAAAAAGGACTTAAATATTACTTAAAAAAATACTTAAATATCTGTTACTCACCTACACCTTTATTGCTTTTGAAGACATGGACCTAACCACTGGAGTTGTTTGGATTACTTTTATATTGTCTTAAATATGCTTTTTGGAGCTTCACATTTTTGGTCACCATCCACTTGCATTGTAAGGACCTACAGAGCAGAGATATTCTTCTAAAAATCTTCATTTGTGTTCTGCTGAGGAAAGAATGTCATACATCTGGGATGGCATGAGTGTGAGTAAATTATGAGAGAATTTTAATATTTGGGTGAACCGTCCCTTTAAGATTAATGATAAGAAATATAATGTATTACATGCCATATTTGAGAACTTTGAAGTGATTTTTTGTTTGTTTATCTTTTGCCAAAATGTTAAATATTTTGAATGACACGATCCCAGAGTGCACACGTTGTAATCTAGTAGTTAATTTTGCTAAATCTGATTTGGATTAATTTTTGAAGACCTCTTACATATTGTATAGATACTGCACTGCTGAAAATGGAATTGCTAATGACAAAAACCCAAATCAGTGATAAAACTGCAAGACGTTCCCACTGATCTTAATGAGGTTTGAAACTGGGGTTCCTGTAGTTTTTCTGCCAAAGCTTCTTTTTGAAGGCTCCAAAATGTAAGAAAAAAAGGACTAATGAACTTCCAGAAAAGCCCCAAGGATTTGACCATACTTGGATTCAGTCTGCCTCATTCTTTGAGCCAGGGTTGTTTCAGACCCTGGGCGAAATCCCTATTGGCGCCCCTGTTCTGGGGTGGTGAGGGAGTGTTTGGGGAGCGTAGCAGCAGCCTCCTCTTTGGCGCCTAGTTCGCCTATGCCTAGAAACGGCCCTGCTTTGAGCTCATCATCTGCACACATGAGCAAGGATCAGACACTTGGGCAGAATTCCCATTTGTCTCTTTTCCTTTTTTGCATTAAATAATAAATAAAATGTCTGCATGATCAAGTGCAGCTCCTCTAGTATGCCTGACATTTCTTATAGAGAATGAAGAAAAAACGTGATTCTGTCTCCTAGAAGGTTAATAATGGCATTTTAATTGAGCAAATGAACAAGTAGCAAAGTTATTAGGACTGTATATAATATAAATAATTTTAAAAAATGGGTAAGAATAAAACAACATCACAGTGGGTGTCTAATCGTCACCTCCAAAATCTCAACCTTCTGAAAAAAGAAACGGTTCTGTCAGTGCTGTAGCTTTGGGGGTATAGTGGTCCGACAAATTGTGCAGAAGTATCTCATGTGACCCGAGTTTGAGTCCCAACTCGGAGTCCCTTTCCTAACCCATTCACACTCTTCTCCCAAATCATTTACTATGTTTAAAATAACAAGTGTGATGTGTATGCTAAGTTTATGTATTGCTTTATTCACAAACGTTGCCAAGAACTGTTTCAAAATAATCTAACTTCAACAATCTATGCTTTCCTATGGAGGGAAAAATTAAATGAACAATATGCATTAATAAATATCGGGGAAAATATTTTAAAATAATAGTAAAAAACATTTGCACTCACCTATACATCTTACATTGAAACCGATACTGACAACACTAGGGTGATGCACTTACAAACTAAGTCTACAATAGGGCTATCACATTTATATCGGTTCACATGTTAAGTGGTGAAAGTTTAATTTTTATGAAATGCGCTCTGTTGGTGTTCAGAGATTCAGGCACTTAATGGAGTTAATTAACAGAGGTTTGGGAGGAGCATGTTCATTTTAATCTGACAAATCACAGCAAGCATGCAGGAATATATAAGCCACCGCTTACCTGCTTCCTGTGACTACTCTCCTGACAACCCACCTCCACCCCATCTCCACCTGTTTTCTCCAGATTCATTATCTAAATAAGTAAAGTCCAGGGGGGGTAATCAGGACTCCAGTATAAGGACAGCAAGCCAAATACATTTACTGCTTCAACACAAGATTACATTAACATACGAACTATTGAGAATGTAAATTTCTTCAGTTTCTCGCACTGCTTAGCATTTTTCCCATCATAAAAGCAGATTATTTCCACACTTTGCTTTCAAAAGCACAGACGCCATTACATCTTCTCTCATCCAACAGCTCAGTGACAGACATCCAAAGCGCCCCCAAGTGGACTCAAATGAAACTGCAAAATTTGGTGAGAGACTCAGAAGGAAGGACAGTGTAATTAAATGCTGCTTGTGGCAGGCAAATGCGTAAAGGAAAATCAGTTTCCGCTATTCGAATAGCGTTTTTAATATTTGACTAGCTGGCGCAGAACCATTTCTTGTGCACATCCCTAACACGCATGCACCCACAGAAAGCGCAAACACTCCCACCCAAGGCCAATTGCACTTTTTGCTGGCATGAAAATTGGATAAGACGTAGCGCATGGTCATTCCGCATAATGTTACACCTAGCGCGGTCACAAACACATTTGCACATTTACTCCCGGTAATATCGAGATATTAATTGCCAATTTTGTTTACATCAAGCAATTATGACTTTATATCTCGCAACTACGAGAAATAATGTAAAAAAAAGCAAGATACCTGTACGAAATTCGACAATTCGCAATTGCAAGATTTAAACAAGGTTCTATAGACTTTATTTTCTTGCAATTGTGAATTCTTAGAAAATATCAGACACAGGGGTGCAACTAAACAAGCGGGTATGCAGTTTTGGGTCGAGGAGGTCGATTGTTCCACCTTTACTGAGCCGCTGGCGCCCCCTTTACATGGTGCCCCTATAGCCTATATTGCATACCTTGCATATATGGTTCTTGTGCCTCTGATCCATCACAATGTAGAAAGTTTTACTCTACACAATAGCAATATCTAGCTCATGAAATATTTTAGAGCACAGAAAAGCTAGAAAATATATATTCACTATAAAAATGAAAAGGCTGAAGACTAATCTACAAACATCTAGTAATATGTTTTATATTTGTAAGAGCAGGGAGTGATTGTAACTCATCTTGTCTCAGCCAAAATTCATTAGGGCTTCTAATTCCTGCCTCCATCCCAGGAGCTCCAGCAGCTTTTTTACCCCGCTAACAACGTCACCCAGATCAGCCACGTCATTGTGACGTTGGGAGCCCCAGAAAAATGGCCCCACAAGATCTTGATTTATCAGAAGGCTTCGCACAGAAGAACCACGCAGGGCAACAGCCAAGCTGGCAAAAGGCTTCACCTAATAATTCAGAAACTGAAACATTTAACAGAAGTAACCAGTGACATCTGCTGGTGATGCAGACCCTTAAAACAAAGGACATGGTCTGTAAATGCTCCAGCTCATTTAAAGGACTGTTCTGGGTTCAGTGCAAGTTAAGCTCAGTCGACAGCATTTGTGGCATAATGTTGATTACCACAGAAAATTATTTCAAAGTTAAATACGATAAAAGCTTAATTTGTTAGAAGCTGTGTTTTGTGGCCACACTCACCTTTAAAAGTCATATTATAAGCATGGTCATGCATTCATTTTGTGGCTCATATACAGTTTTGTACTGGTCTGTAAGATACATGAAGAAGAGCTGAAAAAACACAATGTCAGGCTTGATGACGCCTTTACAGGGCATTTGAGTACTGCTCCTTCCATTATATCCTTCTATATGCAGAAAAGCATATATCAGGAACTCAGGTCATTGTTAGACTTTGCAAATTATTACCATTCCTTGTCAGACATCCACTAATAAATCACTAGGCAGAACATTGTTTCAGAATTATGTGGCCGGGACATGCTTGCTAAAAAACAAGTTGGTAAATGAGTGGTTTAATTGGAGAGCGCATATATGATCATAATAAATAAAAATGTCTTATTAAAATATATTTACATGCATTCAAGGTTCAAAGCTTAAATTCACACACACACACACACACACACACACACACACACACACACACACACACACATATATATACACTCACCTAAAGGATTATTAGGAACCCCATACTAATACTGTGTTTGACCCCCTTTCGCCTTCAGAACTGCCTTAATTCTACGTGGCATTGATTCAACAAGGTGCTGAAAGCATTCTTTAGAAATGTTGGCCCATATTGATAGGATAGCATCTTGCAGTTGATGGAGATTTGTGGGATGCACATCCAGGGCACGAAGCTCCCGTTCCACCACATCCCAAAGATGCTCTATTGGGTTGAGATCTGGTGACTGTGGGGGCCATTTAGTACAGTGAACTCATTCTCATGTTCAAGAAACCAATTTGAAGTGATTCGAGCTTTGTGACATGGTGCATTATCCTGCTGGAAGTAGCCATCAGAGGATGGGTACATGGTGGCCATAAAGGGATGGACATGGTCAGAAACAATGCTCAGGTAGGCCGTGGCATTTAAACGATGCCCAATTGGCACTAAGGGGCCTAAAGTGTGCCAAGAAAACATCCCCCACACCATTACACCACCACCACCAGCCTGCACAGTGGTAACAAGGCATGATGGATCCATGTTCTCATTCTGTTTACGCCAAATTCTGACTCTACCATCTGAATGTCTCAACAGAAATCGAGACTCATCAGACCAGGCAACATTTTTCCAGTCTTCAACTGTCCAATTTTGGTGAGCTCTTGCAAATTGTAGCCTCTCTTTCCTATTTGTAGTGGAGATGAGTGGTACCCGGTGGGGTCTTCTGCTGTTGTAGCCCATCCGCCTCAAGGTTGTGCGTGTTGTGGCTTCACAAATGCTTTGCTGCATACCTCGGTTGTAACGAGTGATTATTTCAGTCAAAGTTGCTCTTCTATCAGCTTGAATCAGTCGGCCCATTCTCCTCTGACCTCTAGCATCAACAAGGCATTTTTGCCCACAGGACTGCCGCATACTGGATGTTTTTCCCTTTTCACACCATTCTTTGTAAACCCTAGAAATGGTTGTGCGTGAAAATCCCAGTAACTGAGCAGATTGTGAAATTCTCAGACCGGCCCCTCTGGCACCAACAACCATGCCACGCTCAAAATTGCTTAAATCACCTTTCTTTCCCATTCTGACATTCAGTTTGGAGTTCAGGAGATTGTCTTGACCAGGACCACACCCCTAAATGCATTGAAGCAACTGCCATGTGATTGGTTGATTAGATAATTGCATTAATGAGAAATTGAACAGGTGTTCCTAATAATCCTTTAGGTGAGTGTGTATATATATATATTGAATAAAGAATTTAAGTTTTGGCATGTAAATCATTTTAATAAGACATTTTTATTTATTATGATGTCAGGATGGTCATACAGTACCACCTTAAAGGGATAGTTCACCCAAAAATGAAAATTCTCTCATCATTTACTCACCCTCATGCCACCCAGATGTGTGTGACTTTCTTTATTCTGCAGAAAACAAATTAAGATTTTTTTAGAAGAATATCTCAGCTCTGTAGATATTCATACAAGCACAGCATATCATACATTTATTACTGGTTTATGGGAAAAACAATTTTTTTTTTACATGTAAATGGTCATCACATAAACAAAAACTGACACATTTTAAAACAGGTCATTATTTTACTACATTAACAGGAGTAAATAACAGTAAAGCCAAAAAGAGTGAAACTGTCGATACACTATTTTTGAAAGATCCTTTTCCCCATTTTGTATGCTTTAAATGTATTGTTTATCTTAGGTATTTTTGTTGTAAATCAGACTGAAAAATAGCAATAGCAACAGCAATAATTTTTATTTTTTTTTACAAACAAATAAAAATCGTTAGTTTTAATATTGTCATCGTTTGACAACATAAGGTAATTTAATAAACAAAAGATAATATTCTCTTTTTATATATATATTTATTTTTTTTTTGTTTAGTTTATAATAATATAATATAATGTAATTTTGTTTTGATTGTTATGATTTCGTTTGCACAGTAAGATGACTTTTATTTTACTTCTCGGGGCCCGGTCGTGCTGTGACGCAAAAACGGCTGTCACGTGGCTCCGCCTCCTACGTCGCCTGTCATTGGCTGATGGAACGGAAGTATGTTTGTGTGTGCGTACAGGTCTCTCACAGAGGGTGTTTCAAAAGTGTTTAAATGTTTTTACAATATTGCTCCATCTACATATATTATAACGAAATATACATATACAATATTACTGAAACTATTTTGCATTAGTAGTGTGAAAGGAATGTATATTATCGAAAGTACTAATGTATAGTTTATGTTAAGTACTTATAGTTTGTCTAATTGCACCAACACTTTTTTTTTTTTTTTTTAAGTTTTTGTTTTTGTTGCTGTGAGCAAAACACATCCACACATAAAGGGACATTTACTCTGTATTGCTTTTTCTAGTTACTCAGGTATGTATGTAAGACTTTCTGTCTTCTGCTGAACACAAATTAAGATTTTTATAAGAATATCTCCGCTCTGTAGGTCCATACAATGCAAGTGAATGGTGATCAGAACTTTGAAGCTCCAAAAAGCATATAAAGGCAGCATAAAAGTTATCCATATCATCAGAAGTGATTAGAAACAAATCAATATTTAAATCTTATATATATATATATATATATATATATATATATATATATATATATATATATATATATATATAAAAGATTTAAATATTGATTTGTTTCTAATGTTTTTAGTTTGTAGTAGCAATACCAACTTATGTACATTTGTGGGGTATTTGCCAAACAGTGGCAGCAATAGTCTGTATCTCCCATCCAAATCCATAACAATTGAGTTCTGTTTATACTACCGGTGATGCATAAATGGAATGGTTTACCTACTACATTTAAAATTATGCCATTATTTACTCATCCTCATGTCGTTTCGATCTTGCAAGAAACTTTATTGCAGCTCTTGCTGTGTGAAGCTCAGTTTTTATCCACAGGTAATTTTGCCATCTGAAGCTCCTAAATCCTATTTGTGCTCATTGAAAAGAATCATAGTCATTGAGTCGGACTAGTCATGCTATGTGTTTGTTTTCACGTGAAGACAGTGGAAATGATTTTATTGCAAATGTGTGTCTTTAAAGCTGAAGTGTGTTACAATACTTTCTCTGATCCCAGTTTTAAGGGATAGTTCGCCCACAAATTAAAATTATCTCTGCATTTATTCACTCTTGTGCCATCCCAGGTGTGTATGACTTCCTTTCTTCAGCAGAACACATTTAAAGGAAACAGAAGAGTATCTCAGCTCAGTCGGTCCTTAAAATGTAAGTGGATGGTGATCAGACCTTTTGAGCTCCAAAAATCACAGACAGTCAGCATAAATGTCATCCATACGACTCCAGCGGTTAATTAAATGTCTTCTAAAGCGATATGATCACTTTTGGAGCGAAAAAGATAAATATTGAATTATTTTCTAACTATAAATCATCGGTTCCGGTCAGCAGCAGTAGAGAGCGGAGTTCACATGGTCTCTCGTGTGACAGATTCGCATTGGCACGTTACGGATGTAATCTCACATTTGTCTCTCGGTCGAGACATCCAGGATAAGCTCATAAATGCACCATTGTGGATAAACCAAAACCAACTTATCTTATTTACAGCGTTTCTCCTACTCAGTTGTAAACAGCGCTGCTCTTCCTGGTGTGCCGCACATGCATCAGTTCTCGCGTGAACATGCCAACGCTAATACGTCACGCACATACTGCTGCTTACCGGAAGCGATAATTCATAGTTAAAAAGTACTTACATATTTATCTTTTTTGCACCAAAAGCATCATTTAGCTTTAGGAGACATTAATTTAACCGCTGGAGTCATAAGGATGACGTTTATGCTGTGTGTCTGTGATTTTTGGAGACTTCCAGTTCAGTAACCATTTTGACTGATTCTGTGAGTTCATTCAGTGAAAGGATCATCGGACTCATTCATATCAATAACTTGTGAGTTGGTGAGTCGTTTTGAGTGGTTCAGTAAATTTGTGAATCGGACTACAGACTCGGACTATCGCATTCAATTCAGACGGAAAGCTCATTTAATCACAGCCATGATTTGCAACAAAGGCCGATGCTATTGCTAGTTGCTTGCTAATAGGGTAACAGAATAGGTGACAAAAAGCTTTCAAAAAGTAGACATAACACCGTAATGGTTCTAGGCTCATTTTGAGTAAGACATGACCAGTGAGCGAGTGGTTTTGAGTGAGGAAGAGCATTCAGACTGATTCAGAGTCAGACCAATACATTTTTCAGACTCCGTTGATTCAGTCTGATTCACCAGTTTTACAGATTAATGTAGGTCTTTATTTGCAAGTCAGTGTGTGGCAGTCATGGGCCGGGTCATTATTCCGCACCTAATCAGGCTAATCAAGCCTCAGAGAGGGATAAAGGCCGACCGAAGATGGCAGTGGGACAGAGAGAGAGATTTACGGACAGCTGTCTGAACAGCGTTCTCGTTGCTACCATCCACCCCGAAGGAGCAGTCGCGGCCATCCGCCGGAGGGCGAAGAAGCCCGGCCGCCTGGAAGTGGAGGAATGGCCGCCGACCACGAGGGGAGGAGGGGCTCCCATCTAACCGCCTGGAGCGGTTACCACAGCCAGGGGCGGGGGAGACACCTACCGTCCTACAAAAATGCTGCAGGGCGTTCCGTCTGCCAGGGGCCGGGGAGGCACAGCTGTCGTCCATTGGAGGTTGAAGGAGTGGCCGAGGACCAAGCTACGCCGTTTTTGAGAACCGGCGAGTAAGTGTTTTCTCTCTCTCTCTCTCTCTCTCTCTCTCTCTCTTTTTTCTCTCTCTCTCTCTCTCTCTCTCTCTCTCTCTCTGGAAATATGTATTAAAATCATATTCAATAACTTTTTATTATTTAATGCAATTGTTTATTACAAAATAAATTAAGTGTTAAAACTGAGGCTATGTATAGCATGTGTTCTGCGTGTTACGCACAGGCTCCACGTGGGCTGTGCATAATGTCTCACATAAGTTGTAAAGTTCAAACTAAGGGCATAGTAACCAGTTAGTGGTTACCAGTTAACCAGTAACTAGTTAGGTAGTAACTAAGTCAGTGGTTAATTTATTTGCACCATCTTCTCTTAACCCCAGACTTATCTAATAGGCCGTAAGCTCTCCGTAAAGCAATGTGCTGTCGCATAATATGATGTTCCCTTAATTGGTCCAGTAAGCAGCCTTCGGATTGGTAAACAGGTGTGTTGAAAAGCCATGCATTTCAGTTTTATCTTGTCACGGTTGGTGCAAACCTATATTGTCCCATGTAACTGTCACCGGTAATAACATACATTTCAATTTAAATATGGTATGGGAAAAATAGTAAATGTAATAAATAGTAGGCCTATAATTAAATATGTAAATAAAATTCAGGGAATGTGTCTAATGTTTATAAGTGGCAATATATCCAGCCAGGTCTCCTAAGCAACCAAATTGGCCCAGTTGCTAGGAAGGGGTAGAGCCACATGGGGTAACCTCCTCGTGGTCGCGATTGGGGGTTCTCGCTCTCAATGTGGCGCGTGGTGAGTCGTGCGTGGATCGCGGAGAGTAGAATGGGTCTCCGCATGTTGTGAGTCTCCGTGGGGGTCATGCACAGCGAGCCACGTGATAAGATGCACGGATTGACTGTCTCAACACCCGGAATGATGTGAGTAACCACGCCACCACGAGGACCTACTAAGTAGTGGGAATTGGGCATTCCAAATTGGGGAGAAAAAGGGGCTCAAATAATAATAATAATAAAAAATAATGATAAAAAATTTAAATAAGGGGCAATAAATACATTTTAACAACAGATGCCATTTCCTTTGTTATTTGGATGATAAAGGCTGTAGTTGGCAGTTCATCCGTTGTCTATGTATTCCATTTTAAGACAGTGTAGTCCATCCTTTGACCAAGACGATACAGGGAACAGTCAGTGAGGGGCATCGCAGTCTGGCTTGCAGCTTATGGCAGGTCATTTTGGTGAAGTCCATCCTGAGTCAAGGGTTCATACTGTGGCACATGGAGTATCTCATGTCTTGGAGTTGGCATCCGTTCATTCAGGTCAGTCGCCTTTGGCTTCCTCACTGGGGGCCTAAAGACAATAATTTTTTAAGGCATGATTTTAAACCACACAATGAGGACTTTAAGACATCACAGCACTGTTTTCTGTTACTGAATACTTTTCTGTAAAGCTTCTTTGAAGCGATGTGTGTTCTGAAAAGCACTATACAAGTAAAATTGACTTGACGTATTTCCGGCGTTGCATGCACCAGCTGAGCGACTGCCATTGAGATAGATGTTAACGAATAGCTCTTTTCAGGTATATTCAATAAGGCAATTACAATGGAAGTGAATGGGGCCAGTCCATAAACAATACGTTTCAAAAGTATAGCCACAAGATGTACACATTATACATGTTAACATGATTATAGTGTGATAAAATCACATACAGATTTGACCAAGTAGTCATTTTGGATTTAACTTTACACTGATAAGGTTAGTGAGAGATTTTATTACACTGTAGCTGATTTTTGCTTCTTCTTCTTTTCTTTTTTTTTTTTTTTTTTTCCTTCTCAACTCAGGCTTAGCGTTTTACAAAGCACCTATTCATGCATTTCAATTAGCATTTCACTGGCTATTGATTTAAAATACAATGAGATTTGATAACATGCATGAATTTTTAATCTGATCTTTGATGGTGCGCTAAAAACAACCATGTATCAAGTAATAATAGCATAACAGTCAACATGAGGGAGCTTCGTGGGAAAAGATGACAAGGAAATGGATAATTAGGGAAGCCATTGTATGTATATGCTTTTCTTCGCCTCTATCCCTTTAAAAACAACAAGGAGAGCATGAGTGGGGGAGGGGAACGGGTTGGGGTGGAACAGTCCTGTAATGAGCATATTCTAGAGACACTGAGCATCATATGGCTTGAGACCATCAGGAATACACTCCTTTAGATATGCCTATGAACGTGTAAGAGGAGAGGACCAAAGAGGAGGATCGCACAGATTTTTCATGCTTTTAACCAGTCTTCCAGGAAAAAAAGCTTCACCTCTACACCACAGCAGGAGCGCAGAAGGGAAAGGCGAGCGAGAGGAGGGAGAGAGAGAGAGAGAGAGAGAGAGAGCGAGCAGCACTAGGAAAATTTCTGTGCCAGATTGATCCTACTGAACGCGTAGGCAAGGAAATACTGTCGTTTTCTGTTTCAAACATGCTCTAGAGGGAGGTCCGAACATCCTCCATGCTTCTCGGGTACGGATGCCCTTCTGTATTTCCCCATTTTTGTGAGCCGGTGCGGTACGTTTGGGGGCCGTGTAATGTCTGATTGAGTGTATCAATGCTGCTGCTGAGTGGATCTCTGTGGTCGTGGAAAAAAACTAGGCCTTGTTTGCCTGCTGTTCTCCACGCAGGGAACGCCGAGCACGGCTGAGTGCCTCAGCCTGTTGGGACCGTGAAGAGAGAGAGAGAGAGGGAGAAGCTCACCATCTGCATGCCCGTCGGAAGCAGCATGCTTAATAGAGACATCCATTACCAAAGGCCGTGCACAGGCAGGCAGGGGCTATAATGCCAGGATGGTAGCCTAGTAAATTCCTTTCCAACCCTTTAAATTGTCTGGACTAAAAAAGCACTGTTTTTTACGATACTTTTACAATTTACTTGAATGTTGCTGTAATACTTCCTGTCTCGTTTATCACAGTCTTCCTTTATTTGCTCGCCAGTTGCTTTCTTCCACTTGACATTCTGAAAATTTGCCAAAACCTGTTTCATGCATGTCCACTGGAGGCAGGTTTGACTTTGATGATGGGGGGTCGTACTGTGGAGGGTGGGAGCAGGGCAAGGCGCATGGCCGAGGGGTTTGCACGGGGCCCCAGGGCCAGGGCGAGTACGCAGGGGCCTGGACCCATGGCTTTGAAGTTCTTGGAATTTACATTTGGCCCAGTGGGAATAGTTACAGGGGAACCTGGGCGCAGGGCAAAAGGCATGGCATTGGCGTGGAGAGCAAAGGGAGGTGGGAGTACAAAGGTGAATGGACACAAGGGTTTAAGGGCAGGTATGGGAAACTGGAAAGCACGAGCAGCGGCTCCTGTTATGAGGGCACCTGGAGTAATGGCTTACAGGATGGATATGGCTCTGAGACCTATTCAGATGGAGGTGAGAAACTACATACTTTCATCTCTATATCTATAATCTATACCACTATACTTTTTCTCCAAACAACGTCTTTGCAAGGGGCACGAGCAACACTCTCAGAACAAAAGGTACCGTTTAAGGTACAAGGCCATCACTGGGGTAGCACCCTTGTTTTGGGTACGTATTTGTACCCTTAAGGTCCCATGTGAACAAAAAGGAATTAGTGGTTTATTAAACCCAAACCATTACGGGTTTTTCAATGGCTGATGCCGATACCGATATCTAGAGAGCAGGATGGCCAATAAACAGCAGATCAAATGTGCACATAAGGGAGGCGAGGGGGGCGCATTGATTTATGTGTGCCACCCAAACACCCCATCCCAGTCCAATGAAGAGAGAACCGCTTCCCAACCTAAAGATCTAAGTACCCCTTAAAGATTGCATCTTAGTACCGGCCCTGCTTAGGGTACAATTATGTACCCAACACAAGTTTAACATTTTAACTAGATAATAATTGCCCCCTGGATTGGATTTTTGGGGGGGCATTTTATAATGTTTTGGGTGGCATTTGCTTTCTAAACTTGAAAAGAAATGTCTGTGTCACACTTTTATTGCAATACTTCAATTAAATCAACTCTTATAATACGATTGAGAATTATTTTTTCTCCTACTCATACAATTAAATCAGCATCAACTCAATATAAGATAATGTGTATCTAGGCTTAGAATTGAATATTAGGTATATTTTGTCACTTTAGGTGGCATTTTTGCCCTGGTACCATCCCAGTTATGGCCCTTGTACCTTTCATCATATGAACTAATTTCTCCCGCGAAATCCGAACTACAGACGCCGCTTTACAGTAAATCGCCATGGAAACCATTCCACAGCAGGGCATTGTGTCGTAATAGACTGTTTCACTGTGGTCGCTGATTGGCTGTTTCACATGCTTGTGTAAAAATGAGAAATAATGCGGTGACCGTGATTAAACTATGATCGATGTGGCCATGAATCGATAACAAAAATCATCTCGTTATACACGGACTGATCATTTTGACAACGTTATTGCTCGAAAACTCTCTAAAAGCACGACACGCCTCTTCATATGAGAGATCGTTAGACTTCAGTAGAAAACTGGAACACGATCGATAGTTATTATGTGCTGAACCAATTGACCGGTTAACAGGACAGGGGGCTAATCATCTTGGTAAATCACCAAACAATAGCGAGGGATCACACGTCGTCCTTATATTTCAGCACCTTGGACAGCTCCCGTCATCGCACAGCGAAGTTGCATTTCAAAACGTTTTATAGGCCATAATTGGAGTAGCGCCACATTTATTTTTTGACGGGAAATAAAAGTAGGCTGTGAGGGATGTAATTATAGTCTCTTCAGTGTGTTGTACTGTTGTTTAAATGGGTGTTGATCGTTCAGCTGATGAAACATTGCAAATACATATTTTCCAACCACACACACACACACACGCACACACACTCACTCACACACACACTCACACACACACTCACACACACACAAACTCACACACACTCACACACACACACACTCACACACACACACTCACACAAACTCACACACTCACACACACACACACTCACACACACAAACTCACACACGCACACACACACACACTCACACACACACAAACTCACACACACTCACACACACACACACTCACAAAAACTCACACACTCACACACACACACACACACACAAACACACACACACTGACACACACTCACACAAACTCACACACACACACACACACACTCACACAAACTCACACACACACACTCTCTCTCTCACACACACACACACACACACTCACACAAACTCACACACACTCTCACACACACTCACACAAACTCACTCACACACTCACACAAACTCACTCACACACACACACACACACACACACACTCACACAAACTCACACACACACTCACACAAACTCACACACACACACACACACACACACACACACACACTCACACAAACACGCACGCACACTCACACACACACACACACACACACTCACACATACTCACACACACACACACACACACACACACTCACACACACACACATGTTGGTCTACCTATCATACTGTACAAACTATATATTCGATCCCCTAACACTAACCCTCACAGAAAAATTTCTGCATTTTTACATTTTCAATAAAACATTGTTTAATATGTTTTTTAAGCTATTTAAATTATGGGGACACTAGAAATGTCCTCATAAAACACATTTGTAGCATAATACCCTTGTAATTAACAGTTTGTAACCTAAAAATTTTTCCTCGTGAACCACATAAACATGCCCACACACACACACACACACACACACAAACACACACACACACATGTAAGTGGCACATCTGAGGTGGCATTTAGGTGATTTAAAGGGACAGCACACAAAATTGTAAAATTCTCTCATTATTTACTCACCCTCATGCCATCCCAGATGTGTATGACTTTCTGTCTTCTGCTGAAGGTTTTTAGAAGAATATTTCAGCTCTGTAGGTCCATACAATGCAAGTGAATGGTGACCAGAATTTTGAAGCTCAAAAAAGCACATAAATGCAGCATAAAAGTAACCCATACTAATCTAGTGGTTAAATCCATGTCTTCAGAAGCGATAGAATAAGTGTGGGTGAGAAACAGATCAATATTTAAGTCCCTTTTTCCTATGAATTCTCCTCCCTGCCCAGTAGGTGGCAACATGCACGAAGAATGCAACTCCCCAAAAATGAAAGAAGAAGAATGTGATAGTGGAGATTTATAGTAAAAAAAAAAATTATATTTGTCTGTTCATCGCCCACACTTATTCTGTTGCTTCTGGAGACATGGATTAAACCACTAGATAAGTATGGGTTACGTTTATGCTGCATTTATGTGCTTTTTTGAGCTTCGAAGTTCTGAACACCATTCACTTGCATCGTATGGACCTATTGTATGGTCCACCGCAGGAACCTTTAGCCCCGTTGTACCTTCAAAAGAAGACTTTTTCAATTAAAGTCTACTTTATCAAATTTCTACGCTATTAACATACATTTCATAACTTTTTAGAAGACAATGAAACAGAAAGATATAACTGAAAACTGAGAGTGTTGATTCATGTTACAGCAAAAGTGGAGAATGTAACATACAAACATATTAAAACATGTTTTAGCAAACTAATATTACAATTGATTATTTTATATAAATGCATGTTGACCTTTTGGTAAAAATGTACCTTTATAATACTCCAAAGATGATACTTGTATCTATGTATTACTGAGACACAGCCCGTGTGACCATTTCCCCATGTGGCAATTGTTCCCGGTCTCCCCTTATTTTGTTTAACGTATATATATAAATGCGTACATAAACACAGCATGACATTATTTTGAAACATAATGATGGTTAATTATGTAATTTGTAGGCAAACAAATGCAATGAATAACACTGCTCAATCCCTGTTTCTCTCGCAGGTACATACCAAGGCCAGTGGTTGAGTGGTATGCGTCATGGCTATGGTGTGCGACAGAGCGTGCCTTATGGCATGGCAGCCATCATCTTCTCCCCCATGTGCACATCCATAAACTCGCTTCGCTCTGATCACAGCGAAGGGGCCCCCACTCCAGAAGATGGCTCTGGTGTCAGTGGGGTCTCCGGGAGTCCGGTGGGGCGTAGCGGCTTTGTACTTTGTGTCCAAAGTGAATCAGACAGGCACAGGAAGAGGAAGGGGCGCTTCAGACAGTCCATACTGAGTGGTCTGAAGTTACGTAGGTCTGAATCCAAGAGCTCTCTGGCCAGCCAGTTAAGCAAACAGAGTTCCTTCTGCAGCGAGGCAGGTATGAGCACCGTCAGCTCTGCCGCGTCAGACATCAACTCCAATGTCAGTTTAGGTGAAGTCGAGGCAGGAGGCAGCGTGGATGCCACCGTGACAGAAACATACGCTGGCGAATGGAGGAATGATATGCGATCCGGGTGGGGTGTAAGTCACCGCTCAGACGGGCTTCGCTATGAAGGTGAGTGGTTTGGAAACAAGCGGCACGGCTATGGCTGCTCCACCTTTCCCGATGGAACCAAGGAGGAGGGAAAGTACAAGCAAAATGCTCTGGTGAGTGGCAAGCGGAAAAACCTAATACCACTCCGCACCAGCAAAATCCGTGAAAAGGTGGATCGTGCCGTGGAGGCTGCTGGGAAAGCTGCAGACATCGCCAGGCAGAAGGCTGAGATTGCGTTGTCCAGGTTAGACGTGATGAGATCAAACGTTCTCCAGTTAGTTGGGTGCTTCAAAGGAAATGTTGCTTTTATAGGGGGTCATTTTAATCCTTTAAGTGTATTTAAAAAGCTTTGGCCAAACACCAACGATGCATGTGAATGTTTAGCTTTTGTATCAGTGATCATGCCATCAGAACCAATCTTTCTTTTGCAGGATGAGCCATGCTAGAGGAAAGGCAGAGGCTGCAGAGGGAGTCGCACAAAGAGCTCTGGAGGAGTGTCGTCTGGCCAGGACTTTTGCTAAAGAACTCTCCCCCTCTTTCCATCACTATGGGAACGGTCAGTCAACACATTTCACGAAAACCAGCGATCCAGTCCAGCACATTTCTGAAACATACTGGCACAATCAAATCATTGAGCATGAAATCTTTGATGCATGTAAGAATGTAACTTTGTAATGTAGCCTTGCCTAAATCTTTGCCCATGTCTCAAACTTTCTATGTACTAGGACTGGATTGCCAGAGACCAAAGCATCAGGACCGGAAAGAAAAAGACGTGGAGGTGACCTCCACTGGCACAGACAGTCCTGAGCTCTGCACACCAGACACAACACCCCCAGCCCAGACGCCCGACCTGAGCCCAGTTCTGAGCAACCCCTCTTTGCTCCCTTGCAGTCCGCCTACTCATCGCACCAGGAATGCTTGCTTCATGCGCCAGCGCGCTGTGGACGAACAAGGAGGCGCTGAGATCCAGGTTCTCGTAGAAGGTAGAGGCACGGACAGCCTGAGAGGTGGAGCCAACAGCTGGACCGCTGACATGTATCCTCACAGAAGGGGAAGCAAAGGGGAGAGCAGTCGCTCCACAACTCCATCCCTACTGGAAGAGGAGATCGGTCACATTAATGGGCATGAGCAGAACTCCTCAGCGCATCATCCATGGGAGAATGGTTCCTCGAATCACAAGCCCCTTGAGCATATGGCCCCTGAGAAAGTGTGGGATCAAATCTCCTCCAATCAAAAGCCCCGGAAGCATGTTTCCTTAAATCAAAAATCCAGGGAACAAACAATTTCCAGGGAAAGAGACTGGGATCATATGCCACCCAATCAGAACTCAACTGTTGAGTGCGACTCTTCCAAGTACAAACAACAGGTGCACATATATTCCAACCACAAGGGTCATAATTTATCCAATCAAAAGACCAATGAGCATGCTTCCACCAATCACAAACCAAAGGACTTTATTTCTACAAACGAAAAAACACACGTTTCCTACCATTATAACCCCCAAGAGCATGTTTCCTCCTATCACAAACAACACGAGCATGTCCACTCCAACCACAAGCCAAGAAAGTCCTTCACCAATCACACGATCGTTGAGTCTAGCTTAAATGCCTTCCAGCCGTCGGGCCGTGGAGCCAGCAACTCCACCCTGGGATGGACTGTTGAAAACAATTCCCAGAGGATCTCATCCCATTCACATGTGCAGGAGAAAGAAGGCGAAAACGATTATCGGGTTGAAATGAAGTTCCAGCCCCTAGACTCCATTTCTCAACAGAACGTTGGCTCTGGCATGAAATGCCCGAGTCTCCAAGGGCACAATTTGCAGAGACTACGTCAGCGAAACCACGAAGGGAAAAAATGGGGTCTTGCAGCCAGGGAGGGGTCCATGGACTCTGTGCAGATGCTCGACACCTTGAATGTCGGAGTAGACGTGGAGGAATGGCCTTTGCACAGGGAAATCACTCTTTCACCCCCTTTAGCATCCTCTCCAGAAACCCTGGACCAAGATGTAGAGCATCTGAACCTGATGAAGACAAACTCAGTAAGTAAATAGTGTGTATGCATTAAGCTGTCATGAAATTTGCTGAGTGTAAAATAGCTGTTACATCAGGTATATGTGTTATATGTGAAGTGTGTTATTTATGTGCCACTAGCATCAACAAATTGCTTTGCAAAAATAAAGGTTGTTTCCCAAACTCCCTGATTCCATTAAGAAAATATACTGTTAACCATTCTGGAATAACTATTGATGCGGATGCAGATAAAATACTTATGCTACCATTCACTGGCACTGCAATATGGCTATTTAATCAGTAGCACAAAACATACAGCACAACCAGTGTAGTCCGATTCCTGAACAAATAACTATTGTGAGTTGGTTCTTTTGACTTTTTACTTCACGAAACATACAGAGCGACCAGTGTTGTCTGATTCACAAACAAAGGACTCTTATGAGTCCATTCTTTTGAATTTACAGTGAAAATTACAGTGTGACCAGTGTAGTCCAATTCCTGAACAAATAAATTTTGTGAGTCAGTTCTGTTGAATTTAAAGTGCAAAAATCTAGATTTTTTTACAGCACGTAAAATAGAGCGCACATAGAGTGCAACCAGTGTGGTCCAATTCCTGAACAAATGTTTCTTGTGAGTCGGTTCTTTTGACTTTTTACTCCGCTAAACATACAGAGCGACTAGTCTAGTCCAATTCCTGAACAAATGACTCTTGTGAGTCGGTTCTTTTGACTTTTTACTCCACTAAACACAGAGCGATTAGTCTAGTCCGATTCCTGAACAAATGACTCTTGTGAGTCGGTTCTTTTGACTTTTTACTCCACTAAACACAGAGCGACTAGTCTAGTCCGATTCCTGAACAAATGACTCTTGTGAGTCGGTTATTTTGACTTTTTACTCCACTAAACACAGAGCGACTAGTCTAGTCCGATTCCTGAACAAATGACTCTTGTGAGTCGGTTATTTTGACTTTTTACTCCGCTAAACATACAGAGTGACCAGTCTAGTCCAATTCCTGAACAAATGACTCTTGTGAGTCGGTTCTTTTGACTTTTTACTCCACTAAACACAGAGCGACTAGTCTAGTCCGATTCCTGAACAAATGACTCTTGTGAGTCGGTTATTTTGACTTTTTACTCCGCTAAACATACAGAGCGACCAGTCTAGTCCGATTCCTGAACAAATGACTCTTGTGAGTCGGTTCTTTTGACTTTTTACTCCGCTAAACATACAGAGTGACCAGTCTAGTCCAATTCCTGAACAAATGACTCTTGTGAGTCGGTTCTTTTGACTTTTTACTCCACTAAACACAGAGCGACTAGTCTAGTCCGATTCCTGAACAAATGACTCTTGTGAGTCGGTTCTTTTGACTTTTTACTCCACTAAACACAGAGCGACTAATCTAGTCCGATTCCTGAACAAATGACTCTTGTGAGTCGGTTATTTTGACTTTTTACTCCGCTAAACATACAGAGCGACCAGTCTAGTCCGATTCCTGAACAAATGACTCTTGTGAGTCGGTTCTTTTGACTTTTTACTCCAATAAACACAGAGCGACCAGTCTAGTCCGATTCCTGAACAAATGACTCTTGTGAGTCGGTTCTTTTGACTTTTTACTCCACTAAACACAGAGCGACTAGTCTAGTCCGATTCCTGAACAAATGACTCTTGTGAGTCGGTTATTTTGACTTTTTACTCCACTAAACACAGAGCGACTAGTCTAGTCCGATTCCTGAACAAATGACTCTTGTGAGTCGGTTATTTTGACTTTTTACTCCGCTAAACATACAAAGCGACCAGTCTAGTCCGATTCCTGAACAAATGACTCTTGTGAGTCGGTTCTTTTGACTTTTTACTCCACTAAACACAGAGCGACCAGTCTAGTCCGATTCCTGAACAAATGACTCTTGTGAGTCGGTTCTTTTGACTTTTTACTCCACTAAACACAGAGCGACTAGTCTAGTCCGATTCCTGAACAAATGACTCTTGTGAGTCGGTTCTTTTGACTTTTTACTCCACTAAACACAGAGCGACTAGTCTAGTCCGATTCCTGAACAAATGACTCTTGTGAGTCGGTTCTTTTGACTTTTTACTCCACTAAACACAGAGCGACTAGTCTAGTCCGATTCCTGAACAAATGACTCTTGTGAGTCGGTTCTTTTGACTTTTTACTCCGCTAAACACACAGCGACCAGTGCAGTCCGATTCCTGAACAAATGACTCTTGTGAGTCGGTTCTTTTGACTTTTTACTCCACTAAACACACAGCGACCAGTGCAGTCCGATTCCTGAACAAATGACTCTTGTGAGTTGGATCTTTTGACTTTTTACTCCGCTAAACACACAGCGACCAGTGCAGTCCGATTCCTGAGCAAATGACTCTTGTGAGTTGGTTCTTTTGACTTTTTACTCCACTAAACACAGAGCGACTAGTCTAGTCCGATTCCTGAACAAATGACTCTTGTGAGTTGGTTCTTTTGACTTTTTACTCCACTAAACATACAGAGTGACCAGTGCAGTCCGATTCCTGAACAAATGACTCTTGTGAGTCGGTTCTTTTGACTTTTTACTCCACTAAACACAGAGCGACTAGTCTAGTCCGATTCCTGAACAAATGACTCTTGTGAGTCGGTTATTTTGACTTTTTACTCCGCTAAACATACAGAGCGACCAGTCTAGTCCGATTCCTGAACAAATGACTCTTGTGAGTCGGTTCTTTTGACTTTTTACTCCACTAAACACAGAGCGACCAGTCTAGTCCGATTCCTGAACAAATGACTCTTGTGAGTCGGTTCTTTTGACTTTTTACTCCACTAAACACAGAGCGACTAGTCTAGTCCGATTCCTGAACAAATGACTCTTGTGAGTCGGTTATTTTGACTTTTTACTCCGCTAAACATACAGAGCGACCAGTCTAGTCCGATTCCTGAACAAATGACTCTTGTGAGTCGGTTCTTTTGACTTTTTACTCCACTAAACACAGAGCGACTAGTCTAGTCCGATTCCTGAACAAATGACTCTTGTGAGTCGGTTCTTTTGACTTTTTACTCCACTAAACACAGAGCGACTAGTCTAGTCCGATTCCTGAACAAATGACTCTTGTGAGTCGGTTCTTTTGACTTTTTACTCCACTAAACACAGAGCGACTAGTCTAGTCCGATTCCTGAACAAATGACTCTTGTGAGTCGGTTCTTTTGACTTTTTACTCCGCTAAACACACAGCGACCAGTGCAGTCCGATTCCTGAACAAATGATTCTTGTGAGTCGGTTCTTTTGACTTTTTACTCCACTAAACACACAGCGACCAGTGCAGTCCGATTCCTGAACAAATGACTCTTGTGAGTTGGATCTTTTGACTTTTTACTCCGCTAAACACACAGCGACCAGTGCAGTCCGATTCCTGAGCAAATGACTCTTGTGAGTCGGTTCTTTTGACTTTTTACTCCACTAAACACAGAGCGACTAGTCTAGTCCGATTCCTGAACAAATGACTCTTGTGAGTTGGTTCTTTTGACTTTTTACTCCACTAAACATACAGAGTGACCAGTGCAGTCCGATTCCTGAACAAATGACTCTTGTGAGTCGGTTCTTTTGACTTTTTACTCCACTAAACATACAGAGTGACCAGTGTAGTCCGATTCCTGAACAAATGACTCTTGTGAGTTGGTTATTTTGACTTTTTACTCCGCTAAACACAGAGCGACCAGTGCAGTCCGATTCCTGAACAAATGACTCTTGTGAGTTGGCTCTTTTCACTTTTTACTCCGCTAAACACACAGCGACCAGTGCAGTCCGATTCCTGAACAAATGACTCTTGTGAGTCGGTTATTTTGACTATTTACTCTGCTAAACTCAGAGCGACCAGTGCAGTCCGATTCCTGAACAAATGACTCTTGTGAGTTGGTTCTTTTCACTTTTTACTCTGCTAAACACAGAGCGACCAGTGCAGTCTGATTCCTGAACAAATGACTCTTGTGAGTTGGTTCTTTTCACTTTTTACTCTGCTAAACACAGAGCGACCTGTGCAGTCCGATTCCTGAACAAATGACTCTTGTGAGTTGGTTCTTTTCACTTTTTACTCCGCTAAACACACAGCGACCAGTGCAGTCCGATTCCTGAACAAATGACTCTTGTGAGTTGGTTCTTTTCACTTTTTACTCCGCTAAACACAGAGCGACCAGTGCAGTCCGATTCCTGAACAAATGACTCTTGTGAGTTGGCTCTTTTCACTTTTTACTCCGCTAAACACACAGCGACCAGTGCAGTCCGATTCCTGAACAAATGACTGTTGTGAGTCGGTTATTTTGACTATTTACTCTGCTAAACTCAGAGCGACCAGTGCAGTCCGATTCCTGAACAAATGACTCTTGTGAGTTGGTTCTTTTCACTTTTTACTCTGCTAAACACAGAGCGACCAGTGCAGTCTGATTCCTGAACAAATGACTCTTGTGAGTTGGTTCTTTTCACTTTTTACTCCGCTAAACACAGAGCGACCTGTGCAGTCCGATTCCTGAACAAATGACTCTTGTGAGTTGGTTCTTTTCACTTTTTACTCCGCTAAACACACAGCGACCAGTGCAGTCCGATTCCTGAACAAATGACTCTTGTGAGTTGGTTCTTTTCACTTTTTACTCTGCTAAACACAGAGCGACCAGTGCAGTCTGATTCCTGAACAAATGACTCTTGTGAGTTGGTTCTTTTCACTTTTTACTCCGCTAAACACAGAGCGACCTGTGCAGTCCGATTCCTGAACAAATGACTCTTGTGAGTTGGTTCTTTTCACTTTTTACTCCGCTAAACACACAGCGACCTGTGCAGTCCGATTCATTTACGTTTACATTTACATTTATGCATTTGGCAGACGCTTTTATCCAAAGCGACTTACAGAGCCTTATTACAGGGACAATCCCCCCCGGAGCAACCTGGAGTTAAGTGTCTTGCTCAAGAGCACAATGGTGGTGGCTGTGGGGTTCGAACCAGCGACCTTCTGATTACGCCACCACCACCTGAACAAATGACTCTTGTGAGTCGGTTCTTTTGACTTTTTACTCCACTAAACACACAGCGACCAGTGTAGTCCGATTCCTGAACAAATGACTCTTGTGAGTTGGTTCTTTTGAATTTACTCCATGGAACATACAGCGCAACCAGTGTAGTCCGATTCCTGAACAAATGACTCTTGTCGGTTGGTTCATTTTTTAATTACAGCAGGAAAAACAGTGTGACCAGAGTAGTCCAATTTCTGAACAAGACTCTTGTGAGTCGGTTCTGTTGAATTTACAGTGTGTACCATACAGTACAGCGTGATCACTGTAGTCTGATTCCTGAACAAGAAACTCTTTTGTTACAGCACAGAAAACATAGCATGACCAGAGCAGTCCGATTCCCAAACAAATGACTCTAGTGAGTCGGTTCTTTTGAATTTACTCCATGGAACATATATTGCAACCAGTGCAGTCCGATTCCTGAACAAATGACTCTTTAGGGTCATACCTTTGAATATACAGCGCTAAACACCGTGCAACTTATGTAGTCCATTATGTGAACAAATGACTCTTACTGTTCCCATCCCTAACCAGGATGCTCAAACAAACAGAGCACTGTTAAAAGCTCCTATCAGTCACAGTGTAAACGCTTTTCATTGAAATAAACCTGCGCATGCTTAATGATGCTGTAGTGGCTTCTACGTATTAAACTGGGAAATGAGAATGTGTTTTAGTATAAAAAATGTAAATGTAACTGTTATGAAACGAATTTTACTGCATGCAACATTGAATGGTGCACAGAATAAATAAACATTGACATGATACTCTTTATGATGTCATCACTTAATGCTTTTGAATGTGCAATCAAAATTCTAATTACCGCATTTTGCTCTTTCCACAGGGCTCGAGCTCTGTCCTGGTGGTCATGGTGATTTTACTCAACATCGGTGTAGCCATATTGTTCATTCATTTCTTTATTTAAACACACGGCCTATAGAATGTCAAGAACAGCATCGTCATCGAGATTAAGATACGCACAGGATGCACACTTAGTACCACCTCTTACTATAAGGAACCCAAAAATGACAGTAGTAAATAGCTGTGTAAGTCGAGGCAAGCCCATGTAAACTTCCTTTACGGTTCAATTTATGATATAGTTCCATCATAATCCATTAGTTAACTTTGCTCATTTATTTTACTTGATTCACAATAATAATAAAATGTAAAAAAAATGACAAAAAAAAAACGATTTACAATATTCTGTAGAACTAAAGTATTACACACATTTAGGTTGTTGATATATACAGCTCATCTGACGTTTTCCCACAGATTATTTCACGTTTATTTGCTTTCTTTTAAATGGCACATTAACGATTAATGGGACTATGAAGATTAATGTACTATGACGATATAGTTGATGTAAGATGCAGTTCACACTATATATATATATAAGCGACTAGTCCAAGACTAACCCCCCCCCCCCCCATGTTGCAGGGTACAGCCCTATATGATCGCTGCAGACACTCATTTCTTCATCCATAAATCAACAACTCTCTCATCTACACACCCAGATCTGGCATATCTGTTAGTCTGTGGTAAAAGCTATCTTAAAGGGCTTCATCATCAGACATTTGAACTCAGATAAGCCTGCAGAATTCAATCGACACTCATGAGTCCCGCCTCCTTTTGACGTAACGTTCACTGAGTTTCAGCACAATGCAATCGTGTAGTTCATTTTCACATTCACCACTGAAGTGTCAGACTCGCTATCGAAGAGACACCTTTCATCACCTCATGATGCTCTACGACATAAAAGTACAAGAGAGGAGTGGCGGTGGATTTTCCCGGCTCATAGTGTATAAAGTTTGAGACTGTTAACCTTTTGACCACTGCTTTCAATATGTACTCTATATTACTGAACAGCTAAAGGCATAGCTCACCCAAAATACACCCAAACGTTTTGGGACGAACTATCCCTTTAACACCTTTTAACAGATTTGCAAGATATTACTGATATGCTGAGTGCCTTTTTAAATTGAGAAACCATCCCAGTGGGCAGTTTATGTACAGGTGACCGCACACACAGCGGTCACGTGACACATTTGGTCTCTGTGCCACCCCCACCTTCGAACAAGTCGAGTCGGCTGAAGATCTGAGCCCGTGGAGATTTTTACAGCATGTTTGTTCGCCTGTTCTCTTCTGCTGTTACTCTTCCGTGTGATTTTATGCCTGTCTCTCTGTCCAGCAACTTAGATAACGATCGGGACTGAAAGCAGTGTAAAAATACCAGCTTATGTTTCTCAGTGGGACCTGACTGACATCATCTAAATTAATTGAATGATAGACTGCTATTGTATATTTTATACTACTCTTCCGGTGAAATCATCATGTTGTGAGATCATTGCATGCCTAAGCATGCCCTTTTCTTACGCAATGATTTATGAGATTGTTTTCAAGTTATGTGGAAAAATTAATAAAACGTTTGAGGTTATGTCGTGGCTCATGATTTCATCAGAAACATGCACATTTATAAACACAACATGGACATGGAGTTGGTTGAGGGGAAGAAATGAGCTTCCTTGAAGGAAAAATAGACCATATTATATCAGACCAATGGTTTGTATTTCACCTAACACCTCACCACAAACTAGATGTGATACACATATTAATAAGTCTAATGATTATATATATATATATATATATATATATATATATATATATATATAAACTACAGTTAACTATTGACTTTAAAGGGAATGCTATAGAAATGCTAATTGACTTTCTATCATAATTGGGAACCCATCCTAAAGTGTGGAAAACAATGTATTCATCCAGAAGGATTCTGTAAGGATGCTCTTGTTTTGTCCCATTTAGCCAATTAATTATGATTGAAAATGACTGATCATTTTTGTCCATCTACATGAGCAGATATGCACAGCATTTCGTTTTGACTGTCAATTTTGCATGTTTAACTGAGGTCGAATAAAACTATAGCCCACACAAACATTATTTGAACTGTATTGAATAACACTATATTGAATATCTCAACTGCACGTGCTAGTTAGTCCTCAGCAAACGCAGAACGTTCCCCTAACGTTAGTGTATGGTTCCCAATTGGTTAGTTAAAAATTGGTTAGTATATCCGAATAAAAACACTTCTATCAGGAAGACTCGCAGATTTGAGATAAATTGAAGATGACATTTATTTGATGAATGTAGGACAGAAATGTAATGTCTCTCTTTGGCGTAGGCCCCGTCTGGCGGTCCGAGGGAGTTGTACTCGGAACCATCATATCCTGCCGGAGATAGGAGGCAGGGGCGAGGAGCTTACCCCCGTGTGGGACGGGGCTCAACTGGTGGTGGTGGGGTGGTGGAGGTTGCCGGGTTAGCACACTGAAACAGCAATGTGATAGATTGTGAGCAGACTTATAAAGCAATGGCTTACATGTGATTGGCTGGGAATTACCCAGCTAATAGTGCGATGATGTACAGCTGCTAGTCTTCCCGCTAGAACTACGCTGCGCTCACATTTATTAAAAATGTTCTCTAAACAATAAAATGAAAACATTCTTGTTTGATCCTGTTAGGTTTGGTTCCAACTCGTGGTAGAAATGTCAATAGTATTTTTGTAAATGTGTATTTAAACGTGCTTGATTGGGGTCGAATAAAACCGCACATGCATTTTTTGAAATGTACTGAAGAACACAACATTTAAATGTGCTGAAGAACACAACATTTAAATGTACTGAAGACTTCAGAAGTTCTAATTCAGAACATTTAAATGTACTGAAGACTTCAGAAGTTCTAATTCAGAACATTTAAATGGCAAGTGTCATGCAGTCCCCAGGAAACACAGAGCGTTCCTCTGCATTGTTTCCATTTAAAAGATCTAATAAAGAATGTTCTCCAAACAATCAAATAAAAACATTTCAGTGAATTCAGAAATCATACTTGACTCTTGTTTAATCCCACAAGTTTTGGTTCCAAGTTATGGTAGAAATGTCATTAGCATATTTCAAGTATGCACATAAATTACATGACTTCATTACATGTGTGGAAATACTTATTTAATGTTTAATGAATTTTGCATGTTTCATCAGGGTCGAATAAAACTACATACAGATAATATTTTAAATATATTGCAGAACACACTAGTTAGTCCCCAGCGAACACAGAACATTCCCCTAACGTTAGTGTATGGTTGACTTTTACTTTATTGAATGTATGCAAATATGTATTTAGTTTTCACTGTGAGTTTTGCATGTTTAATCGGGGTCAAATTAAACTGTAGAGTTTGCAATTGAGCATTCAATTGCAAATGCTAGTTAGTCCCCAGCAAAGCACAGGACGTTCCACTAACGTTAGTTAATTGATACATTTTTGAGAACCAACTCCTCTTTTTAAGTTTTAGATTGTATAACCATAAACTAACTTTCCCAAAATGTTGCAGGTAGAACCTTATAAAGAATGTTCTCTAAACAATCAAATAAAAACATTTCAGTGAATTCAGAAATTATTCTTGATTCCTGGTTGATCCCATTAGGCTTGGTTCTAAATCACGATAGAAATGTCCCATCTACTCTACAATGTGACTTTATTGAACATGTGCAAATATGCATTTAATGCACTGTGTGAATTTGGCATTTTGTTTAATCAGGGTCAAATAAAACAGTATGCATATATTAAATGTCTTGCAGAACACTAAATTGCAAATAGTCCCAATAGACCCAATTCCTAACGTTCCAGGTACGTTATTATTAGGTTTTTTTATACCTAAAATCAAACCTTCTTAGAAAGTTGCATGGAGGTTTTTGTGACAATCTAAGGAGAACGTTACCTAATGGTTATTTTTAGGTTTTATTTTTGCAGAATCAGATATTTTCATTATTATTATATTTAATCATTTTATGGTCATATTTTCATATTTTTTTTTATAAATCCTGCATAAAGGTGTTTTGATATACAACCAGGGGGGGTAGCAATCGTTTCAAATGTGAGGGGGATGAAATGTTTTGCGAAAGACAAAAATAAATATTGAATATATATATTTATATATATTAGGGCAGTTAATCTATTACAATTTTTTATCGAATTAATTACATGATGTCACGATTAATTAATCACATATACAAATATTTGCTGAGAAAGCCCCTCATATAACATTCATTCATTCATTCATTCATCTTCAACCGCTTATCCTGTACAGGGTCACGGGGGGCTGGAGCCTATCCCAGCTAACATTGGGCGAAAGGCGGGGTACACCCTGGACAGGTCGCCAGTCCATCGCAGGGCCACACATATACAGACACACACTCATACTCACATCCACACCTAGGGCAATTTTTTTTGGAGACACCAATTAACCTAGCCTGCATGTCTTTGGATGGTGGGAGGAAGCCGGAGCACCCGGAGAGAACCCACGCAGACACGGGGAGAACATGCAAACTCCACACAGAAAGGCCGGGGCAACCGGGGTTTGAACCCATGACCTTCTTGCTGTGAGGCGACAGTGCTAACCACTGCACCACCGTGCCGCCCGCCCTCATATAACAATAATTCAATATATAATGATTAAATTATTATACATAGTTATCTTTAAATATTTAAAACAATTATATATATACAAAATTTTATTATAAGGGCTTGTTTAATGTACACCTGCGTCAGACATGCTTGTGTAGCGTCTCGGGTGCGTTTTAGGTCACTGTGTCAAATTAAATATAGTTTAATGCTTAGGACACATCTTCTCTATGCTGTCTGCTGAAGGGTTGTATTCTTCACTGTATAAACTGTGTGTTGCTCATACAGCTGAAATTTCACTTACTGCCCTCTGGAGTAAACAGGTGGTACTACAAGATTGCATTTCTGAGGAATCTTCCTTATTACGATCCGGGGGCATTGCGATTAAATGCTTAAATTTTTTTACGCGTTATTTTTTATTAAATGAATCGCACTGAATTAACGCGTTAAAAAAATTATATATATATATATATATATATATATATTTTTTTTTTATTATTATTCTTATTTTGGGAGGGGGGCTGTCAATCGATTACAAATTTTACTCTAATAAATTACGTGATTGACTAGTGAATTTTGACTTTTGCAATTTACACATTTGCGTTAACACAAATGCCCCGTGAAAAATGGGGGCAAACTTTGATTTTAGTGAAAGTGAGGGTGACGCGTCCCCCGCATCTTCTACGCCCCTGTTAATGACTGACATAACTGTAATACATTTTATAGCCTGCATATGATATCTATTTGATGGCCTCTATTGAACGCTGTAGCCTTGAACATTTACTTCATGTGCTCATTTATGAACATCAGTTTCGTGCGAAATGACGTAGACTTTAAAATATTCGCTCATTTATAACCATATCAGTGATTTTCCACCGATTTGATTCCGCCCTTAACACCGGGGTGTCCGCCTTGTTCGAGGGGCTGGTCGTAGAGGTCCGATGCGTCACATTTATTTGGGCCTTCTGCATCCTGCTGGCGGGGAAGCGCCGGAATTTTAACGCCCAGCCGTTAAACGTCTTATATACATATTTTACAAGTCTGGATCTTCGGGATAACAAGGCATCGAAGGGGGAAAACGCGACGCAAAGTAGGTTAACGCCAATGCTGCACTCTGTGAATGCAAACGCAACAATGTAGCGTGCTAATAAACACACTTGCACCGGGTTTAAGGTTGCGCTGCGTATCATCTGCGTGCAGTTCTGCAGACGCGGTATGAATGGTTGCTGAAATGTGTTCTATCGCGTGCGCGTGTCGCGAGACCGATAAAAAATAGCGATTGCTCACGAGCACATTGATAAGAGAAGGGCATTAGCACCGCTGGCTAACACTGACTGCAAGTGTGTATCGGTGATTTGCTAGCTGAAGTTTTCATGCACACAAACTGCGAAGAACAAGCGAATGTAAAAGCGGAGGTTCTGCTTATGCGGCAGGCCTTTAAAAATGGGCATGCATATGATTATATCCGAAGCATGGCTTATTTTGTTCACCGGTTCCATAAGTAAGAGGATCAAATGAAAGATCCAGATTTCAACCGTTCCTGCCCCCTCGACTCTTGCTTGAATTCGCCTGTTTTATATTTAGATTATCATGGTGTGGATTGTAAGGGCATGACTATTTGTATTAGATATGATTACTATAATCATAATATAAGTTGTTCTGGTAAACTATGTGTGTGAGCATGTTTGGATGCTGGTTGTAGATTTGCCTTTGGTATTATATGCATGTGATTGCTCTCTAGTTTGTAGGCTATATACAGGGGCGTAGATTCCAGGGGGGATGGGGGAGAGGTAACACCCCCAATAATAATAATAATAATAATAATAATAATGAAAAATGGCAAGCACAACCCCCCATTATTTATAGCATGATCAATGGAAATATGGAAATGCGCCATGCATGCTCCCCCTACAACGTTCAAGCCAAATCTACACCCTAAGCTATAAGTTTTATTTCCCCCCGATGTTGACTCCTGATCTTTAATAGCTGTATATTCAGGGCAGCCATTGTCATGGAAAAACCTGAAAACATCAAAGATTTTTAAAATTGTGACTTGCAGGTCTGGGAAAGTCATTTGAATTTAAAATAAATAAATTGGGTTCAATCAAACTATAATAAAAATAATTGTAAAAAATATATTGCAGAATACAGTATATCTAAATTGTGAATGTTAGTTAGTCTATAACAGTGTTTTCCAACCATTTTTTCTGCCATGGCACACTTTTAATGAATAAAAAAATCCCGCGGCACACCTGTATTCCACATAACCATTGCTGATGGTTTTCCTATTCAAGACATTGGGAGGGTATTCAATTGTATTCCCTCACTACCCCAATATATTGATATAAGTTCATATTAAATATTTGTTTTATATTTGTGATGCGTGGATTGAAAGCCTGTTCATGGTCTAGATTTCTCCTTTATTCCTTTTCAATGCTTTTTAGTATGTTGTGGCAATTTAATAAGATTTAAAAAAAATTAAATGGGAATCCGCGATCTGCGTGGCTGAGAGCTCGAGAATGGTCTTCGTGCAAACACGCATGCTCTGTGCTTATTTTTCCATCGAGCCTTGATCCGCGCTGACTGATCCGGGTAAAGCCGCTTCCTTTCGCACTTGGACGTTTGCTGTTTGATATTTCTCATATGCAACAAAAACGATAATGCACAATCAGTGTAGCTGCATCAGTGCAACCTCTTGCAAAGTTCAATTGCACTGTTGGGGTCAAACCTGACGATCTTTCACGGCACACTAGTTCATGGTTGGGAAACACTGGTCTATATCCTAGTATTGCCAATCATATATAATTTGGTCTCGCAAATGGTGTATGTGTGTGAGCATGTTATAATGCTAATGCTGGCTTAGACTTTCAATTAGATTATTGATCGGACATGATCTGTGTTATAGCCTATGTATGTAATTATTCTAGTGTGTATCAATAAGATTGCTTTTATTCCTATGCTGACGTCAGATCTCCATTATGAGTTTTCAGGGTTCCCACTGTCGTATAAAACCTGAAAATATCTAAAATATTTAAAATGGGGATTTCCAGGTCTAGGCAAATCATGCAAACAAACTGGAAGTCTTTGTTCCTTATCCAGTGATTGCAAATGATTTGAAGAAATCATGGAAATTCATTGCTCAAAAGGATTGGGAACCCTTTTATGTGGCTTTCTAGAATGAACTGCTTTTGGTATTAATCCACTGTTTTTCTTAATGCAGGTATGCATTTGGAGACCATTCGGTGTAATTTGCTGAAGACACATTCAGATGTTGCATTTGGATTAGTATCTTATATAAAACACTTTGTTGGACTGTCAAACCATGAAGAAGTTTACCCAAAAGTCTTGAACCCTCCTGCCAAAAAAGTCTTGAACCTTCAGTGTAGTCCATTGCCCTTCCAATGAACTGACCATCACTCATTGGGACGTTTTTTGAGTAAAACCAAGTCCCAGTGATCCCTGAACTCTAAACTCATACATGTACAGTGGAAGAATGACCGAAGCATGGCAGCAGCAGCATGCAGTCGCCCCTCCTCCCGTTGGGCACCCCCTTCTACAAGTGGCTGAGAATGCCCTGGGCACTGCTGCATATGGTATTGTCCTACAAGCAGACCCTGCTTTACAACAGTCCCAGCACGGCCAACATGCCCAGCAGCACCCACTGCCAGCCCAGCAGCCTTCGCTCCAGGTGGGGAGTGAAGGCGGCCATAAATGTGGAGCGTGTGGCCATGATATATCGCACTTGGCAAACCCCCATGAGCATCAGTGCATGGTTAACCAGGACCGCTCTTTCCAGTGCACTCAGTGCATGAAGATTTTTAACCAGGCAACCGATCTTCTAGAGCACCAGTGTGTCCAGGTTGAGCAAAAACCGTTCGTATGCGGTGTGTGCAAAATGGGATTCTCCCTTCTTACGTCTCTGGCGCAACATCATAATGAGCATTCCACGTCAAACAATCCCATGAAGTGCTCTATTTGTGAGAAAACGTACGGGCCTGATTCGGCGTCTTCTACCCCTCAGCAGCCCTCAACTGGAGAGACATCCAGCGACGGGGCAGCTATGGGTTCTTCTTCATCTACGGCTTTTCAGGGCTCTGACCGTCCATACAAGTGCTCTGTGTGCAACAAGGCGTTCCGTCACCTTTCCGAACTCTCACGCCATGAAAGGGTGCACACAGGTGAGAAGCCCTACAAGTGCGACACCTGCGACAAGAGCTTTAGTCAGGCTTCTCACCTGGCACACCACCAGCGCACTCACAGCGCGGATCGCCCTTATAAATGCGCCGTTTGCGAGAAGAGCTTCAAGCACAGGCAGCACCTGGTACGGCACATGTATGCTCACTCTGGCGAGCACCTTTTCAAGTGCAACCTTTGCGAGCTTCATTTTAAAGAGTCCTCCGAACTTCTGCATCACCAGTGTCAGCCTGCAGGAGAGCGTCCTTTCCGTTGCGGTGCTTGTGGAAAAAGCTTCAAACGACCTTCGGATTTGAGGCAGCATGAGCGCACCCACTCGGAAGAACGACCTTTCCAGTGTGAGGAGTGTCAGATGAGTTTCAAACAGCAGTATGCACTTGTTCGCCACCGTCGTACGCACAAAAACCCGGCAGACCGCCCTTTCAAGTGCAATCAGTGCGACAAGGGCTTCCTGCAACCGTCTCACCTGCTGTACCACCAGCATGTTCACGGTATCGAGAGTCTGTTTAAATGTGCTGCATGCCAGAAAGGCTTCAGACAATCTGGGGAACTGCTTAGGCACAAGTGTACAGAATCCAACTCTGGATCGAATGCTCCGGAGAAGCCTTACAAGTGTGACGTTTGCGGAAAGGGCTACAAAAAGTCGTCGACCTTACAGCGGCACCAGAACTCCCATTGCACCGAAAAGCCTCTCAAATGCTCGCTCTGTGGCCGTCGCTTCCAATCCTCATCCGATTTTGTGCAGCACCGCTGCGACCCGGCCCGAGAGAAGCCAATGAAATGCGCAGACTGTGAACGGCGCTTTAAATATTCCTCGGAGCTCCAGAGACATCGTAGGGTCCATACCGGAGAGAAACCCTTTAAGTGTCCTACCTGTGACAAAGGGTTCAAACAGCGCGAACACCTGGCCAAACATGGCATCGTCCATTCCCGTGAAGCTCAGTTCAAGTGCGTTTGGTGTGGAGAGTGTTTTGGTGAGCTTGGGGCCCTTCAGGAACATACGGTTCAACACACGGCAGAAGGAGGGGGTTATTCTGGATCGTCATGCATAGAGTAGTTGATCCTTGACTAACGACAATAAACGGTGCGTGCATTAGCAACATCGCAATTTTTCCTACATGTAAAAAACTGTTAACATAAAGTTTTACATATCCCACAAGCATTGCAGTTCTTCTTGGACTGGCTAAGAATTACAAAAATGGATCACTTGTAGACGTCTTGAAGCTTATGGGCAGATATCGGCAATGTTACTCCATGGACAGAAACTTGACTTCGTTCCATACCAACCGTATTGAAGATCAGAATCAAACACTTTATAGGTTGCTACTTCAAAATAAGCTTGTCATAATGAACAATTTTGTTCTTTGTGCTACTCATGATACGATGCACCACATGCTATGCGTGAAAAGTGGTGTTCTAGCAAAGAAGACTAATTGGATCATAAAAGAAGTGGATATATTTTAGTTCAGCCCAGTATCTTAAGGCCATGTCCAGACTAACACGTTTTCTTTGAAAAGGGATGGATTTTGCTACGCTGACGCCTCTCGGCCACACTAGAATGGTGTTTTCCTCCACCGAAAATGGAGACTTTCAGAAAACGCTTTGGAAAGTGACAATGTTAGGAAACTGAAAACGGAGGTTTCAAACTTAAACTGATTAGTTTGGACGTGGCCTAAAATAAAACCAATAGAGCAGCTATCGGAGCAAGGTTTTCAGATTGATTTCAATTGGTTTACAAGATATGAAGGGTTTCATCTTTAGAACCACCCTAGACCGGCGCATTGGTCTTAATATGATTGACCAGAACTTGATGACTCATTGCGTTTTTTTTTTTTTTTTTTTTTTTTTTTTCTTTAATTGATTATTTGGCCTTGGACTTGAACTGCCTTTCTTCTAGTGCTCTCCATCTAGAGTCTCATGCATCCATGTTAACCGTGGAACCTGAAAACTGTATGGCCATCTGGACAATATAGTGATTGTATGTACTCGTAATGTATAACTTCACCTAACCCATGATGTAACAGGGTATATGTATGCATGAATAGCCTAAAATAATTTATACTGTTTGTTGTAATCTGTCATTGGTGCATACATCTATGTTAACTTGTAGGAAAAGGACTACAAAAAAATATCTAACCTTTATTTTTTTTTTCCTCCTCTTGTGAATTTTGATTCATCTCTAACAATAACATTAGTTTGCAAGTAGTTGATATAGTACTTTTACAGTGACTTAAGAACTGCCAGGCAACAGAGAACTAATAATGAAGTAAATTTGTTTGGAGATTGGCAAACAAATGGTGTTACGTTAGCGAAACGATGCTATAGAAGTTGTAAAGTTATCTGTTTATGGATGTTTTGTAGCGCTTTGACTTGAGTACAGTGGTAGGAATTAGTCTGTTTGTGTATCTGCATCATAAACTGTAGACTGTGCATCTGTGATTGTTTCTTCTCTTGCAAGGATGCGTTATTTCTGCTTCGGTAAATTATTCTTTTGCCACAGAGAACTTGTTCATTTTATCTGCCACTAATTATGTTTGCTCTTTGCTTCAGTAGCAAAAATATTACAAATGCCATACATCGGTTGGTATTTCGTTTTTGGCACGCCTCATTGGGATCCATTGATGGCACTTTTTATTAGCGTTAAAATACTAAAACCATGCATGGATAGAGATGTGCAGATTTGGAGACAAAATTGCACCGTAGGCAATCAGCAGCTGTTGTAATGATAAAAATCCTATGAATAAAGTCCAAGAGTACTAGTACTGGCAATATGTTAAAGAAACCTGTAAACAGAAGTATTAAGTAGTGGTAGTGTGTTTTATTCCATCTTTAAGATCTTCAAAAACTCTTACGATACAGTATCTAAATAACTAAAGCATTTTAATTGAACCCATATTAATGGCATATTATGATCCTAACAGCTTGAATGTATATATTGGGCACATTTCTCCCTTTTGATGCATCTGTAAGCCTAATTCATTTTTGGCTTATGTGACAGTATTGTTTGTTCTGTTACAGTTTCATGTTATGTTCATGTGCATAAAATGCAGTAAGAGAATGAATGGTGTCGTTGCTTGTGAAGCAATATTTTTGATGTCAAGTCAATTAACAGGTTGAATCAGAATTATTTGTTCTTGTGTATTTGATCTAGAACAGATGTTATCCCTACCATCTAACCATCCTTACCTGAGTATGTCACTCAACCCTTTACTTTTAACCTCTTTATGCGTGTCCTAGAGAAGGCAGTAAAGAGACTGACGTTGTAAATATGCCATAATGTATTTTTTTCTCATTATCACAAATGTGTGGCATGTCATAACCTCATAAGCCATTTAAAAAAGAATAAATGTTTGTAAACGGCACACAATGAAATGATGACTACTTTATCTGCTCATTATTTTACAATTCATAGCCAATAATGTGAAGCAGTACTACAGAATAATATTTAGGCTGAGTTTGAAATGGCATGCAACCACTACTTTTACTATCCCTGCTATTATATATATATATATATATATATATATATATATATATATATATATATATATATATATATATAAAAATACACACACACACACAACAGAATATATAAAATGACATAGTAGTTGTATGCTGTTCTGACCTCAGCCAAAAAGTGAATTAATTTCTTATGGTTTTGTTTACGTGTTAAGTATATAAATGTTACACCATTACTCATATAGTTTTTGTATATGCAGTCAAAAATACGAAATAATGCATTATTGACTATTTTTCATAATTCTGAGCTCTTATATAAATGTACATTTTAATGTTTTGCTAATTGTTTCTGCTATCTGTCTGTCACTCGTATCCATCATAAAACTCAGCAAAAAAATTCAGAATTTCAACTGCTTTTATTTTCAGTAAAATTAAAATGTGTAAATATTTGTGTGAACATAAAAAGATTCAATAACTGGGGGGGGGTCAAAATCAGAAGTAACTGTCAGTATCTGGTGTGGCCACCAGCTGCATCAAGTACTGCAGTGCATCTCCTCCTCATGGACTGAACCAGATTTGCCAGTTCTTGCTGTGAGACGTTCCCCCACTCTTCCATCAAGGCACCAATGACCCTAGCCCTCACCCTCTGATGCAACAGGTCCCAGACATGCTCAATGGGATTGAGATTTGGGCTCTTCACTGGCCATGGCAGAACACTGACACTCCTGTCTTGCAGGAGATCACGCACAGAACGAGCAGTATGTCTGGTGGCATTGTCATGCTGGAGGGTGATGTCAGGATGAGCCTGCAGTAAGGGTACCACATGAGGGAGGAGGATGTGTTCCCTGTAACACACAGCGTTGAGATTGCCTGCAATGACAACAAGCTCAGTCCGATGATGTTGTGACACACATCGCCCCAGACCATGACGGACCCTCCACCTCCAAATTGATCCCGCTCCAGAGTACAGGCCACGGTGTAACACTCATTCCTTCAACGATAAACACAAGTCCGACCATCACCCCTGGTGAGACAAAACCACGACTCGTCAGTGAAGAGCACTTCTTGCCAGTCCTGTCTGGTCCAGAGAAGGTGGGTTTGTGCCCATTGGCGACATTGTTGCCGGTGATGTCTGGTAAGGACCGGCCTTACAACAGGCCTACAAGCCCTCAGTCCAGCCTCTCTCAGCCTATTGCGGACAGTCTGAGCACTGATGGAGTGATTGTGCGTTCCTGGTGTAACTCAGGCAGTTGTACATGCCATCCTGTACCTGTCCCGCAGGTGTGATATTCTGATGTACCAATCCTGTGCAGGTGGTCTGCCACTGTGAGGACCATCAGCTGTCCTTCCCGTCTCCCTGTATCGCTGTCTTATGCGTCTCACAGTACGGACATTGCAATTTATTGCCCTGGCCACATCTGCAGTCCTCATGCCTCCATGCAGCATCCTTAAGGCACGTTCACGCAGATGAGAAACCCTTAAACTCTTTACAATAAAGATCTGTAAAGTTATTTGGATTTTTTCAAAACTAAAAGTACACTAAAGATACTAAAGTATCTTTAAAATACAGTGTCCTGAAAAAGGGATGTTTCTTTTTGCTGAGTCTATCTGTCTGTCTGTCTACTCACAATCGGTATCCATTTAAGCTTCTGACCATGAATAAGTTGGTCTAGTAATCACCTTTTTGCTTTTTACTGTATTTCAACTGTCCATTTACTAAAGCACTCCTTGTATTTGGAATTCCACAGTATTAAAGGGATAGTTCACCTCAAAATTCTGTTATCATTTAATCAGCCTCATTTTTTTCCCAGTGTTCCAAAGCCATATTACTTTCTTTCATTTGTGACACGTAAAAATATTTTTTTAAATAATTTTAGCCTTCACATTTATTGAATGGAAAGCACTTGTGTCAAAACTCCACAGCTTGGGAATAAGGGCAGACATCTGCAGCTGGACTTTGGACTTTTTAACCAACTGCTCCCAGAATTTCAGACTAGGAAATTATACTTCTTCAAGTCTTACCCTGAAAACTGGTATTCCACAAGGATGTGTGCTGAGTCCCCTGTTATATGCAGCCTTCACTCATGACTGCCAACCCTCTCATTTACATTTCTGCATTTGGCTGACGCTTTTATCCAAAGTGACTTACAGTGCACTTATTACAGGGACAATCCCCCCCGGAGCAACCTGGAGTTAAGTGTCTTGCTCAACGACACAATGGTGGTGGCTGTGGGGATTGAACCAGCAACCTTCTGATTACAAGTTATGTGCTTTAGCCCACTATACCTCCAATGTAACAAACGCCATTGTAAAATTTGCAGATGATATAACAATCATTGGCTTGATTACGAACCTGAGAGTCACCTGTTTTACATTCTTGAGGTTGAACATTACAGAGGATGTTTCTTGGACTGCACACACCTCCACTGTCATTGGAAAGGCACTACAACATCTTTATTTTCTGAGAAGATTAAAGAAAACAAGATTGAGTCAGAAATTTCTTGTGAACTTTTGCTGATGTGCAGTGGAGAATGTACTGACATACTGCATCGCTTCTTGGTACGGCAGTTGTACAAGAGAGGAACAGAGGGCTCTGCAACGAGTTACCAAAATGGCACAAAATATCATCGGCACACAGTTACCATCAGTTGAGGACATTTATTTGTCCAGATGTCGGAGCAGAACCTACAAAATGTTTAAAGATCCCACTCACCCTGCATACTATTTTTTTTAATCTATATTAATCTGTATGCATTTTAATATTTATTGTCGATGCTGTTTTCTCGTGTAAATGTTTGAGAACGTGGGATACCAACAAAATGTTGTTGTTTTGCACAGCAGTACAATGACAATAAAAGGTTTAACTTAACATAAGAAAGATGCAATGAAAGTGAATGGTGACTGAGACTGTCAGTCCCTTAGATTTTTTCCTATCATCGCCTTGAAAGAAAGCCATATGGATTTGGAACAACACTAGCGTGAATAAATGATGACAGGATTTTCATTTTGGGGTGAACTATTTCTTAAAATATCTCTGTTGACTTTTAGAAGTGAACTACGCTGAATTGCATGCTATCATAGTTTTGTTAGTTTTTTTTTTTTTAAGTTAAAAACTGTTCTTTACTCTTTTTTTATTATTATTAAAGGCGTAGGTAACAAAAATACAATTATCTCATCATTTACTCACTCTCATGTCATCCCAGATGTGTATGAATTTCTTTGTTCTGCAGAATACTCTGGATTTTAGAAGAATATTTCAGCTCTGTAGTTCCATACATTGCAAATTAATGGTAACAAAAAAATTTGAAGCATGACGTAATCCCTACGACACCAGTGGTTGAACCCATGTCTTCAGAAGCAATATGATAGGTGTGGGTAAGAAAGAGATCAATATGTGTCTTTTTCTATTTTTTACAATAAATCTCCACTTTTACTTTCACATTATGATTTTGCTTTGGGGGGTTTTATTTGTTTCTCATCCACCCCAATCACATCGCTTCTGAAGACATGGATTTAACCACTGGAGTCGTATGGATTACTTTTGTTATCTTTATGTGCTTTTTGGAGCTTCAAAGTTCTGGCCACCATTCACTTGCATTGTATGGACCAACAGAGCTGAGATATTCTTCAAACAAATCTTTATTTGAGTTCATATTTATTATTAAACATTTTTGTTTATATGAAGAAAGAAAGTCATGCACATATGGGATGGCCTGAGGGTGGGTTAATGATTTTGCAACATTAAATGCTAAAATCCCATGGTTATGCACAATAACACATTCAGTTATACATGATCAAAGTATGCAAACATGATAAAGTTTAGACAATGAAATTAAGTCCCTACTAAAAACATTAAAAAGGGCTTGGCAGTCATTTCTGTATGAAACACTTGACTAAAACGCAGACTACCATATTACTCGCGCTGCTTCCGTCGAAATAGTAAGTATGACGATAATGCGAGTCCAGAATTTTAGACTTTTATTTTGAAAAATGTACAGGAAGTGCACTCGGTATTTCCGGTGGCTCCATCTGAGCGATTGAAATATCGACGGGAGCTCGATAAGGGTTTGATATCCGCCTACCTGTCAGTGCAGTCTCGGTCTTACGCTCGTTTTGAGTCCCGGGATCGCTGCTTGGAATCCGGACGCTCCGATCGCAATTAGTCGGAAATCTGGAGTCGTGTGTGTAGAAGTCGTAGAGGCCAATTAAAGCCATACAACGCCATCGCTAGCCTAGCGAGCGGTCTTATCCGGTGGGAATGATGTGAAAGTCAGAAATGATCGTTAGAATATAAACCGCGATGATCAGATTCTGTTCCGTTACAGTCACCGAGACAATCAATCAACCCGATAGCTCGGCTGGTTTACGGTGTTTTCGCGTTAATTTCCGTTTTCATCGCTTAGCGACATCCTATTCGGCGGGCTCGACAGCTCTAGGCTTCGGTTGAAAATATTTATTTTAGGCTGGTTTTTTTTCTCGCATTGTTGTTTGTTTAAATGCGAAACTTAAGTTTACACTTGCATATTTCCATCTGTAAATGTTTAAAGTGTTTATTTTGTATTTATTTTTTAATTAACCATTCGAACACATTTAGTTAGACTGCCTCGCACGGCACCATGACATCTTGACTTTTATTTTTGCAATACACTGGTGGTCACCACTAAATAAATAAACACATTTTTTGCGCAGTTTTTGGACTTCCTTTGGGTGCCGCGAGGGTCATGCGAGCAGCTGCTGAGCAGCTGTCAATCACGATTGCTCTCACGAGATTGCATTGAAGCGTCATTCTACTACAGTATTTCAGACCGACTTGTGACTCGTAGTAGCAGGTGGATTGGCAGAGCCCGCCATGCCCGGTCCGGTGACCAGCAAAGCACGGGTGTATGCTGATGCCAACACTTTGAAGAGCAAGGAATACTGGGATTATGAAGCACATGTGCCTAGCTGGAGGTACAGATATGTTATTGTTCATTAATCTTTTTACGAATAAGTATCGTGATGGTAACACCATGGCTCTGGTTGAGATTGAGATTGCCATATACTCATGGTATTTATATGGTACATCAAGGCATTTATGTGACTACATGGTACTACCATAGTACATGTCCAAAAACATGGTATTACCATTGTAAATGTAGAATATATTTTTTTTACATTTATCAAGGTTTTACCATGGTAGCATTTCCAAAAAGGTGTTACCATTAAGCCATGCACAAAAACCTTGGTGTTGTTGTAGTATTTGGTGAAAAAAAAAAAAAACATTGTATTATGTCCAAAAATTATATTACCAAGGGACCATGCTTAAAACATATATTATTATCATAGTATACACCGATCAGCCACAACATTAAAACCACCTGCCTAATATTGTGTAGGTCGCCCTCGTGCCGCCAAAACAGCACCAACCCGCATCTCAGTACAGCATTCAGAGATGATATTCTTCTCACCACAATTATACAGAGCGGTTATCTGAGTTACCGTAGACTTTGTCAGTTTGAACCAGTTTGGCCATTCTCTGTTGACCTCTCTCATCAACAAGGTGTTTCCGTCCACAGAACTGCCCCATACTGGATGTTTTTGGTTTTTGGCACCATTCTGAGTAAATTCTAGAGACTGAGCACCAACAATCGTGCCACGCTCTAAATAACTGAGATAAAAAAATTCCCCATTCTGATGGTTGATGTGAACATTAACTGAAGCTCCTGACCCGTATCTGCATGATTTTATGCACTGCTGCCACATGATTGGCTGATTAGATAATCGCATGGATGATTGAAGGTGCCAGACGGGCACCTTGAGTATTTCTGTAACTGCTGATCTCCTGGGATTTTCACACACAACAGTCTCTAGAATTTACTCAGAATGGTGCCAAAAACAAAAAACATCCAGTATGGGGCAGTTCTGCGGATGGAAACACCTTGTTGATGAGAGAGGTCAACAGAGAATGGCCAGACTGGTTTGAGCTGACAAAGTTTTAATGGTTTTTAATGTTGTGGCTGATCGGTGTATGTTGAAAAAACATGGTATATTACCATGGTATTATGCCCAATAATGGTATTACCATGGAGCCATGCCCAAAACCATAGTAATAACCATAGTCAGAAAAACAATGGTATTACCATTGTATAAAGTCCAAGAATGTTATTACAATGAAACCTTGGGTAAAAAAAAACATGGCATAACCGTAGTGTATGTCGAATAAACCATGGTATTACCATAGTAGCATGTCCAAAATGGTGTAACCATGCCAAAAACACCATGCTGTTACCATGGCATTTACCATGGCATTGTCCCAAAAATATTTTACCATGGAACCATGCTCAAAAAAACATGTTTTTACCTTAGTGTATATATATATATAATATATATATATATTTTTTTTGTATTTATTTTTTAGTGTCTGGATAATACATTTGCAGCTTTATCCATTTAATATTACGGTACTTACTGTGTGTCTCCCTCTCTCTCTCTCTCCCTCTCCCTCTCCCTCTCTCTCTCCCTCTCCCTCTCTCTCTCTCCCTCCCCCTCTCTCTCCCTCCCCCTCTCTCTCCCCCCCCTCTCTCTCTCTACCTCCCTCTCTCTCCCTCTCTCCCCCCCTCCCTCTCTCTCTATCTCTCCCCCTCTCTCTCTCTCTACCTCCCTCTCCCTCTCTCTCCCTCTCTCTCTCTCTACCTCTCTCTCTCCCTCTCTACCTCCCTCTCTCTCTCTACCTCCCTCTCTCTCTCTCCCTCTCTCCCCCCCCTCTCCCTCTCTCTCTACCTCCCTCTCTCTCTCTCTCTCCCTCTCTCTACCTCTCTCTCTCCCTCTCTACCTCCCTCTCTCCCCCCCCTCTCTCTCTACCTCCCTCTCTCTCTCTCCCCCCCTCTCCCTCTCTCTCTACCTCTCTACCTCCCTCTCTCCCCCCCCCCCTCTCTCTCTACCTCCCTCTCTCTCTCTCCCTCTCTCCCCCCCTCTCCCTCTCTCTCTCTGACTCAGCAACCAGGATGACTACCAGCTCGTACGAAAGCTTGGAAGAGGCAAATATAGTGAAGTGTTCGAGGCCATCAACATTAACAGCAATGACAGAGTAGTTGTTAAAATACTGAAGGTAGTAATGTTTGCCTTCACATTTGACTGAACTATGAACATCAGGTAGAAGCTCGCTCTTAATATTTCCTCACCCTTGCAGCCTGTTAAGAAGAAGAAGATTAAGCGTGAGATAAAAATTCTGGAGAATTTACGGGGAGGAACCAACATCATTCGTCTCGTAGACACGGTGAAGGACCCTGTGGTAAGCTTTGCTCTTAAAGGGATAGTACACCCAAAAATTTTAATTCTTTCATCATTTACTCACCCTCATGCCATCCCAGGAGTGTATGACTCTATTTCTGCTGCCGAACACATTTGAAGATAAATAGAAAAATATCTCAGCTCAGTAGGTCCTTAAAATGTAAGTGGATGGTGATCCAACTATTGAAACTGCAAAAATCACAGACAGCATAAAAGTCATCCATACGACTTGTTAAATTCTCATCATTTAACTCGAGTTAAATTAATGTCTCCTAAAGCGAAACGATCGCTTTTGGTGTGAAAAAGATCAATATTTATGTACTTTTTTAACTCTAAATCATCACTCCCAGTCAGCAGCGGTATGCGTGTTTGATAAGAGCAGCGCTGTTTACAACTGAGTAGGAGGAATGCTGTACCAATGCTTTGTTAGTTTTAGTTTAGATATGTATTTGTTTCTGTTTCTTTACTCACAATGGTGCGTTTGTGGGCTTAATTTGGATGTCTCAACCGAGAGGAGAATGTGAGATTATGTCCGTAACAAGCTAACGTGAGAGACCGTGTGAACTCCGCGTTCTTGTGGTCACACGTGCACACCGCTGCTGACTGATTCATAGTTAAAAACTGGAGTTCAACTGGAGTCGTATGGATGACTTTTATGCTGACTGTCTGGGATTTTTGGAGCTTCAAAAGTCGAATCACCATCCACTTGCATTTTAAGGACCAACTGAGCTGAGATACTTTTCTATATTTCTTCAAATGTGTTCTGGTGAAGAAAGAGAGTCACACACACCTGGGATATCATGAGGATGAGTAAATGATGAGAGAATTTTCATTTTTGGGTGAACTGTCCCTTTAAGGAGTTTTTACAAATTGATTACGTAATGTCATGCCATATTGTACATTTTATTGGATGTTTTTTTAATTTTTCATTCCACAGTCTAGAACTCCCGCTCTTGTGTTCGAGTACATCAACAACACTGATTTCAAGGTACCAGTTTTAATACCCGAGCACAGTAAAACATGCCAAAATTGACAAACATGTCTTCATGCTGCTGTAGAACTAAGGCTTAAACATATTTTCAAGGAACAATTAAATATCTCACTTTCTGTTGTTCTGGTTTGTAGGACCTCTACCAGAGACTGACGGATTTTGATATCCGATTTTATTTGTATGAACTTCTAAAGGTAAGCGCAATGCGGTGCAGCTGAAATGAGATTACAGATTTCATTCCCTTTCAGTAGGAGGGTGTTTTATGTGTCTTCTCTCTTTACAGGCTCTGGACTACTCTCACAGCATGGGCATCATGCATCGGGATGTCAAACCTCATAATGTCATGATAGATCACCAAATGAGAAAGGTGAAGTCAATGAACGTTATTGTGGATTCGTTTTTTTTATTGGACGTTGTCCTTGCCAATCAGTGCGGAAGTGACCTGAAAATATGTTTGTTTGTGTCATAGTTGCGGCTCATAGATTGGGGTCTCGCAGAGTTTTACCACCCTGCCCAGGAATACAATGTAAGGGTTGCCTCAAGATCATATAAGGGACCAGAGTTGCTGGTTGACTATCAGGTACTCTACGCATACTGTACTGTGTACAATATTAGATTGGATGGGGATGTGGATTCTACACGGATAACTCTTCAAATCTGACCTGATTTTCAGATGTAAAGGGATGGTGTACTGTCAGCAAGTCATTATGAGAAAAGATATTTGACATAGAATGCCACAATTGACTTACGCAGAATCAAGTATTCTAGAAAGCTGTGTAATAAGCTATAATTAAAAATAATATTTTATAACTGATCAAACCCAATTTTAAGAGCCCGTCACATAGGGGGACTAACACACCTGGAGTCGCTAGTTTGAATCCAGGGTGTGCTGAGTGACTCCAGCCAGGTCTCCTATGCAAGCAAATTGACCCGGTTGCTAGGGAGGGTAGAGTCACATGGGGTAACCTCCTCGTGGTCGCTATAATGTGGTTCTTGCTCTCGGTGGGGGGCGCGTGGTGAGTTGTGCGTGGATGCCGTGGAGAATGGCGTGAAGCCTCCACAAGTGCTACGTCTTTGCGGTAACGCGCACAACAAGCCACATGATAAAATGCATGGATTGACGGTCTCAGACATGAAGGCAACTGAGATTCGTCCTCCGCCACCTGGATTGAGGCGAGTCACTACGCCACCACGAAGACTTGGAGCGCGTTGGGAATTGGGCATTCCAAATTGGGGAGAAAATCAACAATAAAAAAAGACAGAATTTCAAAGGTTTCGCAAGTCCCCCCCCCCCCCCCCCACAATCATTACAAATTCATAGCTATCATCAATTATAAGGCCAGATCCTGTTTAATATTGCAATTACATTTCCAAAATGTTTGTATGATTGCAGATGTATGATTACAGTCTAGACATGTGGAGCTTAGGCTGCATGTTGGCCAGTATGATCTTCCAGAAAGAGCCCTTTTTCCATGGTCAAGACAACTATGACCAGGTATGACCAGTCGTTTGTACTTCTATTAAAATAATTACAAAACGCTAAAATGTTCAGAACATGCTAACAAATAAACACTTCCTACAGCTCGTCAGAATTGCGAAAGTTCTTGGGACTGAAGAGCTCTTCAGCTACCTGAACAAGTATCACATTGAGCTGGACACACGCTTCAAAGATCTGCTCGGCCAGTGAGTCTTGGGCTGTTATTTTAACAGGTCACAAGAGTGATTTTTAGGTTGGATACATAGACGTTTTGGCTGATAAGATAACTGATAATATGATGGCTAATAAAAATGCTGTAAAGCATCAAAGGGAGGTCTGGGTAGCTCAGCAAGTAAAGACACGAGTTGCAAGTTTGAATCCAGGGTGCAATCCTAAGCAACCAATTGGCCCGGTTGCTAGGGAGGGTAGAGTCACGTTGGTTTAACGTACTCATGGTCGCTATAATGTGGTTCTCGCACTCGGTGGGGCGCGTGGTGAGTTGTGCGTGGACGCCGAGGAGAATAGTGTGACGCCGTCACACGCGCTATGTCTCCACGGTAACACGCTCAACAAGCCACGTGCTAAGATGCACCGGTTGACTGTCTTCGACGCGGAGGGAACTGGGATTCGTCCCCCTCCACCTGGATTGAGGCGAGTCACTACGCCAGCACAAGGACTTGGAGCACATTGGGAATTGGGCGTTCCAAACCGGGAAGAAAAAGGGGAGAAAATCCAAAAAACAAAACGTATTTAACCATAATTAGGAAATGCTAATATAGGCTAATATAGGTCACTGTACACATCCAGTATATTGTGACTTCAAATTGCTGGACTTTTCAAATGTGAAACCTCTTTAGGCAGACACGAAAGCGCTGGGAGAACTTTGTTCAGCCAGAGAATCAGCACTTGGTGAGTCCAGAGGCTTTGGACATGCTTGATAAACTCCTGCGCTACGATCATCAACAGAGATTGACCGCCCAAGAGGCCATGGAGCACCCCTACTTCTGTGAGTCAACTGTCATTATCTACTCGATTTGTTTACAATTCTTCCTTTGGAAACTGCAGTTAGATTGAACAGGGATAGACCAATATTAAAATGTTGACTGATACTGAGCATTATTTTTATGTTATGGCTGATAACCAATATTATAATATACTCTGTTAGCCAAAACATGCCATTCTCACTAGAGGTCGACCAATAGTGGACTTAACCGGTAACCAAGGTGGTGGAGAAGGCTGATAACCGATAGTTTTAAAAATGTCATTATTTCATTTATAGAAGAGAAAAACATGGGGAAATGGATATTTAACATTTCTAAATTTACCTTCATCCTAACAAATAAAATCAATGAATCAAACTTAACAAAATATAGTTTAACTGCTTGGTTTCTATACATGGCACATGCATATGAACATATATGATACAATGTACAGTGTTCCTGTTAACACATTCGTTCATATTTTTAAACACCTTGTATTTATTCATTCTATTAAATGTATTCATTGTTTTACACGTTTTATTTAATTTCTTCTTATTCCATAATTTCACACTTTTTATTGCAATACATCCATTTTTCAAATCAGCCCGTCCTCTACTTTTCTTAAATATACGTGTTCCTTTGAAATTATAGTGTCTTTCTCTCATAACATGTTTTGTAAATTTTTCGGTGATAAATGTAAAGATTATTCATAGATATAGATTTATAGGATATTTAAAAAAAAAAAAAAAACTTATTCTTTCCTTTCAAGAATCCAAAATGTATAAAATCCCAAATGCAGTTTATTGTTCAACCGAAATCCCAATTATAACCAAAAAAATTACAATTTTGAACTTTTAACTATAAACAAGCCCAATACAGACCGGGGACTCTTATTTTGAAATGACTGAGACTTAGCCCTGTTACAATGCTCTGTTAAGTATTAACCAAATGAAGCTTTAATAGCCTATATATTCACCAGATGAAGGTTTTGTATACTGTTTATATTTCACCAGATGAGGTTGAGGAATATTAAACTGTTACATTATAATATCAATTATTAAACCGCTCTTATACTGTAGAACTAAGCCAGTCTAAATGTAGACGCCTTCAGAGCTGGGCTCAGAGGAATGCGAGAGAATGAGGAAAACGAATATATCAGCAACTATCGGTATAGATTTTCCGGTAAAACGTGTATATATATCGGTCTACCTCTAATTCACACTAAGTGAAATAATAACATGCTCCAAAATTAGGCATTTTAATTAGGGATGCACCGATCCCATACCTGGATCGGTATCGGCTCCAATACTGATGACATAAAAGTACCATTAAATGTGTTATTTTTAATCTTCACATGGTGCGCAATATTTGAGTGCTCCTCACGAATTACATCTCAGATGTAGATGCTCAATAGTTCGGTTCACTTATAATATGCAGAATTTGAATAAGAAGCGAATTAAACTACTGTGAATTTACCTACAAACAGACACATACAGGACGTCCTGGAGAGTTCAGAATGTCAAAATAAAAGCGTGAGGGTTTTAAAGTTAAAGGTGCATGATTGAGATATTACTATTATTTTATATATATATATATATATATATATATATATATATATATAATATTATTATTCTATTTTTTTTTTTAAAGTTTAATGGGTTCCAAAAAAAATAACTGTGTGAATGAAATGTGAGCTGATTTCTTATAACTAAATTAACAAAAAAGAGATCTGAATCCTTTAAAGTCCAGATACAAGTTGAACATTTTTTTGCAACAAAAAAATAAATACAAAAAAATTGCTTCTTTTCTACTGATGACTTGTACTGGAATTACTGTTAATTTTGCTGCTACATTATCCAGTATACTAGTTAATAATAAAGTGTTTTTTAATAAGCTATAAATTTATATTGTAATAATGTGTAGTTAAGAGGTTTGTGCTTCTTTATATAACCCCAATTAGATCCACAAAGTAATGTAAAGATATTCTAACATGATTATGTAAAATCAACACTAGTATAGGGATCATGATCGGCCAATACTGAGATTTCTGATATCGGGATCGGAAGAGAAAAAGTGGTATCGGTGCATCCCTAATTTTAATGTACAGTAGAAAAGTGGAATAACTGTTTGTAGAAACAGTTTTATTTATTTATTTTTTGTGGTATCTTAGAAATCAGACATAGAAAAAGATAGTAAAGTTTAAATTGAAAAACTAAGATCTGATATCATCCACTGACGATATCAACCTAATACTGATAATCAGAGCAATATCCACCGTAGACATTTAGGATAGTAAATATAAAGAATAGTGGTCGATCAATATGGGTTCTGAAAATGTTCCTGATTGATTTTTAAAACTATATATTTGTTTTGCCCTGAGTCTTGAATTTTTGGTTGCATCCTTGGTGATAATTAAATTAAAAACGGCCCCATATGTGCTTCACGTCAGAGCCTGTTAAACATAATGTATTAAACTCTGGTTTAATATATTTATATTCCTCTAAAACGGTTTGTTTTATCCTGCTGACATCCTTAAACATGTTATATAGTTGTTTAGTATATGTTAATTCAGTGTGAATAATTATATTAAAAATGCCTAAAAAATAAAATTGCACAATCATATCCGCAGACTGTAAATAAGGAATTTTATTAACCATTGTAAGAGTTGCGTGTGATTATCAGTCAGCAGGAGGCAGTAAGCACAACTCCAGCTCATGTGCAGCTGTTCAGGCAACAAACCACACGTATTAACAGAACAAGAGGAGGACGCATTTGACGGAGCGCACCTCCGAATGCAGGAGTCTCGAGTTGTGATTTTTCCCAAGTTTCAAACTACATTTAACATGACACAACGTCCTAAAAGCACTATATGATGTGTCGCCACATAAGTGAGATGCTCCAAAATCATCCGTCTAATGCAGGGGTGGGGGACCCTGCTCCTGGAGGGCAACTGTCCTGCAGAGTTTAGCTCCAACCCTATTCAGTCAAACCTGAGGACAAACCTGAGGACACTTATCGTGACTGATTACTTGAAAAATTTAAGGTCAGGTGTGTTTGATTAGGTTTGGAGCTAAACTCTGCAGGACAGTGGCCCTCCAGGAGCAGGGTCCCCCACCCCTGGTCTAATGCATGTGTACATTGACACATCCTTAGAAAAGCCCTTATAATAAATCTATATCGGACGGATTTACTCATTCATGCTGCAGAATGGATTGCTGTGGACCGTTCAGTAATATGGAAATAAATAATATATAAATTTTGAAAGCTGCTTTTTTTACTCGTCTGCCACATTAAAGTAATATGTTTTAATTATCTGAATTATTTGAATTATTATATTTATTATACACAGTACTGTGCAAAAGTCTTAGGCACATAAATATTCACAAATAGCATTTTTATAAAACTCACATATAAATTCAGCGTCTACTTGTATGGTGTAATGGCTTATTTTAACTTTAATATTCAGGTACAAAAATAAATCCACAAATCCACGAGTTCTGTATGGATGAATATAATCTTACATACACTTACAAATGGTGTAAACAGCTTGACTTGAATAGTCCCAACAAAAAATATATTAACTAATTAAAAATTTCGTGATATTTCGTGATTATTTATAATTATTTAATCAATATATTTTTAATATTTATTTTTGGGGGGCCTTTCTCTGCAGATATTGTTATATGCAATTAATAGTGATTCATTAATCGTCATGTAATGGATTCGCTCAAAAAACTATTTATGGACAGCCCTTGTTTTTAGTTGTTTTACCATCCATCCATCTTCAACCGCTTACCCGAAGTCGGGTCGCGGGGGCAGCAGCTCCAGCAGGGGGCCCCAAACTTCCCTATCCCGAGCCACATTAACCAGCTCTGACTGGGGGACCCCGAGGCGTTCCCAGGCCAGTGTGGAGATGTAGTCTCTCCACCTAGTCCTGGGTCTTCCCCGAGGCCTCCTCCCAGCTGGACGTGCCTGAAACACCTCCCTAGGGAGGCGCCCAGGGGGCATCCTTACCAGATGCCCAAACCACCTCAACTGACTCCTTTCCACGCAAAGGAGCAGCGGCTCTACTCCGAGCTCCTCGCGGATGACTGAGCTCCTCACCCTATCTCTAAGGGAGAAGCCCGCCACCCTCCTGAGGAAGCCCATTTCGGCCGCTTGTACTCGTGACCCAGTTCTTTCGGTCATGACCCAGTCTTCATGACCATAGGTGAGGGTAGGAACAAAATTTGACCGATAGATCGAGAGCTTTGCCTTCCGGCTCAGCTCTCTATTCATGACAACGTTGCGATAGAGCGAGTGCAATACCGCCCCCGCTGCCCCGATTCTCCGGCCAACCTCCCGCTCCATTGTCCCCTCACTCGTGAACAAGACCCCGAGGTACTTGAACTCCTTCACTTGGGGCAATACCTCCTTCCCTACCCGGAGTAAGCACTCCATCGGTTTCCTGCTGTTTTACCAGTTGTTTTACCAGTTGTTTTACCAGTTTTTTTTATTATTATTTTCACCAAGATTTCACCATGTAAATATAGCTATGAGTGTTCTAGTTTAGCTTTAAATAATTACACTTGTGTGAGGAAAAACTACATTTAGCACCTCTGACTTGTGACAGACAAGCAAGTTGACCTGTGTGCACTGTCCCTGTCTATAGATCCTGTGCTGAAGGGGCAGCCTCTGTCAAACTCTGAAGGTGCTCTGGCAATAAGCAGCTCAACCACAACATGATGAGCTAAAAGCAGGTAAGAACGATGTCGCGTACAGTCGGTACACCATATGCTTTTATGCCGTCCGTCTAAAATCATTTGTAATCTTTCTTCTAGGAAAACCTTTTTACCTCGACGTGTCGTGCAGAGACATGCTGCCTTTCAGGTGTGAAGCTTCAGTTTGCTGAAGCACGATGTTATTAAGCAACACAAGACATGTACAGAATGAACACAATGGGCGTCGGTCCTTCCCCTACATTCACTTTGTATTAGTGCTGCTTGCCACTGTTACCTAGGTACCAAACTGGTGTTCTGTTTTCTTCCTCTCCCATCTGCCCTCTTTTGAGTCGAACAACTCAATGTTTCCTATTTTGGATCCACACTGAATTAAACTATGATATATGACTGGGAAAGAATGCCTGCTCTTTCCACATGACTCTCAGGCTATAGATGACTGACGGGGGCTCAGCATCCTGGTTGCATTATGTACTGGAAGATTGTGTTGTTCAGTGACCTGCCCTGCTGATATGAGCTAAGATTATAAACTATAGTATTGTCAGGTATGGAGGCTTTATTGCAATTTATTGAGAATTAAGATATATTAAAAGAAACTGTTTTTAATACGTCTGACGGGGTTTTTTTTACGCACCATATTCAACACGCATATGTAAAAAGTCGGGACGGTATAAAAAAAATGCTAATAAAAACAAAAAGGAGTGATTTGTAAGTTATATTCACCTGTTGCTATTTTGAAAGCACAGTCAAGTGGTTACCACTGTGAAACACCATTTCTTCTAATAACACTTATTGAGCATTTAGGCACTGGAGACACAAGTTTAAAGTGGATAAATGGTGCTTATTTGGCCTGTATGTGGTTTTAAGTTGTTCTGCTGAAAATTCCGGGACATCCCTGGAAAAGACTGGATGGTAGTAGTGCAGGATGGCAGTATATGCTGCTCCAAATATGTATTTGTACATATCTGTCTGCATTAATGGTGCCCTCACAGATGTGCGAGTTACCCATGCCATGGGCACTGACACACCCCTGGCCCATACAGACACTGACTTTTGGACCTGACGCTGATAACAGCTTGGATGGTCCTTTTCCTCGTTGGCCTGGAGAACACAACAGCTGTGTTTTTCAAAAACTTTGAAATGTGGACTCGTCTGACCAAAAAAACAGTTCCACTGTCCAACTTTCCATCTAAGATGAGACCGAGCCCAGGGATGTCGGCAGCGCTTTTGGACAGTGTTGATGTACGGCTTCTCCTTAACATAGTAAAGTCTTAACTTGTGCCTGTGGATGCAACGGTGTCTTAACGGCGAATGATGTTGACTAACAAAGGTTTACTAAAGTAATCCCAAACCCATGTTCATGATATCCATCACAGATGAATGATGTATTTTAAGACAGTGACGTCTGCATTCAGAAGTGGTTTTCGTCTTGCCCTTTACGCATCGAGATTTGACCAGATTCATTGAATCTCTTACCTATAGTGTGCACTGTAGAGGTCCCATAAAACCTTCCCATTTGTCTTTGGGGAACATTGGTCTCAAAGTGCTGGATTATTTGCTGAAGCATCTGTTGGCAAATTGACAAATCTTGAATGATCCTTGCGCTTGAAGGACTAGACTGTTGGAGGCTCCTTATATACAATGACACGATTGCCTCATCTGTTTAACATCTCCTGTTCACATCGTCTAGTTATTGAAACTCATCAAATTGTTATTATTCTTAAATTGCCCCCGTCTCAACGTTTTTGGCGTGTGTTGCAATCAACTGATTTGAAATTACTGTACATTTAAAAAAAAGGTAAAACATCATATAATGTGTAGTTGAGGTACTTTCAGTATAGCAAAGGGTGAATATAATATACAAATCACTACATTTAATTAGCATTTTTCATACTGTCCCAAATTTTTCCAGAATTGGGGTTGTACATTCATATTATAAATAATTTTAATTTATTTTAAATGCATGAATTGGTAATGGTACTAAATGTATTAATAATAATACAGTTATAATGTTGGTTACAATAATGAAGAATTTATTTATAACATTTTCTTTAATTTATAGTATTGTAATAATAATAATATTAGTATTATAATTGTAATAATACTATAATATTGGAAACAAAAATAAAAAAATATATTATTGTTAATATTCTAAAATAATAATATTAATTCTCAGAAAATCGTTTTTTTCTGCTGAGTGAGTTATAAGTGATGAGCGGTGAATATTACTGAAGGAGAAATAAAGTAATACTATTACTAGATTAACAAATAACAAATAAAAATATAAATATAATCAATTGAGTGCAATACAGCTTATGTAATATTAATTATTGATATGTCAATATTATACTTTATAATTGTATTAATAATCTTTCTCTCTTAACTGAGTTTAGGATGAAGGTTTATTTTCATATATTTTGCTACACTCCAGAATTATTATTTTAATCCTACCACTAATATAAAGACACCAATTCTGTTGACTTCCATGTTTTAATTAGTTAACAGCAACTTATTGTAAAATGTGCAATATTCCTGCAGTGCACACACACAATAAATACTGGCTGTTTAATTTCAAGCATGTAACGTGTAGCTATGATATGACACATGAGCTCTGAACATCCACATGACCTCACTGCTCGTCTTCCTGAGTCCGTCACCATCTTGAAATGCGCAGTGAGGAAGATGGCCAGCTGGACTGCTTTAAACAGGTATGAACGGTTGAACCTGCCTGCAAAGATGTCGCATCACATTAGCATTGATAATGAAGACCACCGAGGGTGGTCAAAACACTGATTTATCTCTTCACAGAAACAAGTTAAAGGGAGAATTCCCCCAAAAATGTAAAGTGTCATCATTTACTTATGAGAGTGAGAAAATTATAACTGAATTTTCATTTTAGGGTGAACTATCCCTTTAAATAGTGGCAAGTTCAATTTTAAAGTCAGATGAGAAATAAAACCGTGCTCAAGTATGATCAGATTGTTTCATTAATTAGGCACTTTTCTTGTTTTTGTAAAAAGCTTAGCTTATGTTCCCTGACTGAACTCTTCCTGTGGAGCTCTGTGTTGAACCGAGTCATCCTTCATGTCTTTTTGCATTGCTTGACTAGACTAGTTAAAATAAAAGCACTTTGCTACTGGAGTATAAAGCTAATACCACAGACATTCAGTACTTAATATGAATGCAAGAGGTAAATATATAATGGACTGAGACTTCAGAGGTTTAAAATTCAATAGAGGAAGACAGGAAATGGTAGGTAGTTTGTGCCCATTACATTTTGAGTGAAAAAGTAGGGCTGGGTATCGATAGAGATTTCCAATTATCGGTTATAATGTCAATTTTGCTCGCATATGAATTCTCACTTCGCTAATGCTGTAAATTATACAGCAGTCTTTCTAAATTTGTTCAATACGGAAATAATCAGGTTTGTTGTTTAGCTGTCCCCTTCTGCATATTGCAGCATCGTTTCGTGGATGGCCCACCAGGAAAAGTCCCAGTTATCCTAATGACCAGTCCGCCTCTGACTTCTGCTGCTGTAGCCCATCGGCCTCAATGTTCGACATGTTGTTCATTCTGAGAATATATTCTGCGCACCACAATTGTACAGAGTAGTTATCTGAGTTACCGTAGCCTTTCTGTCAGCTCGAACCAGTCTGACCATTCTCCATTGACCTCTCTCATCAACAAGCGTTTCCATCCGCAGAACTGCCGGTCACTGGACGCTTTTTGTTTTTGGCACCATTCGGAGTAAAGACTCTGTTGTGTGTAAAAATCCCAGGAGATCAGCAGTTACAGAAATACTCAAACCAGCCCGTCTGGCACCAACAAATATGCCACGATCCAAATCACAGATCACATTTTTTCCGCATTGTGATGGTTGATGTCAGAGCTTGACTGGTAATCTGGCATACTGGGCATTTTCCCAGTGGGCCGACGCACCTTGGGGCCGATCAGGGGCGGACTGGCCATCAGGAGAACCGAGTGGACCGGTGGGGCGGCCGCAAAACGGCACCACGATATGCAGAAAAGGATGTATGCCCCAGGGCTGATTTCTCTTCCCAGACCAGCCCTGGTTGATGAACTGAAGCTCCTGACCCCTATCTGCATAATTTTATGCACTCCATTGCTGCCACATGATTGGCTGATAATTGCACGAATATGTAGGTGTACCTAATAAAGTGGTCAGTGAGTGTAAATTGCAGTAATTGCTATTTATTTAACAGATATAATAATCGACACAACCAAAACTGAATAAGTAAACTTTAAAGTATATTAAAAGATTGATCTTGGGATTGGGAGTCAATATTGGGATCTTTCAAATGAAGATCACGATTAATTGGAAAATCTATATTTTTACCCAGCCCTCGTAGGGGTCCTGCATACTGTGCAGTTTATACTCTATACTGTACATACAAGTCTGTGAAACAAAATGCAACAAATGTTTCAAACATTTGCTATATTGTTGTCATATGAGCTGTTGATAACACTTTCAGTTCAATCCTAACACTGGAAATGGAAGGTAAACAACTAGGAACATGGTATTGTGGGATACAGTATTCCACACAGTGCTCTGGTTGTATCCACAGTTTTCCTGAGCAACCACTGGTCAGATGCCACGATGATTCGAATTGCCTGTTTTCTGTTTCTGGTCTCGAGACACAATGTAAAAACTACCAAAACGAGTGATCCAGATGGAGAACAGCAACCATTTAAGCTTTTTTTGAGTAAAAATTTATTTCAGGCTTTAATTATGCTGTTGTTGGCTGCAATTATAGCAACTCAAAGTAGTTAATGATATCAACGTCTCTAAACTCGGACCATCGTTTCATGTCATCTACACACTCGGTTGAGGCACTGTCATTAAAAGCGGTCTTCTCGACTGTGAAGCATCTGCACTATAGAAGTGTCACGTGTTGTTGGTTTTTTATTTTTACCATTTTTATAAATGTAATGCCTTAAAACATCACACTGGACACTAAGAATATACATCGATGGAGTAAAAACACTGGAGACCGGAAATTGAAAATAGTCGAATCGTGGAACACTTCAGCGTTCAGGAAAAAGGTGGATACTGCACATTTTGGCAAATGTAGCCAGTCATCCAAGTAATTCACACATACAGAAAATTAGCACAAAAACCCTGCAAAAATAGTATGATTAGTATGGTAGTATATGCTATTCTGAACATACCCCTCATTGCCTGAAAGTCATCTGGTTTTACAAACCTGACAATCATTGCATTTGTAAACAATCTTACTGGGTATTATGGCAATGAATGTAGCAAATGACTCCAATCTTTGGGCACAACCGTGCTTAACGTAATATCATTGCAATCCCAATATTTGGCCTTGGAAAAAAAAATATATATATATGATGGTTTGTGAATGGTGGTAGATTCAGATCTTCATGGAATGAGCTCTTGAAGCTCAGTCCATTGACTGTGATAATGTGGTCAAGGTGTTGAAGATAATGTTCTTCATCCTGCATGTAGTGAGGAATTCTTGTTCCAGTGAGAACAGCCAAATGCCGAAGTCTGTCATCATCTTCATAGGACACCTGCAGTAAATAACAGGTTTTCTATGTACTGTAGCTGTGTGTACAGGGTGGCCCAAAAAAATGGGACCACTTTATAAATGCATAAAGGCCTTTGCACGATTTTTGGTGTACTTCTACGACTTTTTGTTAATAACAAAATGACATCACGAGCAACAATGATGGCCCGTGGCAAAGGGAAGCACCTAGATTTTCTGCTATCGTCAACCTTATCCAGGGTCGCGTTGGGAGCTGGAGCCTATCCCAGCTAACCCTGGACAGGTCGGCAGTCCATCGCAGGGCCACACATAGACAGACACACACTCACACTCACATCCACACCTAGGGCAATTTTTTGGGAGACATCAATTAACCTAGCCTGCATGTCTTTGGATGGTGGGAGGAAGCCAGAGCACCCGTAGAGAACCCACGCAGACACGGGGAGAACATGCAAACTCCACACAGAAAGGCCGGGGCAACCGGGGTTTGAACCCACAACCTTCTTGCTGTGAGGTGACAGTGCTAACCGCTGCACCACCGTGCCGCCCCCGGATGACGTTTAAATAATTGTAAGTAGTTTATGCATTTTTCAAAATACACTTATATAGTACGCGAGCGACCCTGTACACAGGATAAGCGGTTGACGATGGACGGATGGACTTATATAGTATAGTAATATTTGGTTAAAATTTGGACTGTTACTGTTTGCACATTATCCTCAAATGGTTTTGAATGGCTGTTTATGTTCAACTTTACATAAAAAATAATCCTAAATACAGACTTCACAGAACATCATCAGTATGCCTTATGCAGTGCCTTATTTAGCATCTGCTAAATGAATAAATGTAAACTAATTAAAGTAGATTGTGAGAAGTCTATATGAATGCAAAACAGTGCCATTTTTTCTGTGCTTCTTTTAATGTGCAGCGATACACTGATGTAGTAAATTAGAGACCCTCACCTTGACAAAAGCCGATGGGCACAGGATATGCATGAAAATACCAGGTGTAAACAGTTATGTCAACTTGCGATTGGATCACCTGAGATGTAATCAGTTCCCTTAAAAAAAACAGTTGGCATGAACAGGACTTACCTTTCCAAGAGAGGTTAATATCTTGAAATCAATGTTCCTCCAGTGACGTAAAATTCAAGGTGGACCTGATCTTTACTGAAGCAGCCTGTTGAATCCAAATCACACATATTAACACAAATGCATACCGTGAAATTTTTTTACACTTCGCCAATTCAAAGTATCTATTTCTGAGTTCTGTTCTACTCTTGCCATTTTGTTTACCTGGTATAGAGGTGTCTGTTTGTCCACGTTTGGCACGGAGGCAGTTCTCCCAGCGTACAGCGGGATCTTGGACAAAGCGAGCGATATGGCTGAACAGTTGGCTGAAGCTCATGTTAGTGGCATGGCATGCAGTATAGTACAGCAGAGCGGCTCACCACGAGAAGGGCTGTTTCCGTAGCAACATGCCGTGAAGACTGGCGAGCCCCTCTTCAGTCGGATTAGCTGGTTTCAGTCCAAACTGCTTTCTCCCGACAGAAGTGGCCCATGGCTGCATGCTGTTATTCATACCCCGTAAGTAATGCGCGCCTAAGAGTGGAAGTCATAAGAAAAATTGCAAGAAGGGCAGATGTTATTGACAAAAGGAACATTGGCATTAGTAAATGAACAATTGGGTGACTTTTACTAAGAAATGGCCAGGACTTAATTAAAAGGAGTTATTTTTAGCATTTTTGAGACCAATGAGAGTTTTCGCATTGAGACATAAAGAACAATTAGGTACATGCCCCCCCCCCCCCCCCAATCCACATCTTCCTCTGCCACCTTGACCTGATGGAATATAGCTTGTATGTCTGCCATTATTGCTATTGGATCCTGTCTAAATCTCATAAAAACTCCTAGCAGTGAGTTTGTAAGATTGGCGCCTTGCAGCAGTTGACTTTTGAGCGATGATGTCCCTTTGAATGTTGCTCCACAATCAAATACAACTCTCAACGTTCCTTTTTTTTGGATGAAACACTCCATGATGAGGAATGTACCAGACTTTGCCATCAGCATGCTCCAACTGATTTTGTGGCACCTTTTCAGCATAACCTTTCATTATGACATCAGAAAGGGAATGTGTACATTCCTCATGAAGCCTCTTGTTCTTTTCCAATTTCCTTTTCAATCCACGGCACCGTTGTTGGACAACGCACAAATTCATAGGTAGTGTGACAGCATCCGTCCGAAATGGCAGCTCCGATCTGTAATGTCCATCCTATAGTTTGGCTGAGTTGTGTTCATTGTCCGAACGAACCGATAATCCTCTCTGGACATTTCTTCCTTATTTATGGCGTTTTTCAATGAAATCCTGTTTATACTGATATTGGAGCACCTTCTCTAACTTTCCAATTGAAATCCTCCAAACTGTGACAGAAGGTGAACCATTTTCATCCTGGCAGTCACTGCTTGCTTGAAAATAATGCTTGCCCATTAATAATCCAGCATAACCCCATTAAGGTTCTAATGGCATATGGTCCATTACTATTATTTACATTTATGCATATGGCAGATGCTTTTATCCAAAGTGACTTACAGTGCCCTTATTACAGGGACAATCCCCCCGGAGCAACCTGGAGTTAAGTGTCTTGCTCAAGGACACAATGCTGGTGGCTGTGGGGATCAAACCAGCAACCTTCTGATTACTAGTTATGTGCTTTAGTCCACTACACCACCACCACTCCTCCAATGGTATGTATTACCTCCCAAGGTTACCTCCCAATCCATTACCTTGGATGCATTGGCTTCAATACGTGGACCCTTGATACCATCAAGATATGGCCATTTGGATAATTCCTCTTGAGTGACAACATCATCTGAGTTGACGGGCATCTTTTTCTGTGTGTACACATCAAGAAACAATTGGTGTTCCTAATTTCCAAACCATGAATCCAAATTTCTCTTTACCGCCCCTGTATGTCCACAGGATTGGGCAGAAACTAGTTAAATTATTGGATCTGATTCTGCAACCTGTTTGTTTGACATTCGGTGTCTTATGAAACATGTGTAAGATAGTTGGATGTGTTTGTTCACAAATGTCACAAATAAGTCGGTTGTCACATTCCTTGATGGTTGCTCATGTGTCCTGAATTTAGACAACCAAAGGAAATTCCTTTTCCCTTATAGAGGGCCAACCCAATGCGTTCTCCATATATGCAGTAGCCACCTTGAATTCATTACCAAAGTGTTCCTTCAGTAAACTTTGACTAATGAATAACCTCTTTCTGGAACTAGGTGCTGGCAGCTTTGTACCAACTCTCTAGACTATCCTCTGGTGAACTGTTCCAGAAAGTACAAGCAATCCCTCTTATTGCTGGATCTGTCCTCAATACCATTCTGAAATGCTCTGATGAATGGTATTTATTGAAGCAGATCACCATTGAAGACTGGAATCTTTCTTGTTGGGAGAATGGGTTGAACTTGTTGTTGTAGAGTTTTTTGGTTGAGTCATATTGTGACCTTGCCTTTGTGAAGACTAATGTGAGTCACGCTGTTGATAAACATTGTTTCCTTGGTTATTCAATCCTGCTTCCTGTTGCTACTGATGCAGATGAAGTGATGCAGGTTGCAATATGCACATAATCCTTTGCCTGAAGATTTAACACCTTAGGACAGATTTCCTTTCACATTCTTAGAGGTTTAGCCCTCTATAATTTCATTTCCTTTTGAATGTGAACTACTGGCATGTGAACATTTCCTCTGAGTATCAGAGGTGTGCAGCTCTTTCTGCGTCTGCTTGAATGCTTGCCGAAATAGTAGAGGAGCCTTTGCTGCTGCGTGAACTGTGCGTGCTACATACTGTAAAACCCCTTGACACATTTGAAACACTGCCATCAGGAACAACACTGTCATTATTTACATTTACAACCCCTTCAGATGTTTTCTGACACTTCACAGGTTTAGCATAGACCGATTTCAGCAGCAGAACTTTCAACCTCCTGTCATCGAAATCTCAGTGTGATCTGTCTGGCTGCATATAGATCCATTTTGGCGTTATGCCATAGAAACCAAAATAGTTGTTTTGAAGAGTTGCCATGTTGTGTTTATGCAACGCTTCCAGCTTTGGCCACCAGGGGGCAGTGGTTTTGAATTCGGCAAGCACAGACCGATTTTAGCAGCAGAGATTTCGACCTCCTGTCGTCGAATTCAAAATGTGATCAGTTTGGCATTATGAGCATTGCCATCGAAACCAAAATAGTTGTTTTGAAGAGTTGCCATCTTGTAATTACGCTAGTTCCGACATGACATGCAGCATTAATTGCAAAGATTTGTGAAATAATAATATAAAAAAATAAATGACAAGGAATTTCAAAACAGTGCTACTCTCTGATTAGCATTGTTTGATTTATTGTTTGAAGTATCATACGAATCTCATGTCTAAGCATGCCCTCTAGCTAGTGTTGACATGCTCCTGACAGGTTGATAGTTAATGTTGGCCGACGTCTCTCCACCTGCATTACTGCCTGAGATAGAAGCTCATCGGAGAGACAACCACCTAGAGATAAAATAAGAATGACAATTTCTTTGTCAAAAAGCAAACTTAAAGGGATTATTCACCCAAAAATGAACAGTCATAGAATAAAACTGAATGGTAACTAAGGCCGTCAGTCCCTAATATTCTGCTTAACATCTAGTTTTGAAATCCACAGAAGGAAGAAAGTCATATGGGTTTGGAACAATCCGAGGGTAAGTAAATGATGAATTTTCATTTTGGGACGAATTATGACTTTAATACACTGATATCCACACACCTCACCGACACAGCCCTCCTTCTGCATGTATTTGCGTGTGGCAGCCCACACTTGACCCTTTGGTAGCAGGTTGCCCCCTGCGACCTCTTCAAAGTTTTCATAGGTACCATACTTCCTCAAGACACACTCCATATTTCTAACTGCCTAAAGAAAAAAGATGAGGTAAGACAAATGCTACAACCGGACAAAAGGTTAACATAATGGCTCTTTTCCAAAACCTAGTGAGCTACCTCCATAGTCAATTTTTAATTGGATCAACTATGATGTCTAAATTGTTGCCTAATTTCACCCAATATTTTTGTGTTTGTATTTTTATTCTTATTAGAGTACTGAGTTGTTAGAATTAATGCATTTATGTATATATATATATATATATATATATATATATATATATATATACAGTATATATGTGTTATTTTTACTATTTTATAAATATATAATTCCAGTCTAAGAATAATTTCTAATATGCTTGGTGGGCCCAGTCCCACCCCGGCCCACCTCTGGCTACGCCACTGACATACAGTACCAGCTATTCTTGACCTACTAGAACTAGTTGAAGAGCATTGATGATTGGTTAAAACTAATTGTGGGCGTGGCTTGGATGTGACACTCTTTATTTATTTTCCTTAATGTTCTAACGCTGTGTGTAGTATTAACACAGGCTTCGTTTTCCTAGGGTGCTTTAGTTCGTTCAGGAGTACTAAAAGGCTTTAGAGGGCAGGTACTTATGTATAGCAGTACACGGCAATACTCATGTTATTTTTGAACAGAGCAAGTATGTGTCTTTTCTATGTAAAGTATACCTGGGAGAGGAAAAGACCAGAGCCTTCTATGTACTTCTCCAAAACAGTGCTGGGCTCTGGGGAGGCATACTCAAACTGGGGCTCGTATTTATAGTTGGAGCGAAAAAAGGTCTCACGCTCTTGTTCCAGGTTTATCGGGCGAAGAGCCACAGGCAGGCATGGCCCGCGAGGTGTTGATGGTGAGGGAAGTGGTCCGAGACCCCTGGTAATATGTTGCAGGGAGGTGGCAGGCCTCATTCGGCCCCTGCCAACACGTGAGGGTGTAGTGGAGTTCACCGGCACCAAACTCAAGCTTGTCAAGCTTCACATGGGCAGGGAAGGGCCACCACTGTGCCATGGTGGCTGTATCACCTTCGGCACTGGCTGCTGTGTTGCTCGAATTCGCTGTGGTTTGATCTCAAGACTAAGGGGCCTTCGACATGTTGCCGGTTTGCCAGATTTGCTCGGCTACGCAGTTTCAACTTTGCGCCTACCTACCGACTCTCTGAGCCTTCGATGTACATGGGAGCTACTATCTGAAGTGGTACAAGGCCCATTGTGGGTGGGTCTGTCTCTTTGGGTAATACCGCTGGTTTTGGCTCTAACTGGTTTGGGGTTCCCTATGCTGGGTTCTGGTTCCAAAATGTCTGAGACATTTTTTGAGAGTCCTTCTCCATTAGCCTGCTCCATGCAGCTCTCACCCAGATCCAGCACCATTGCTACATCCAAGTCTCTGTCTACCAATGATCTCTGTCACCTGTAAAGAAAACGCAGTGACTATTTGCACTAGGTGGAAATAGCACCTGCCACATAGTGTGGCTTTTTGCACTCGAATAGTCAAGTGGAAAAACTACAATTCAAGACAAACTGCACTCAATGTATCACTGCAATGGTGCAGAGTGAAACGACAGTGTGGATGTGCTTTTTTCAAGCAGACGACCCAGGTTCGAATCCGCCTTTTTCCCCACATTTTTTTCCTATCCTGTTTCCTGTCTCCACTCTTAATATTTCATTTAATACTACTTACACTATAATAATGAATACACATTAATACAGTGATTTGGATATGGTGAAGGTTGCGGAGTTGAGAGAACGGTTTGATCCGGGTAAAATTAACCATGGTTGTATATGTTAATATAGAAGTAAACATGTTATTTGGCATAAGCCACAGTTTTAATGCATTTAACCATGATGTTACTACAGTAATATGGTTTTAATATAATAATAATGTTTAATCTTGTGGTTACTGATTTTACCACAAAATACCGTGGTGAAAATATGTTACTGTAGTAAAGCCACAGTTATTTTTTAAGGTAAGGTTAGGGTTCGGTTTAGGTATGGCGTAGGGTGTCTGTGGGAATCTGAATAAACACACTACAGTGATGCCCCTATACTGTATGTTAGTATTTTATTAGGGATGCAAATAGCATCTAACTATTTGCATAGTGTAAACGTAAATATATTTGGTTTTCTATGATGTACTGAACAGTGTTTTTGCAAATTCTGCTGATTTAAACTTGTCAACAAGGTAACGTTATCTAACTGGCTAATATAGATGAGTTTTGGTCAAAATGGCGGAAATGAGTGACTATGGCGATAGTCTTCTGAGCATCAGTTAGAACGGATTGAGAGTTATAAACCATTAAGTATTGTTTTGCATTTAATTGCTTTCCAGCAAAAGTGTGTTTATGCAAACACAGCTTGTAGTTATGTTACAGGACACTTAAAAACAATAACTGTAAGATTCATGCATTTAAATTTCATATCAAAACTGCATCAAATTGAACTGTGTAATCTTTAACAAAATAAAATAAACATTTTATGTTTTATTAATTGAATTTTGTTAAAATGTACACAATTCAGTTTGATGCAATTTTGTTATAAATTTGAAATGCATAAAACTTATATAGGCTAATATTATTTTTTCTCTTTGTTATGTTTTTGAGCGAATAGTCGTATAATTTTCAGCTATTATTAAAAAAAAAATTTTTTATAAAAATATTTAAAAACAATTCTTGCACTTATTAAAAGTTGTACAAGCTAGCATTAATTATCTATTTTGCTACTTTGCATCATGATTATAAATATTATAAAACACAATAAATATTCTTTTTTTTATTTTTTTTTTTACATTTTTAAATAGAACATTGAAGCTGCAAAGGAATAAATTAAACTTGACATATATTTAGACCCGGGTAGTCAAACTGTGATTTGGAACGGTGATGAGTTCCGGATTCCAATTGGAATCAGAATTTGGAATCAAGTTAAGAATCCTGTAAGAATCTTATGATCATTTTGAATTAAGTGAAATTCCCACAAGATTATTAGATTCTTCGAGTATTGGATTCTGTGAAATCTTTATCAGTGCCTCTAACTGTACTGACATTATTTCAAAACAACAAGTAAAGGAAATAATTTACTTTAAATTATTTTTATACGATCAGGGCATTCTTCCTTAATGTAATCATAGTCATAACAGTTCCGTTGTGTTTGTGTTGTGTTTCTCTTCATTCAGGATTGTTTCTAAATCATGACAGAAATTCTAATAGGAATGTTTTATTTTTTTGTTTGTTTGTTTTTTATCGGTAAAAATGACGTCAGTCAGTGCATAACAATGCATGACACAACAACAGCTCTAGAGAATGAGGTAATTTCTAACAAATACAGCATTATTCTTAAAAGACGTATTACATACCAGCAGCGCTTCTGTACAGAACAAATTAATGGACTTTAGTTAATTCTGGAATTGTATACATACTATCAGCACCAGCTGCTACTTCAACTGGAGCAATAACGGTACAGGACTCCGTGCAAGAGTCGTTCTAGCAAGTCAGTCCACTGTTGTTGGTAATCTTTGGAAAGCTCTCGGGAGTCTTTTTCCAGTCATGGCAGTGCAGCTCATATCTATTTGAACGGAGAAAGACCAACATCTAAAAAACGGTTGGTCAGGATTGCGAGCAAATATCATATTTCAAATTATCAGTAAAATTTGACAACACTGGAATCATATTTTGTTATTTTTAGCTCATATTACGCTAAAACACGCAAGTTTCCCGGCTTGTATAGCTAATGCGCATGCGCGTTGGCAAGTTGATTGCCAGTTGACGTCTAATCGAAAAGATGATTGGCCCTTTTTAAATGTAAGGCGAGACTTTCTACGTCAATTGACCTTTGGACGTTAGCGCATCTCACATTCATTTTAATACAAGTGGCCCGTTTCTGCTAAATACTCTTTGTTCGGCATGGCTGCGATTGCGATTGATTTGATTGCGTTGCAGCAAATGACGCGCAGGCGCATTCCATTGACCCGTTCACGTCGCGACACTTGCTGTCGGTGTACGTGAGCACGTGTTGGAGACCTGGGAAAGTTCACACCAGAGGTTTTCACTCCAGAATAAGCGCATTAAAATGATAACAGAATGATAACAGCAGCGAAATTCATGCTTATAGCGGAAAAAACATTTGCGTCAAAAATATCTTCTCTTTGTCTTTAATTTAATTTAGCCTAAATAGTTCAACTTGTACACTGTCTCTTCGGGTGGCGCTCGCAAAGACAAACATGAAAATAGAAAAAAAAATGTACGGAATATTTTCCGTTTGGTTCAAATCAACATCTAAAAACAAATAGAATTACGAAAAGAATATGATTATTTGTAACGTATAATGCGTAATCATGTATCAGTCTTAAAGTAGGAAACCTTGTCATATTTATTCGCTCATTTGAGTCAATTTCAGGGGTAAATTAAATAAGTACATTTTACTTAAAGGGATATTTCACTCAAAAATGAAAATACTCTCATCATTTACTCACCCTCATGCCATACCAGATGTGTATGACTTTCTTCTTCAGCAGAACACAAATTAAGATTTTTTTGAAGCTCTGTTGGTCCTCACAATGCAAGTTAATGGGTGCCAAAATGTTAAAGCACCAAGAGATAATAAAGGAAGCATTAAAGTAATCCATACAACTCCAGTGTTTAAATCCATGTCTTCAGAAGTGATATGATATGTGTGGGTGAGAAACAGATCAATATTTAAGTCATTTATTTACTATAAATCTCCAATTTCACTTTCGCTTTCATATCTTTCTCCTTCTGTTTTAGCTGATGCATGTTGTTCATGTATATTGCCACCTACTGGGCAGAGAGGAGAATTTTCAGAGAAGTCTGAAGATCATTTATTTATCTATTTATTTTTTGAAGATACTATTCTTTAATTTGTACTGGATTTTGTACTGACTCTACTTTTTTTCTGTATTTTCATTGACTGTAAGCTTTGGAAAGGCGCTATATAAATACAGTTTATTATTATAATTTATTATTTTCTACTAAAAATTACCTATTCATGATCAGACAAAATTATCTGTTGCTTGTTACCATCCTGGTGTTTGATGCACCATGTTTAGATTTTTGTGCGCAACTTCAAATTGTGATCCTATTGCCAGTAATGCAATGTGATGTTGTGTAATAGACTACATGTGCATGAATATCATGTAGTACATTATTTTATGTGTTAATAATGCAAGTTTAAAATGTGGAATGTTCATCTAGTAGAATGTTCATCAAGTAGAATGTTCATCTAGTAGAATGTTCATAGTAGAATGTGGAATGTTCATCTAGTAGAATGTTCATCAAGTAGAATGTTCATCTAGTAGAATGTTCATAGTAGAATGTGGAATGTTCATATAGTAGAATGTAGAATGTTCATCTAGTAGAATGTTCTAGTAGAATGTTCATAGTAGAATGTGGAATGTTCATCTAGTAGAATGTTCATCTAGTAGAATGTTCATAGTAGAATGTTCTAGTAGAATGTTCATAGTAGAATGCGGAATGTTCATTTAAATTTTACTAAGCCTATTTAAATACCATGTACCGTACTATTCAATATTATCTCATGAAATTAAGTTGATTTTACTTAATTTATACCATTAAAATGTACTTAGTAAAACTGTTTGAAAAAACTTGCAACATAAAATGTAATAAAGTCTTACTCATATATCAATATATTATTTTTTTTACTTTTTTCTTCCCAGTGTGAGTGCACAGTTCATACTTTTGGCCTTATATAGTTAACCCTTGCCATTTTTTGTGGACCTCATATAGTGGCTTTGGTGTGTTCACTTATTTACGCAACAGCTAATGCAATAAAATATGACAATATTGGATTGTTCATACAGAGTTCACAAAATAATTATAATTAAAGACAGTTTTAAACTAGGTGTTAGAAACCAACACAGATAAAAACAAGCAATTATTATAAGGTCTTAAAAACAAAACACTTTAAAATCATAGTTCACTTTATTATTAAATGTATTAGTTTACCACCCAAACCTGACAATCTACCTTAGAGAACATTGAAACATGAGTAAAGGTAAGACAAAATGTGTTATTTTATTAAAACACTCTGATGATTACAGCTACACACTAAAATAACATCAGATATAAGTGTGACTATTGATTTAATGATTAGTATTGATTGAATGGAATATATCACCTTGAACTCTTTCATTCTGCTATAACAGCCCCATTGCATGAGGCATGTGTTAGTTATCTGGTGTTGAATCCATTTGTTTAGCTTTCATCTGGTTGTTTGGGGGTAGTGGTTTGCCCAAATGTTGTGCTGTAGTAATGCCATAGGGCTGAGAAGCAAATTGCTCTTTAATCTCTGGCCGAAGACGAAAGCCTCCTTGGAAAGTAAGGTCAAAGTATTCAGATTTAGCAAAGGACAGAGGCTTTTCAACCATAAGACCGCTCAGTCTTTCCCGCCATGCATCTAACATGGCAGTTCTGACTGGTGGAGGAGAGAATGCAGGACACCAGAAGATCTGAGGGGCGAGGACCTGAAACCCGCAGAAATGCAGCACTCCATTCTGAAGATAAAAACACACATAATCTGTTTGTAATCTACCTGATATAAGATGCATCAGTAACTTACTAAATTCATTTTCTTAAAGGAATAGTTCACCCAAAAATGAAACGTCATTCCAAACTCACATGCTGTCATTTTTTTCATTTTGGAGAATCTTTATGCAGCTCTTTTCCAAACAACAACAGTTCATAGTGACTACATCTGTCAATGCATGCTGTTTGAGATTTAAGAGCTACAGTGGAGGGGAAGATTTTCAGTGAATTGCATACATTTCAGTCTGTTCCTTACACAAAATGCCTTTAAAAAAGTACCAAAAACAAGTGATGTAGTCCTGGTAAAAAGTTTCCAAGTCAGTTTTAATGTGATCTGTGTGTAGCTAAATAAATAAATAATAATAATAATTGAAATATGTCCAACCCCTGGGCCATGAAAGTGCCAGAAGAACTTGACATATAGAACATTGCATTGAGCTGTATGGACTTTTATGGTGCTTAAATGATGTCTTTTTGTCCCTTTGTGGGGTTGACAATTTTCACTAAGAACTGCTATTGTATGGAAAAGAACTGCATGAAGATTCCTCACAAATCATTTTGTGTTTCACAAAATAAATTGCATACAGATTTGGCACAACGGAAGCATTAATAAATAGTTATCATCATTGGATGAACTCTTCTTTTGAAATTTCCCTGGAGAAAGCTCACCTGTAAGGACCAGAGTGCAACATTGATGTCTCCATGGATGCCATCAGGATGAAACATGGACTCTGTTGCCCCAGTGGTGAATGAAAGCATGGCCTTCTTTTCCTACAGTGTCAACAGTCAATTACCATTAATATACAATCTATAATATTATTACATATATATTATAACTATAATAAATCTATAAAGCACCAAAATAGACTAATTAAGATCTCATCAAGAGACAAATTACAATTATTTGATCTTTAAAGGGATATTTCACCCAAAATTAAACATTCTCTCATCATTTATTCACCCTCATGCCATCCTAGATGTGAATGACTTTCTTTCTTCTGCAGAGCACAAACAAACATTTTTAGAAGAATGTTTCAGCTCTATTTGTCCATACAATGCTAGTTAACAGGATCCAAAACTTTGAAGCTCAAAAAAGCACATAAGGGCAGCATAAAAGTTATCCATATGACTCCAGTGGTTAAATTAATATCTTCAGAAGTGATATGACAGGTGTGGGTAAGAAACAGATCAATATTTAAGTCCTTTTCTACTATAAATTCTCCTCCCTGCCCAGCATGTGCACGAAGAATGTGAATCACCAAAAACAAAATAAGAGCTCTTAGGAGAGAAAAGCGCTTAGGAGGGCTGTTTAAATGTGGAGATTTATAGTAAAAAAGGACTTAAATATTGAACTGGTTCTCACCCACACCTATCATATCGCTTCTGAAGACATGGATTGAACCACCGGAGTCGTATGGATAACTTATATGCTGCCTTTATGTGCTTTTCTAAGCTTCAAAGTTCTGGTCACCATTCACTTGCACTGTATGGACCAACAGAGCTGAAATATTCTTCTAAAAATCGTCATTCGTGTTCAGCAGAAGAAGGAAAGTCACACATCTGGGATGGCATGAGGGTGAGTAAGTGAAGAGAGACATTGCATTTTTTTGTGAACTGTCCCTTTAAGGCTATTTGATGTCTAATTCGTTTAAAGATCCAGACCTGAAACATGCCGTTGTCATACATCCTCTGCATAGAGAAGGCAAATCCTTGAATTAAGACTCGGTCTATCCAGCCCTTCATGATGGCAGGTACACTAAACCAGTAGAGAGGAAACTGCAAATACATTCCACATCATACTTTCTTTCTGACGGCAAGGATAGAGGTGAAATGCACAATCTGATATGTGTCTGTTGGCGTCACTGGGGCGATATCTTACCTGAAAGATTATCAGGTCTGCCTGTTTCACCTTCTGTTGTTCCTCTGTGATGTCGTCACTAAGTCGACTATCTTGCCATGCGACCATCATCTCCTCATTATACACGAAGTGCTCGGAGTTCTTTAGATCTCCTGGTTAGTGACAGTAAAATGCACGGATCTGTTTCAGTACGAGTTCATTTAAGCTATCCCAATATATGTATTTTTGGAACTTTCCATACACAGTACGTGTTTATTCCTGTATGTTATTAGTCTCCAAGACCCCATGAAATCAAAATGAGAGCCCTCTTTGTATTTGCCCTAATTTTTGTACTTCCAATTAAAGCTGTACAGTTTTAAGGTACTTAAACAGTGAAACCTTTACAGTTTTCCCATTTAAAGTGTACATTCCTACCCTTAATGTCCTCTACAGTAGCTGTGGCTTTGAAGTTCATAGCATAAAGGTCCGACACTAGGACTTTATAGCCTTGTCCTGTCAGAGCCTCGACGGCTGCATCTCGCGCAGCAGCGTTGAATGAGGCAGGACTCTGGTGGGCATAAACAATCAGCGCTGTCTTCTGTGCTGGGTACATATAAAGACACATAGATACAATAGAGAGATCATCAGCATGTCTTTAATAATGCATTTTGGTTGGTTTGCGCCACTTAAGACAATTGCGGCCAGCATCCATATCACCTGTTGCTCAAGACCGGTTGCCCTCTGAAGCTAAGCAGGGTTGAGCCTGGACAGTACCGGGATGGGAGGCCTGCTGGGGAAAACTAAGGTTGCTGCTGGAAGAGGTATTAGGGAGCCAAGCAGGGGGTCTGAGTGGGTCCTATTGGCCCAGTATAGTGACGGGGATACTATACCTTAAAAAGGCACTGTCCTTCGGAGGAGATGTTCAACTGAGGTCCTGACTCTCTTTGGTCATTATAAACCCCACTTTACGTAAAGAGTAGGAGGTGTAACCCCGGTGTCCTGGCCAAATCCCCTCCATTGGCCCTTCTCAATCATGGCCTCTTAATAATCCCCATCCATTAATTGGCTCTATCACTCTACTCTCTCCTCTCCACCATTAGCTGGTGTGTGGTGAGCGTACTGGTGCACTATGGCTGCCGTCGTGTCATCCCTGTTCACTGTGTTGTGTGTAGTGTCAGAAAAGCGCTGTAACATTCATTCAATCACTCTCAATATAGTAATAAACAATAGGGCTGCATGATAATGACAAAAAATGATGATATTGTAATTGTGATTCATTTCCATTAATATATTGAATTATTAAAATTTTGGTCTCTCTATCTCAGAATCATGTTACTATCGCTACATTTTTGCAAAGAGATTTTTACGTGGCTGGTTATACATATTTCAGCAGTTTCCTGGTAAAATGTACACTAGAGGTGCTACATTAACAACAACTTATTCACTTGACCACAAATCATGAGTAAACTGGACGATTATCTGTTCATGAACACATGCTTTTCACTATGTTTCTCACGCAATGCTGTCTTATAATGTCTTAAGCGCATGCGTGGTATTGTGCGGTCAGTGGCGGAGCTAGGCTGCAATAATGCAATGGCCAAGGGTGGACCGAAGCCTGGCCACCCCATTGACCGCCCCACTTGCAATTGCTGTTTTAGTAATTTTTTGGCACAATTTAGTTCTTTAGAGGTGAAATCATCTCTGTATAAATGTACAAAGTTAACATGCGTGCACACCAAAGTCGCCAAACCTCTCCGTCCCGGGTGTCATCGTACCCACCCCCATTTCTGTGCCACCACAGACTGATCACTTGTAATGCAAAGGACCGGGGTACTTCAAGAGCACACACGTTGACACTTGAACCGAAAGTGTCCTAGAAGCATCACAAAACGACATGGCTGCTTCAGCAATTCACATTTGTGTTTATGACACTATCGGTTAGGTTTTGGGTGGGGAAGTAGGTTTTGTTCATTTAAAACTCGATAAAGCATTAACCTTAACAATCTCATCAGTGTGGAAGAACATTTAACTCACTTTAGCACCACACAGTGGACATTTCACCTCCGAACTGCCGCAATACGTGTTTGGAACCACGTAATGTCATTTAGCAAAAAATGGCGCCACAGTTATTCAATTTGCATGAGATCAGGCTGCAATCTCCTCATGCTAAATGTGCAGTATACATCGGAGCATACTTCCTTTGTTACACTCTATCCCACAATGCATTTAACTTGATTTTCCAGACTGTGAGCATAACCACAAGCAACCACGGGTCTCATTCTCGACCCATTATTTGATTGAGCTGCCAATAACCATTTACAATATTTTATGCAAAATTCTATAAAAAACACATACTACCATATTTCAGACAGTAAGTGTGAATACTGTTTCACAAAAAGGCATTTAATGTCCTTGTTGGCTTATTTAGCATAACTGGTGTAAGATCATACTTGCTAACACACTCACTAGTCTAGTTACTTTATCAGCCATTCACACGAAAGCAATTCAATGCATGAAAGTGTGCAGACACGGTCAAGAGTTTCGAATCAAACATCAGAATGGGGAAGAAATTAATTTGCAATGATTGTTGGTGTCAGACGGGGTGGTTAGAGTATTTTAGAAAGGATTTCCTGGGATTTCCCACACAACAGTCTCTTGAGAGGCTGTAAGGGACCGTATCCTGTGCAGTACACTCTGTTGTTTACTCCATACATGAAGAAAATGACCATACTTTGCATAATATTCATTCTGCAGAAATATTGAATATTAGTAGCACGCTATTCCGAACATGTCCTTTGTTGATGGTTCGATTCCAAATGACACATTGCTTTGTGGACATTGCATTAATAGCCACAGAAGAATGCATATAAAAATGCAATATACAATGACTTGTAGCTAAGCAGATGTATGTGCTTTATACAAAAGTGTATAATTACTCCTTTCCAGTCCAACTCTAACAGATTATCTCAATTGAATAAAATTAAATGTATAGATTTCTCACCCATTTTCGTCTGTTTGGAGGTATCAGTTATGCACCAGGCTGGAGGACAAGTGAAGCCAACGTGTTCTTTGCCTTTTCTAAGTGAGAAGCACTGTCATTTAATCTCAGGTTTCAGTCATTCAGGTGTTGTCTAACCTGTATGGGTGCTGGGAGCGGCTTTAGAGGAAAGAAGCACAATGATCAAATTGAACAGGTACAGTTGTGAATTATTGACTTTAGAGATGCATAGTTATTTTCACTTACTTTTAATATATCACTTTTTGCCTTAAAAATACTCTTAATAGATATACTGGTTATTTAATGGGTTATCTTACCCTTGCGTGCATGTAAGGCATGCCGTCTGGTGTGTAACTTGGAATTTGAATAACAGGAATGTGCTTGGTATGCAGGAACATGATGCTTATGGTGGCTGTGTTGATCGAGATTAAAGGAGCAAATGTATTAATCGTGCATTTTGAATTTTAGTTGATTAAAATAAGCACAAAAGCTAGAGATTTTTTAGTAACATGATCAAAGCACCACTGAAGTGGCTGAAGAATAAATGTGCATTTGTAAAGGTTTTATGGTTGCAAAGTGTTTTGCAAAATTCAATGTTGCAAAATACTTCCAATCAATATTTAACAAGATAAAAAGCATAAGTTGCTATTACCACGTAATAATGATTTCATTAACATGTAACATCCATGCATTAAGGTGGGGTAACCTGTTCATAAAAACCTGTTCCTAAAATTGACAAATTATTACATTCAGTTATTTAAATTAATAAATAAATATGTTACACTTTCTTCAAGGAAATACAAACATAGAAAAAATAGAAAAAAATAATGCAATAATTGTGTGTGTGTGTGTGTGTGTGTGTGTATATATATACATTTATATACTTTTTGTATTTATTTGACAGGATAGTTTTAGAGGTTTTTGTGGGATTCATTACAACTTTATTATAGCATGTCCAGTCTGTTACAGTGTTGTGGCAATGAGTACAAACAGGCACAATGGGATTAGATGCAAGGGGTCAAATGAAGGTCCAAAGAAGGTGTGGATTTGGCAACCGTTTCAGCAAAGTAAACTTAAGATCAGGTAAAGTGGGAAGGACAATAGATCCAGAGGTGCAGTGTGACCGGTTCATGGCTTTGTCTCATTGTCTAAGTAACACATTCAGTAACTGAACCTCAAGCGCAAATGCAACTGAAACCAAGAAAACAAAATAATATTCTGTTATAATTTCTGTTCCTCTGGCTACCTGTTTTTTTATTTTATTTTTTTTATTTTTTCTTAAAGTGTTGTTCAGAAAAAGAACATTTTAGACATTTGTGAGGATCCTAATGTACATACAAGTGCATTTAAATAAACTAGTGACTGGTGCTTGCCTGTGAAAAAACTAAAATTATTAAGACGAGACTTCTATTAAAATGAATGGGAGAAATTACTCCTTGCTCAACCAAGGAGCTCTGAGCGCCCAACTGTCAACGGATGTTGAAAGGATGTCCCGCCTTACATTTACAGTTTTTCTCAATTGCTTTGGCTCAGTTCTCAAATGTTTTTTTTATTTCCCAAAACATTAAGTTCAGATCTCTGAACAATTCGCTTCTTTTTCACATCAGATTGGAATTTCTTATTGATTTGAGCAAATTGCAAATGCTTTGGCACATGTGTGCAAAGAGTACATACAACTGTCTGCAGTTTGGACAACAAATAATTGCATATGGCTTGTTGATCAAAACTGATGACTCGATTCTCACTTACACTGTCAAACACTTCAGAACTTCTCAGACATTTTTTATTGTGTAAGCCATCACATTCAAAACGATCTATTCAATTATCATAATTAGTATACATGAATGTATATTCTAAAATATATCTGACATTGACTTTGTTTGTAATGTTTGCTAAATTGGCACATGACCTCTAATTGCATTCGCAATCTAATTGCAAATTACCTCTAATATGAATCAACCATTTAACCATTTAACCAATCAACTTTGGGAGTATATATATATATATATATATATATATATATATATATATATATATATATATATATATATGTCTATATATATATATAGATTCCCCACAGCACAATCACTGCTGTAGAAGTTTTTGAGAATGGAGGACATTCACAACCCTGAACTGCAGCAACATGCTCATGGAAGAGCAATTGGAAGGTGTGTAAGAATACGTGGTGGTGGTAGAGGAAGAAATAATCGAGGAAGAGGTGGAAATAGAAGAGTCAGAGTCTCTGATGAAATCAGAGCCACACTTGTGGATCATGTCATAAATCATGGTTTAACAATGGAAGAGGCTGGTCGAAGAGTACAGCCTAATGTAAACAGGTCCACAGTGTCATCAATTGTGCAAACCTTTCGTAGGGAAAACAGGTAAATATGTTTTTTTGTTTTGTTTTACAGTATGTAAAGTATTTTTACAGTATAAACAACAATATTGTAAAGGTAAATGCAAGTCTATTTGTTTATTCTATAGAACTGCACGACAACCTCGCGCTGGTGGCAGAGCAGCAGTATTTAACCAACTGCAAGAACAAGAAATTTGCAACATGGTCATAGCCAACAATTCCATCAGGCTAAGAGAGATCCAAAGTGCAATCATAAATGACAATAATGTCTTTGCAAATATAAATTCTGTCAGCATTTCCACCATAGACAGAGTTTTAAAAAGACATCAGATGACTATGAAACAGCTCTATAAGGTGCCATTTGAGAGGAACAGTGAAAGAGTCAAGGCGTTGCGGTACCAGTATGTCCAGGTAAACCATTGGTGTGCACTTAGTGAGTTTTCCTGTTTTTCTAAGATGCCTGTATTACTTTACTGTAAGTTTCAGAAACCCATAAGAAAAAACATTTACTGTTACATTTTTTTCTGTGTTTCTTCATAGAGAATCATGGAGTTAGAAGTACATGAAACGACCCACATTCATGTTTTTGTGGACGAGGCTGGGTTTAATCTGTCCAAAGGCCTGAGACGTGGTCGCAATCTCATTGGACACCGAGCCACAATTGACACACCAGGCCAACGTGGGGCCAATATTACAATGTGTGCTGCCATTTCAGAGAACGGTGTGAGCACACATATTCCACACATTGGGCCCTATAATACCCAACTTCTCCTGGCCTTCCTAAATGCACTTTACAGAGACCTGATTCCAGAACAAGAAAGAGGTTTAGTTAGACCACATTTGCCTAATTATGTTGTTGTCTGGGATAATGTCAGCTTCCACCGAACCAACAGTGTTAGGGACTGGTTTGCTGCACATGAAAGGATAACAGTGGAATTCCTTCCACCATACTCTCCATTCCTAAATCCAATAGAAGAGTTTTTTTCAGCATGGAGGTGGAAAGTGTATGATCATAGACCACAAAATCAGATTTCTTTGTTGGATGCCATGAATGCTGCATGTGAGGACATCACAGCTGACCATTGCAGGGGATGGGTGCAGCATTCAAGGAGATTTTTTCCACGGTGTGTGGCAATGGAAAACATCAGATGTGATGTTGATGAAAATCTTTGGCCTGACCAACGTGAGCGACAAGATGTCCACCAAGAATAATTTTTTTTTTTTTTTTTTCCCATGAATGTTATTTGTTGTTTGTGTATTTGTGGTAATACACAAATATGAAATGTAAAGTGAAATCTTGTTACTCTTGTCAGTTACTTTACATGTACAGTAAATACACTTGTATTGTGTGCATATACACATGAAGTACAAAAATAAACACTGTAAAAATACAAATGTTCATAGACTTTTTTTTTTTTCTACATACTATTGACTTTTCTCAACAAATATGAGATTTGTTTACAGTAAACCCTTAATTTTCATGGTTGACTGTTGTGGTGAAAAAACAACTAAACATTTTGACCAGTGTGGCTCACACAATGGCTCACACAATGACAAAAATACTTTTTTGAATTTTGGTGGCCTTGGCCAAATTATTGACACAATAACTAGGTTTTGAAGCATGAATTAAATGTTTTGGGTGAGTAACTACATTTTGCAGACATGCTGTAAAGTTTTGAAGTTCCTGCAAACAGTTGTGACATTTGCACTCACAGTTTAGAGAATGTTAAGACTGTTTCGAAAAATGTGCCAAAGCAATTGAGAAAAACTGTAAAAGAGCCAATCACTTATTAGATACATACATTACTAATGTGCATGTACGTTCTTACATGCACATGCAACATGCAACATGTTTCCATTGAGCATTGTATAAATATTGGTGGTACTTGCTTGTTTTGATTAATGTAACTCCCCCCATTCCCCCTGGAATCTACGTCCCTGGATAGACAAATGGACGGAGGGACGGACAGATAGATAAAGATAGATTAGATTGACAGACAGACAGACAGACAGACAGACAGACAGATAGATAGATAGATAGATAGATAGATAGATAGATAGATAGATAGATAGATAGATAGATAGATAGATAGATAGATAGATAGATAGAGTGGCAGACAGACAGACAGACAGACAGATAGACAGACAGACAGACAGACAGACAGACAGACAGATAGATAGATAGATAGATAGATAGATAGATAGATAGATAGATAGATAGATAGATAGATAAAAAACAGACAGACAGACAGACAGATAGATAGATAGATAGATAGATAGATAGATAGATAGATAGATAGATAGATAGATAGATAGATAGATAGATAGATAGATAGATAGATAGATAAAAAACAGACAGACAGACAGACAGATAGACAGACATATGACAGATAGATAGATAGATAGATACTGTAGACAGACAGACAGATAGATAGATAGATAGATAGATAGATAGATAGATAGATAGATAGATAGATAGATAGATAGATAGATAGATAGATAGATAAAAAAACAGACAGACAGACAGACAGACAGATAGATAGATAGATAGATAGATAGATAGATAGATAGATAGATAGATAAAAAAACAGACAGACAGACAGACAGACAGACAGATAGATAGATAGATAGATAAAAAAACAGACAGACAGACAGACAGACAGACAGATAGATAGATAGATAGATAGATAGATAGATAGATAGATAGATAGATAGATAGATAGATAGATAGATAGATAGATAGACAGACAGACAGACAGACAGACAGACAGACAGACAGACAGATAGATAGATAGATAGATAAAAAAACAGACAGACAGACAGACAGATAGATAGATAGATAGATAGATAGATAGATAGATAGATAAAAAAACAGACAGACAGACAGACAGACAGACAGATAGACAGATAGATAGATAGATAGATAGATAGATAGATAGATAGATAGATAGATAGATAAAAAAAACAGATAGATAGATAGATAGATAGATAAAAAAACAGACAGACAGACAGACAGACAGATAGACAGACAGACAGACAGACAGACAGATAGATAGATAGATAGATAGATAGATGATAGATAGATAGATAGATAGATAGATAGATAGATAGATAGATAGATAGATAGATAGATAAAAAACAGACAGACAGACAGACAGACAGACAGATAGATAGATAGATAGATAGATAGATAGATAGATAGATAGATAAAAAACAGACAGACAGAGAGACAGACAGACAGACAGACAGATAGATAGAGTGGCAGACAGACAGACAGACAGACAGACAGACAGACAGATAGATAGAGTGGCAGACAGATAGACAGACAGACAGACAGACAGACAGAGAGACAGACAGACAGACAGACAGACAGACAGACAGACAGACAGACAGACAGATAGATAGATAGATAGATAGATAGATAGATAGATAGATAGATAGATAGATAGATAGATAGATAGATAGATAAAAAAAACAGACAGACAGACAGACAGACAGACAGACAGACAGATAGATAGATAGATAGATAGATAGACAGATAGACAGATAGATAGATAGATAGATAGATAGATAGATAGATAGATAGATAGATAGATGATAGATAAAAAAACAGACAGACAGACAGACAGACAGAGTTATTTGTCAAATCTTTTCTTTTGATGAACAATAAAACCACAAAAGTGCAGGTTCAGTATTGTCAAATCAAAAGTCTTCGTCTGAATGTCAGAACAGTAAAAGTCTTTATTATGTATTCTGTGTATAGATATGTCTAAAGTGAAGCTGAAACTGGTTTAGGAATAAAAAGGCTACTGCCATAATTAAATAAATAAAGCAAATTTCAGCCAAGAAGAATAGCCAAACAAATATCAAATATAAACAGGTGGGGTTAACTTAAAGTTAAACTTCTGAATTAGTATATCATATATACAGTACAATATACAGTAATCGTGTCATATAATCTCTATTTAGCGCTCTTGGAAGATCACCAGCAGGTGGCAAACAAACTTTCTATTTTTATTGAAAAAGAGTCCTACACCAGATATAATGCACAACTACAATAACCCATCACTGTACTGCTGTTATACTGTGCCATGAGATTCCCAATCGTCACCTCATTAAAACCAGTTTTCATGTCAGCTCAAGTCATTTTCATACTTTTAATCAATAGCACTAAAGCATGATGTTGTTATTATGATGGATATTTCACCAGGGACAAATACAAAAAGCCAAATGCAAAAACAAAATCTTTTATGTAAAAACAACAACAAAAAACTTTATTATTTATTTATTTTGCTATTTAAAATCAAATCATTTCTAATTATACACAATAATATTCTAGGAGTAGCATCTGTGGAAAATGCACCTGATATCAGATTTCTTCAAGGTAAATTTGAAATACTTGATCACCATGTTCACATTTTAAAGTCCAGAGAACCTAAATATCAACAACAACAACAACAACAACGAGGTTGTCCAATAAATATTTGTTTGTGTACCATTGTACTTTTCTGTATTTTTGGTTGGTGCAAATTGTGATGCAAAACTCACAAAATTGAGAGTAATTTTGCCAAAAATATACAATAAAATTAATTCAAGCTCAAAAGGGGATTTTTCAAAGTATAGAAACATTCATCAAAAGTTACTTGTAATGTTTTAGTTCAATTTCCGTTCATTTTTTCCTTTATTTTGGATACATTTCAATTTTGGAATCAAGTATTAATAAAAACCTTTTTGTGTTTCTGCTGATATTGCAAACTTTATTTAGGACACCTCTCTGATTTTTTAAAACACTGCAATACATTTTGTTAAACAAATGCAGATGCCGCACTCAAGCCACAGCTCCATGATTGTTATTTTGTTTAGTTTTTTGTGAAGATGTGAGCTGACCTGGCCATCTGCTTACAAGTCAAACATTCACATTTGATTATGAAATAAGGTACCCAAAATGATTAAAAAATGTTTTGTGTGTGTGTGTGTGTGTGTATGTGTGTGTGTGTGTGTGTGTGTTTGTGTGTGTGTGTGTGTGTGTGTGTGTGTGTGTGTGTGTGTGAAAAATGCCTTCTTACAACTGACACTAACAACAACACAAATAATTATGACAATAAATGCATAGCAAAATCACAGAGAAGACAAAGAGCAACACTGAAAAGTATCTTAACACAGTTGTTTTCAACTGGTTTTGCTCTATGAGACACATCTTGCAGAATATGTGTGGCGATCCAAAATTGTTTATTGAGCAAAAGTAAACAAAAATATCCTTACAATTAGATGTTGACATTTCTTCTTACATATAATTATTATAATGATTTATCACATTAATTAGGCCACTAATTCACTGCACCAGCACAATATGGTCAGCACAAATCGTGTTTATCCCCATTGCAAGTGATCTTTAAATGCAGTAAAGCGTTTCATGTAGCCTGGTTTCTATTCTCTGCATACAGAAGTTTTGTTCATGATTTTCGAGGATGGAGGCATGTCGTGCAAACCCGGCCACATTGAGTTTTGCATAATTTGGCTTGCTTCAACCAAGTGACAGGGAAATTTGTGTCAAAATACTATAGAGCTTAAATGGACGTCTACAGCCTGTAACATCAGCAAAGGATTTGGGAAGTGTCATGGAAAGTGTCCCTTTTTAAAAGATTTGCATTTAGCATCATTTTCATAACAGACCTGTCTGCAACCCATTTTTGGGCCACGAGACGTGACGCACCAGCTGATTGGATTAAGGGCTGGTGAAACTTCAGGTCAGGGGAGGGTTCCTACAACTGCTTACTTCCTTGGTACACTTTGCTCACAGTCATCAACTGAGTGATTTGACTTCTCATGGAAGGACAGTCCCTAAATATCTTTAAAACTACAACGTACAGCTCATTATTTTAGACTTGTTATTTTAGACTAGCCACACAGCACGATCTCAATAAAGAATTCGGCTGACGACGTACTCCAAGTCTCCTGGTCTTCACATAATTATTACATTTTTTAAATGTCTGCAATAAATCTGTTTACATCTTGGTCTTCAATAATTTATCTGATTATTCCTTCTTGTAGAAGGCACTGTAATTAAAGGGATCGTTCACCCAAAATGACCTCATGCTTTCTAAAACAATGTTTTGGTGGATGTATGAGATTTTTTTTCCTGTATATTGTAAGTACATGGGGTCCATAACAAGCTCCAAACATAAAGGACATAAAGGCAGCATAAAAGTAATCCAAACAACTCAAGAGGTTTAATCAATGTCTTCTGAAGTGATTTGACCGTTTTGGGTGTGTAACCAAAATTAAAGTCCTTAATCCCTCAATCTTGACAGCCGCAGTTTTGTTGCCACCTTTAAAAGAAAAGCTTGTTCACACACGTCCATGTGCTTGATGCATGGCAGTACACAAACCAGTCAAAGTGTTGCCACACCCAGTTGGACCATTTTGAAAATGCAGAAGCGAGTTAAAATGAGTCAACTTTGCAGAAGTCGCCAAGAGTTTGCCAAAAACACTAGAAAATAAAAATACTTTGTCTAAGAGGAAAATCTTTTTGTCTACGAGCCTGCAATCGTGTGCAGCGTCAAAGCTTTAATGCACTGTGTTCCAGTCCAGATGTCAAGACTATACATCTCGACTTTTTAGGTCTGTGGCTAACCTAAAGTGGTCGTATCACTTCAGGCGACGTGGATTAAACCACTCGAGTTGAAAGGATTGCTTTTATGTTGCCTTTCTGTCACCTTTTTGGAGCTTTGATTGTGTTCCGCAGAAGACAGAAAGTCATGCGAGATGGCATAAGGGTGATTAAATGATCAGATAATTAAAAACTTTTAGGGCTGTAAAATTTTACGCATTAATTTCTGCGATTTAGAGTTGATCGTTTAACGCGTTCCACTTCCACTTACTGAAGCTTCACTAATGTTTTTGCCCACTTCCCATTACTAAAATTGAAGGTACGCGCTTGACTGGACTGCACATTCAAGCACAGAAACTTACAGCTTGTTAATTACTCGCGAGGCATGTCAATACATCATAACAAGGGAGCAGATTTACTGTTCGGAGAATGGAGACTTCACCCGCAAGTGGTGAAGTATGTGGGAGAGACGGACAAGCTGCCTTATGTTGTGTTAAAATACTTCCTTCTCACCCAGCTTAATTTTGCCTCCAAATAGCTCACACAAAGTGCCTACACCTGTAGAAAAGTGCACAGAATAAGAAGTAAGTGCCCTAAAAAACATGTTTATGCATGGTGGGACTTTACACAATGTGGCAGAACATGCAACGAAACAAGTCTTTAATAGTAGATCAGTCCTAGTGTGTGTGTGTGTGTGTGTGTGATGGGTGGGGTTGATCTATAGCAGCACAGGTGGAGCTGCTCCCTCCAAAAACAGATCTACAGGAGTTAAAGGAATCTTCCTGTGGGAAGAAGCTGTTTTCAGTCTATTTGTACGTGTTGCCACTGTTCTGAACCGCCTTCCCGATGGCATCCGCTCAAACAGTTGGTGTCCCGGATGAGTTGGATATTTGCTGATGCTCCTAGCCTTCTTAATGAGTCTGTTTGAATGTAACTCATCCAGGCTTGTGAGCTCAGATCCAATGACCCGCTGTGCTGCCTTCACTACGCGTGTCACGTCCCGTCGGTCAGCAGCAGTGTAGCTGGTATACCACACTGTCATACAGTGGGAAAGAATACTCTCCATGGGACTGTGATAACAATGACTGAGTAACATGGTTGGCAAGTGGGCCTTTCTTAACTTACGCTATTGGTGAGCCATTTATAGGTTCATTTTCACGAAAACTCTAAGGTCTTTGTTTCTGTGCGCTATGAAAATTGCCGTGGCTGCTTTGAGTGACCTGCTTAGACCCACCCCAACAATTTACTCAACCAATGCCGTGACTTGGGGCGGGATTATGTCTTTTTTTGACCAATGGTAGACAGTTTTCTGACAGCTGTTTTAATGTTTATTTTGCAATGATATGCAATGATGAGTAACAAGTTTCTGGCAAGTTCTTTGAGACAAAGTAGGCTTATAAAGTAAATACATTTATGTTTATATTAATGTTTGTTTTAATGTACCATGCACCACAATTAATCGTGATTAATTAAAAAAACCTGTGAATTAATACGCTTTAAAAAAATGTAATCGATGCACAGCCCTATACGTTTTTGGTGAACCATCCCTTTAACCCAGGTTTTGTTTTAGTCTCTTCTTTTGTGGTTCTCCATTTTATAGAATGACTGGCAAGTTACATTCAAGAACCATAACTCCTATTTGCTATCAGCTGTTAACAAGGTGAACCTGGTGTCTGTAAATCCTTCCAAAACCCTATTTGGTCTCTCAAGCTTCTTGTAGTTGTGGCGATGAGTTTTGAATAACGACATCGGTTATATTGTACAGGGTAGACGTTAAAGAGGCCTCCTTCTGATGGATTGGTTACTGAAATACCTAAATGTTTCATGCATAATCCTAAATAAACATCCTCTATGTAGACTGCTTTTACATGCCAGGATGCTTCAACAAGCTTCGCTGGCAGGTCTAAAGAGAACACATATGCCAAGCCCATAACGTATGGAGGATATATAAAAGGGGCGAAAACCTGTTTTGGAAGGTACCATTTCGAGCGGGGGTCTCTTCTTACAATTCCACCCCTAGTCACGAGTCCAGTCATGTAGTTCTCTTTCTTCGCTGACAAAAGCATATTCACTAAACTTTTCACATTGAGAAATACATCAGAGTCAACTTTCATCGCATATGATGCATTCTGGCAGTAAGCAGTCAGCCATTCTAGCATCACCATAGTCTTAATCGTGAGATTGTTGTAGCTGTCCAAAAAATCGCTTTGTAAGATGTCATGATATTTCTCGCTTTCCTGAAGCAAACTTTCTTGGAGGTTCTCTTGCTCTTTAGGGCTGGACAGGCCTAATATAAAAAGGAGGCTCACTACTTTGTCCTCCACTAACTTCTCCGTCCCCCACGTTGAACGAATGGCATCCCGACTCGCCGCATTGCCTGGAGCAACTGGTACTATCAATACCACAAATGGGTTTTCCTGCTTGCACTTCTCAGGCTCATTTCTAACAAATGTATATTTGTGTGGGTAAGCTACGTAATATGGTCCAGGGGGCTCCAATGATCTACCTAAGACCAGTGATGTGTTGGTTCTCTGAGAGTTAAATGTTTCTGTAAGCAATAAATTAATTGTTGCTCCCCATTTTTCAGAGAACTGAGTGTAGTCGATGTAGTAAAACAGCAACAGGACCAGCAAAATGGAACAGACTAACAAACGAGGAGATCTCCATTCAAATCCACTATTTGACAGCCCCTGACTGAAAAGAGAAAATATGTTAAATTCCAGAAAAATACCTGCAAGTACAGGATGACAAACATAAGGGTGTATATCAGAGGTTCAAAATGGTGAAAAAAAGCAAAATACCAAATGGCACTTTGATACATTAAGGGATTTAAACTACTCAAAGGGTAAAGTTCCACATTGTTTTGATAACTATTGACCTAGAGAGTCCAGAGAATTGTACTGCATTAGTTTTATTGAGTTTGAGCTTAAAAACCTAGGACTAGTTTGCAAAAGTAGGTTTTTACATAATCGTGAATATTTAATGAACTACTTAATTGACAGCAGTGCTTCTTGAGGCAAGTTCGTTCAGAATGAGGAGATCTAACATATGATATGCATATTGTGTCTATGTGTGAATGTCAAACGAGTAAAACTCGTTTGCGCCACTTGTGTCCGATTTCTTTCAAATTTCTCACAGATCTTCAAGGCCAGGAGTCAAACAATCCCACCGAGTTTTGTGCCGATCAGCCTCCGTTAACCATGTATAATAGGTGCTCAAAATTCATTGGCCGATGGCGGCCATGTTTTTAGAGATACGCCAATTTACTCATAGACGTTTATGGCACCTTGGACAAAGACAATGCATGCTGACATTTTCAACTCAATCAGACTAACAGTTGCGTAGTTACAGCCAATTCATGTTTTTTTGGTATAGCGCCACCATGTGGCAAAACCGTGCCTACTTTTATGGACGACCAAAGACTGACCTCTTATATAAACATACCAAGTTTTGTGAAGATATCTCATTTCCTTCAAGAGTTACAGCCATTTAGGTAAAATTGGCCACTCCTACTTCCGATGTTTTCACATACCCGTAGCCAGCTCCAATCGAAAGTTCAAACTTTTTTTGGATAATTTTTGATATCGAGACTCCATAGAATCGTTTGGCACAGGTTTGGCACTGGTTTGGCAGTGGTTTGGCCCCGATCGGACGAAAAACCTAGGACTTGTTTGCAAAAGTAGGTTTTATGAAACATCCAAGATGGCGGAAAATGTTTATAGATGGAAATAAAATCGGAGATATCCGTTTTGTTTGGTTTGAGCCAAGGACTCCAATGATATAAAGCACTTGAGTCTATGACAAACGGTCTAGGAGTTATATGTTGCATGTGCTCACCTACTTTCATGACGTTTTGACTTTTCGTTTAGGATTTATAGGCTTTTGAGTATATTTTGCCACGCCCATTTCTAAATGACCCAACTTTTTTATTACTATTTTATTTTTTTTGTCTACGGTCATGTGATAATAATGGATTTGTAATGTAAAGAGAGTGCCATGGGTATTTTTTTTTTTTTTTTTTTTCGCAGTTCACAATGAATACATCCACAGAAACTTGCACAGATACAGAAATCTGATATGCAGCAATATATTCAAAACACATTTATGAAATATATGTTCATATATGTTCACATACAGAATATATCAAAATGCTACAATAATGGCCATTTTCATATACAGTATGTAACACATATTTTCCCCAATACTAGTGGAATATGTACATACATGTTTTTTATGCCCATATATCAGATTTCTCTATGGCCGCAGACATTAAAAAACAAACAAACCAACAAGTTACAACAACTAACCTTAGTTACTGTAACACAATGGTTAAAGGAATATCCTGAGTTCAACACAAGTTAAGCTCAATCAGCACCTGTGGCGTTAAATTACCAATAAATAATTTCCACTCTGTGTTACGGTGAGGCACTTGCAATGGAAGTGAATGGAGACAATCTGTTGACAATAAAATACTCACAGTTTCTTAAGTATAGCCTCAAGACAAACAACATACATGCGTTAACATAATTTTAGTGTGATAAAATGTCTTTTCTGTGTCAAGTTACATCCAATTTTACAACAACGATTTAAACAACTTTACAGCTCAAATAAAAACAAGTTTAAACAGAAGAATGAATGTAAATGCTTTTATAAGCTTCACATATCTGTTTTTAACCCTCCAAAACTTGGCCCCATTGACTTCCATTGTAAGTGCCTCATTGTAATTTCAATTTGTGCTTTTTTCCCCCTCCAAGAAAAGGAAGGACGAGTCTAAATACATTTTTGTGGTAATCAACATTATGTATTGAACCCGAAATATTCCTTTAACATGAACCAACAGTGAAAAAATACTTACACAGCATTTAAAAATGCTATAAAATATTAATGTTGATGTAATGATATAAAATGTAATGTTTAATGTTCATTTCTGTGTATACATTTTTAAAAGTTAAGATTAATGCACTTATGATATAACATCAACGATGAACAAAAGCACATTTCTAAATTTTAACCGAGATTAATAAATGCCGTAAATACAATTATTGTTCATTGTTACAGTTTTGAATGATGCCAAATGCTTTAACTCATGTTATAATTACTTAATGCATTATTTATTGTAAAGTGTTATAAACATATTGTGCCTTTTCCATTTCAATATTCATAGTTAAAACAGAAGAAACCAATTGAAAAATCAGTGCATATGATGATGCATTGGACATTTACCTTCTTTCTTCACTGTCTCCGCTTTCCTGCACCATCTTTCTGCTCTGACGAGAGTTTCAGATTATGACACATCGTTAAGCACTCCCATGTTTTATGAAAACTAAGAGCGTTTGTTTAAAGCACATAGTGAGTCAAACTTGTATTTATTATTTTTGCATAACCGGTTCCGCCACTCAAACAAAGGCGTGTGGAAGCCAATTTCGGCCATTGAAATGTAAACAAAATAATGCAAATACCTTGCCATGTGCATTTAGCCATGCCCCAGAATTAATAAACCACTGCAGTCTTTCACAACACACCAATAGCAGGCGGTTTGTTAGTTTGTTTTTTAAATTTAGTAACCTTCATGTAATACCCTAACATGAAGTTGTTTGATATGATAATGTTCTCTCTATAACCATGTTGTCTATAACAACCACTGGAGAGCTGTTTTAACATGTTCATACGCATAACACTATTAGACAGCCTGCCTCCCTAATCTCTTTTGTCAAATGAGCTCAAACAGCCTGTGACTGACATATTTATCTTAGCTCATATGAACGCAGCTGCACTTTGTCACAAAATCTGTGCTCACAGGTACAGTATATTATTCTGAATCTATTATCATTGAACACAACCAAAAACCACAATACAAATCAATACAAATGTCATAATAAAGAAGAAAGGGGAAAATGGGAGATTTCTAAATGTTTAGAAAACAGTAAAGCACTACGGAATATTTAATATTTACTTTTAATGTTTGTGTACATTTTTAATTAGCGTTTAACACAATTATGATAACTAATAATTGTAGAAAAAATATTTACAGTCATAAAACAATAGACATTAATATGGCTTTATTGACTAAAATGTTTGCTAAAAAGTCAATCCTTTCTTCTGCAGAAAACATATAAATATTTGTAGAATAACTTAGTTATGTACGTCCATACAATGCAAGTAAATGGTGCAAAATTTGTAATCTCAAAAAGCAGCATAGAAGTAATCCATACAACTCCAGTGGTTTAATCCATGTCTTCATAAGAGATATGAGAGGTGTGGATGAAAAACAGATCAATATTTAATCCTATTTTACTTTAAATTGTCCTCCATGTCCAGTAGGTGAGATATGCACAAAGAATGTGAATTGTCCAAAAAACTAAAGAAGAATGTGAAAGTGAAAGTGGAGATTAATAGGAAAAAAGGATTTAAATATTCATGTGTTCTCACCCACACCTCTCATATCACTTCTGATGATGTGGATTAAACCACTGGAGGTGTGTGGATTACTTATATGCTGCTTTTATGTGCTTTAAAGTTCTGGCCACCATTCACGTGCATTGTGTGGACCAACAGAGTTGAAATATTCTTCTAAAAATCTCTGTGTTCTACAGAAGAAAGAAAGTTATACACTTCTGGAATGAAATGAGGTTGAATAACTTATGTGTGGTGAACTTTCCCTTAAAGGAAGGAATAATTGATGATGACCATTAAATTGTATAAAAATAATGCACACCTGAGGTGGTAATGCGGTCACAACGTGCAGCTGTAACCACACCTTGAGACATCAATCATGGTTTTATCTCAAGACATTTTCTGGTTTTCGTCCCTAAAATGCTCTTATGAGAGGAACTACTTTATTTCGTCACAGATTCAGCGTCCTGCTTTAATACAGTCAGAGCCTTTTCATCATTGGAGTAAAAAGGTTGTGTTGTGTGTGTCTGCATGTGTGTGTTTGTGTGTGTGTGTGTGTGTCTGCATATATGTGTGTGTGTGTGTGTGTGTGTGTGTCAGCTTGTGGTGCGTGTGTGTGTGTGTGTGTCTGCATATATGTGTGTGTGTGTGTGTGTGTGTGTGTGTGTGTGTCAGCTTGTGGTGCGTGTGTGTGTGTGTGTGTGTGTGTGTGTCAGCTTGTGGTGTGTGTGTGTGTGTGTGTGTGTCAGCTTGTGTAAGTGAGGAGATGAAGGAGTGCGAGGACTCTTTTTAACCGAAATTGAAAAAAATTGTAGGATATTTTAGACAGTGTTTTGAGGTTCTTAACCGATTTACTTTAAACAATGACTTTGTTTTCATTTATTTTGGCAGCCCGTAGGGCTCTTTGAAATAACCAAAAACCAAAAAGACCTGGAACTACTTCATAGCCATGCATTTAATTTTTTTTCCCTTCCCTTTTCTCCGCAATTTTGGCATGCCCAATACCCAATGCGCTCTAAGTCCTCGTGGTGGTGTAGTGACTCACCTCAATCTGGGTGATGGAGGACGAATCTCAGTCCCACATCTGGGATAGTCAATCCGCTCATCTTTTCACATGGTTTGTTGAGCGCGTTACTGCATGCAATCAACAGACCCGTGATATAAGTAGATATAATAATATATGTAATTCACAAAGGTAATAATCAAGTTGACTAAAGGGCTGGTGGGATGGCAATACCAGAGGTGACAAAATATCACATTAAAAAATTGTCCTTTACTGATCCGCATTTAATTCAAATCTCAATATGAAGTACATAAAAAAAAAAAAGTTTAATAAATAGACTTTAATAAATAGATTATTTTTAGATATCGTAACTAAATTCAATCAAATTAAATGGAGTAGTCTTTTACCAAAATAAGATAAAGAGTTAAATATTTTAAGATTTATTGATTTCATTTAGTTAAAAATTACACAATTCAATTTTATGGAAATTTGCTATGAAACCACAACTCAAAATCAATGATTTATTACTCATGATAATTTTAATACTGACTGAATAATTTCATTCATATTGCAATTTTATAATACAGAAAAACACAAGTTTTCATGCAGTCTGTGGCAGGGAGGAGGGCGGGGCCGGGTCGTGATGCTGCACACCCGCCCCCTAATCAGGCAAATCAAGCCCTCCAGAGGGATAAAGGCGACCGGAGGTGGCAGTTCCAGACAGAGAGAGAGTTACGGGCAGCTACCCGGCTGACATGTGTCTTTTTGTCTTTTTGTTTAAGTTACTCATTAAATTATTATTTATGTTGTTAAGCCGATTCTCGCCTCCTCCTTTCCACTAAACTTCATTACAGAGTCAAATACAGTAATGTTAAAATGTATTGTCCACATTTTGTGTTTAAGGGGAACAGAATAACTCAATATGCGAAACCTTATTATACTAAACAAAAGAGTTTTAACCAGAGGTCACAGAGGAAACCAAGACATAATCGGGTGCATTGTGGTCCAGACGTTTACATTTTGCAAGAAAATTAGCTCCATAATCTGGCCAACTAGAATTTAACTAGAATTTGCAAATAAAGAGGAAACTTCAGTTTTGTAGGGTCCACCTATTGGTCCATGGGCAGCATCCAATATCGTGGCTGACAGTATAGATTCTCGACTCACCATTTAGCCCTGTTTACAGATTCTCGGTCCTACTCGTAGTATTCCCGTTTAATTATACTCGGCTAAGTTCTAGTATAGATTCTCGTTTCGCCGTTTAGTCTTTTAGTACATACTTAACTAATGGGTTACTTCTGAACTTGCTTAGTTAAGCCAACTCTGACCATAGATTTGTAGTTAATAAGAAATACTCTAGAAAACAGCCCCTCAGAATGAATCATAATTACAATTTATTTTACCAGGTACATTCGAACAATCCAATTAAAATAATAAATCAAACTCAAAGCTATCAGTGAACCAAGCATAGTAATATAATCTATTTAAACTTATAAATATAAGTTGCTTTACATTCAAACATTTATCAAACATAAGAAATTCATATGGCAATTATCTGGTTGAGAAAATGTGCACACAATGTTTTCTGTGTGGGTCATCGGACTACAGAGACCCTGATGCCTTTGTCATTACACACACAGCAACTGTGTGGGAGATCTGAATACAGATTCCCAGAGCTCCTCTGCCATCCTCCCTTAAAGTCCACCCAAAAATTATCCCATAATTTACTCACCCTCAAGCCATCCTAGGTGTATATGACTGTGGTAGGGTGGAGGGCGGAGCCGGGTCATGATTCCGCACACCCGGCCCCTAATCAGGCTAATCAAGCCTCAGAGAAGGATAAAGGCCGACTGGAAGCTGCAGTGCGAGAGAGAGAGAGATTTACGGACAGCTGTCCGACACCTTTGTGTGTTTATCTTTTTGTTTAAGGTTCTTATTAAAATATTATTTATATTGTCAAGCTGGTTCTCGCTGCCTCCTTTACATTAATCCCTTTACACTGGTGCCAAAATCCGGGAAGGAGGAGGGATGCGCCGTAGTAGAGTCCTCGCTACTACCATCCACCCCAACGGAGCAGCCGCGGCCATCCGCCGGAGAACGGAGGAGACTGGGTGCCTGGAAGCGGAGGAATGGCCACCGAGCATGAGGGGAGGAGGGGCTCCCAACCAACCGCCTGGAGCGGTTACTGCTGCCAGGGTCGGGGGAGACCCCTACCGTCAAACAAAAGGCAGCGGGGTGTTCTGTCAGGGGCCGGAGGTCTGCCTCTGATCCGTCCAGGGAGGCGTGGCTGTCGTCCGCTAGAGGGTGGAGGAGTGGCCGAGGTGTATAGGAGAACGGGCAAGTAAGTGTTTTTTATTGCTTTGTCTCTCTCTCCTCTCTCTCTTACACTGCCACTCCATGTTGGCCTTTCGCTCTCTTTATAAATGTTTTGTTAATTTGGCACGATCGCCATTACGGCAGGTAGGTATACATAGAGTATACAGCAATGGCCTCAAGTGGTATTTGGACACTTTCTGTAAGCCACATTAAAAAAATGTATCAATGTCATTGGATTCAACAAAAAAAATCAAATCAAGTGGCACCTGTAAACAAATTATACTAGAATTTTCCTCAGAACTTTTAAATAGCTGATGTCATGGTCATTTTTAATGGATGCAGAAGTTTGTTCCCCTCATTTTCACACAGGTGTCCAAGCTGAGTAACCACAGGTGTAGTTCCACTAATGTCTGACACCAGGAAGTGTACAAATACATAATTTTAAATAGTATAAGTTCTACTTTTTTATCATTAAAAACCTGACAACCGTCTTTTTAACAAATGTTTTGCTTGAGCTATCTTTCTTTAACATAAATGACGCTTGGTTTGATATTTTGTTGCCTAATAAAATAATGTTCAGACATTTTTAAGTGTAACTTAAGTCTCCAACTACTTTCTGGGGCCAGTGTATGCTTCCCTCTAGCTAAGATGTGTTGATTCATGAGGGCTCTCTCTAAGTGCAAATGTGTTTTACGTTTAGCTTTGTGAAACAGTGATATGTAGATAATGTGTCAGATATCACTGCTGTATGCAGGGGCAGTGACAGGGCCGACAGGGGGCCCACATAACAAGATCTTAGTAACAAGCTGCAAGTAAGACCCCGGCAGCTTTAATGGCTAAATTATACATTTAAAGGAGGCCCCCTTGTGGCCCGAGGAGGAAAGGAGCTAAATGTGACAGGGGCCTCCAAGTAGGATTTCACTTCGGGCCCAGACATGCTCAGAAACGGCCTTGGGCAGTGGTCAGACTGATCTCACTGTGAATTTAGCCCTAATAGGTCAAAATCGGTCTGTGCTTAATGAAATTCAAACCACTGCCCCCTGTGGTCGAAGCTGGCAGTGTTGTTGTACATTCGGGCACGTGTGAGCTCCAATTTCCAGGTGAAATGTCCACAGAGTGGCGCCAAAAGCAAGTTGTAAACAAGTAAATAATGTAATATGGTCAACAGGAACACAGATTTTACTTACCATCCATCCATCCATCCATCCATCCAAACCCTAAACCTAACCATCAGTGGAGTAAAAATGTGAGGGGAAATGTGCTATCAATCACGCCACAGGAAAATGTCCAAGTTTAAATACCATAACATTCAGCAGCAGCATGTTGAATTCCTATGTGATCATGTCGCAGTGGTGCCATTCTCACCCTTGTGAAGACTAGTACTGTACATGTTGTCCCCAGAAAAAGAGTGTCTCTCCAGTGCTCTTTGAACATCCTCTTTAGCACTGGCATCAAGGATGGCAACCTGCTCTTCTTTCCAAATCATTTCCTGTTTGCGCTTTAGCTCGTTATATGAGCGAGAAAACACGTGGAATATAGATGTAGCGGGAAAAGCCATTATTAGTATGCCACTTAGTATACTGCTGAATGCCACCACCTGGCCAGGTATACTGTGCGGAACCATGTCGCCATATCCAACCGTCGTCATTGATATAATCGCCCACCAATAGGAGGCAGGAATGCTGCTGAAGCAATGGGTGCTGATGGCTTTGTTCTTTGTAAATTCTTTCTCCGCCAAGTGCACGAGAGGTGAGAATAGTGCAACAGCCACACAAATGAAGAGAAGTAGAAGGCCAAACTCTCGCATGCTCCGCTGCATCGTCAGTCCGAGTGTCTGAAGGCCCAGCGAGTGTCGGGCAAGTCGCATCACGTAAAGGATCCGCAGAGCGCGCATGACACGCAGAATTAAACCCAGCTTATCTAGATATCCACGACTCATCCCGGTGCTACCGTGAAGCTCAGCTTCCTCCGCTTTGTCCTCGGTATCGACCACTAAAGAAATGTAGTATGGAAGAATGGCTATGACGTCAATGATATTAAGTGGATTGCGAAGAAACTGCAGCTTACTCTCAGTCTGCAGGAGGCGCAACAGAAACTCAAGGGAGAACCAGGCCACGCACACGGTCTCCACGATGAATATGTTGCGACGCTTTTCTGAACATTCACCCTATTGAAAGAAAAAGCAGAAATCAGATGTTTTATTTTAACATCTTATTAAAGCAGACTGCATAGCAAATAGACACGTAGAAAGTGTAAGAAACTGACATTTGATTTTTTTTTATTACATGATGTATTTACATTTACATTTATGCATTTGGCAGACGCTTTTATCCAAAGCGACTTACAGTGCACTTACTACAGGGACAATCCCCCCCAGAGCAACCTGGAGTTAAGTGCCTTACTCAAGGACACAATGGGGGTGGCCATGGGGTTCGAACCAGTGACCTTCTGATTAACAGCCCTGTGCTCTAGCCACAGGGCTTATAACTATTATAAGATGAAAGGTGTCATTTTACTCAAACGCATCTTTTGAAAAATGATACATTTTAATGCTTGAATTACAGACCCACCTACGTATATACACCTATTCCAAAATATATAGCTTGTGTGGTAGTGTAACCGGTCCTGCTCACCCCACTCCGAATGGGACTCGAACCGGGTCTCCGGCATGGGAGGCAGGTGCGCTAACAAGGAGGCTAAAGGCTACAGCCTCAGTTGCTAGTGCACCATTTGAGGTCAGGAGAATGACGTTTACAAACTGCAGAGCAATTTACCAGCTGGCTCCCGTTACACTCCCCCCCTAAACCTAACTCCCATCCGGGTCACGGCACCAATTGTAACCGGTCCTGCTCGCCTTGCTCAGACCGGGACTCGAACCGGAGTCTCCGGCATGCGAGGCAGGTGCACTAACAAGGAGGCTAAAGGCTACAGCCTCTAGCGTCAGTTGCTAGTGCACCATTTGATGTCAGGAGAATGACGTTTACACACTGCACAGCAATTTACCAGCTGGCTCCCGTTACACTCCCCCCCCAAACCTCTCTCCCATCCGGGTCACGGCACCAATTGTAACCGATCCTGCTCACCCTGCTCCGAATGGGACTCAAACCAGCATCTCCGGCGTGGGAGGCAGGTGCACTAACAAGGAGGCTAAAGGCTACAGCCTCTAGCGTCAGTGCACATCTATCTACCAGCTGGCTCCCGTTACAGTAGCTCACCTAATGAACTCAAGCTGATTCATGATATGACAGTCATATTAGTGGCACGAAATGATGTGGTTGCATCAGAAAAAGTGATTTTTCATTTCACTTCGGTATTTTAAAACACTATCGGTTATGTTTAGGTATTGATTTTGTAATTATGTCTTTTTTAACATCACATTTATATTTTATTTAATATAATACTTTATATAAAATATTTAATATAATATTTTATTTAAACATTATTGTTTACGTTCAGGCAAATGTTTTAGGTTAAGGAGGTATGTTTTAAAAACATCCATCTAAATTTCACCTTATAACCTCATTTGAATACGACACCATTTTACTCGCTTTTGGCGCCCCCAGCTGGACATGTCACTGGAAAACTGCAGCCAAATGTGTTATACAGCACGTAATTTAAAATTTGAAAAAATGCTGTCATGTTCACGTAAATGTAAGTGGGTCAGGCTGAACAAATAGGTAGTCTCGCCCATGGCATTTGTTGAGCCATATCACTATGCAAGACAACTCAAACAATGAGTAATATTTTGAAGAACTTCGTCTACATTAAGTGGCTCATTGAATGTACAGTATCACGGCCTAGCAGGGCGCTGTGGCTCAGTTGGTAGAGCGGGTCGGCCACTAATCGCAGGGTTGAAAAATGAGTTGTCTATTGGGCAGCTGTGGCTCAGTTGGTAGAGCGGGTCGGCCACTAATCGCAGGGTTGGTGGTTCGAATCCTGCCCCACATGACTCCACATGCCAAAGTGTCCTTGGGCAAGACACTGAACCCCAAGTTGCTCTCAATGGCAGGCTAGCACCTTGCATGGCAGCTCTGCCACCATTGGTGTACGAATGTGTGTATGAATGGGTGAATGTGGCACAGTGTAAAGTGCTTTGAATACTGTTAAGGTCAAAAAGTTTATAAAAGTATACTTCTATATAAGTGCAGACCATTTACCATTTAGTAAAATAAACACAAGAGGTGCTACAACAACTCATATCTTTCCCTTTTACACAAATGCCCTTTTGATTTTTGCATTACAAAACAAGCTACATTTATAAGTTTGTTTAGACATGATCAAATTGCTGGATAGTTGAACTAATACAGCATTGCACTTGCGATACAAAGGACCGGGGTACGAGTCCTGAAGAGCAATCCTGTAAACAAGTGAGCCTCAAGTGTCATAGAAGCAATTGAACAGAGACACAAAATGATATGGTTGCGTCAGCAATTGTGTTTTCATGTCAAATCGGCTTTTAATTACACTATCGGTTAGGTTCAAGTTAAGGTTTAGGGTAGGGAGGTACGTTTCGTTGATTTAAAACTTGATAGGGCATTAACCTTAAAAACCTCATCTGTTAGGGAGAACATTTAACTCGATTTTAGCACCACAAAGAGTGGTGTAGTTTACAATCATTTACACGAGATTTATATGAGATTTCCATGAGTGTTTATGCTGTTCAAGAACTCAACCTAGAAATTGCCTACTTACAGTGGGGAGAACAATATTTCATACACTGCTGATTTTGCAGGTTTTCCTAATTACAAAGCATGTAGAGGTCTGTCATTTTTATCATAGGTACACTTCAACTGTGAGACGTAATCTAAAACAAAAATCCAGAAAATCACATTGTATGATTTTTAAATAATTAATTTGCCTTTTATTGCATGACATAATATTTGATAATCAGAAAAGCACAACTTAATATTTGGTACAGAAACAAACTTTTTTTTGCAATTACAGAGGTCAAACGTTTCCTGTAGTTCTTGGCCAGGTTTGCACACACTGCAGCAGGGATTTTGGCCCACTCCTCCATACAGACCTTCTCCAGATCCCTCAGGTTTCGGGGCTGTCGCTGGGCAATATGGACTTTCAGCTCCCTCCAAAGATTTTCTATTGGGTTCAGGTCTGGAGACTGGCTAGGCCACTCCAGGACCTTGAGATGCTTCTTACGGAGCCACTACTTCGTTGCCCTGGCTGTGTGTTTCGGGTCGTTGTCATGCTGGAAGACCCAGCCACGACCCACCTTCAATGCTCTTACTGAGCGAAGGAGGTTGTTGGCCAAGATCTCACGATACATGGCCCCATCCATCCTCCCCTCAATACGATGCAGTCGTCCTGTCCCCTTTGCAGAAAAGCATCCCCAAAGAATGATGTTTCCACCTCCATGCTTCACGGTTGGGATGGTGTTCTTGGGGTTGTACTCATCCTTCTTCCTCCAAACACGGCGAGTTGAGTTTAGACCAAAAAGCTCTATTTTTGTCTCATCAGACCACATGACCTTCTCCCATTCCTCCTCTGGATCATCCAGGTGGTCATTGGCAAACTTCAGAGGGGCCTGGACATGCGCTGGCTAGAGCAGTGGGACCTTGCGTGTGCTACAGGATTTTAATCCATGACGGCGTAGTGTGTTACTAATGGTTTTCTTTGAGACTGTGGTCCCAGCTCTCTTCAGGTCATTGACCAGGTCCTGCCGTGTAGTTCTGGGCTGATCCCTCACCTTCTTCATGATCATTGATGCCCCACGAGGTGAGATCTTGCATGGAGCCCCAGACCGAGGGAGATTGACCGTCATCTTGAACTTCTTCCATTTTCGAATAATTGTGCCAACAGTTGTTGCCTTCTCACCAAGCTGCTTCCCTATTGTCCTGTAGCCCATCCCAGCCTTGTGCAGGTCTACAATTTTATCCCTGATGTCCTTACACAGCTCTCTGGTCTTGGCCATTGTGGAGAGGTTGGAGTCTGTTTGATTGAGTGTGTGGACAGGTGTCTTTTATACAGGTAACGAGTTCAAACAGGTAATGAGTGGAGAACAGGAGGGCTTCTTAAAGAAAAACTAACAGGTCTGTGAGAGCCAGAATTCTTACTAGTTGGTAGGTGATCAAATAATTATAAAATGCTAATTAATTATTTAAAAATCATACAATGTGATTTTCTGGATTTTTGTTTTAGATTACGTCTCTCACAGTTTAAGTATACCTATGATAAAAATGACAGACCTCTACATGCTTTGTAAGTAGGAAAACCTGCAAAATCAGCAGTGTATGAAATACTTGTTCTCCCCACTGTAGTTGTCTGTGCACATTAAACAGGGCTAGGAGGAAGTTTATCATCAAAAAGAATTGTCACACCATTACTGTATGCAATGGTGCAGTTACTCAACTCAATCTGGGTGGTAGAGGACAAGTCTCAGTTGCCTCCGCTTCTGAGACCGTCAATCCGCGCATCTTATCACATGGCTCATTGTGCATGACACCGCGGAGACTCACAGCATGTGGAGGCTCATGCTACTCTCTGCTATCCATGCACAATTTACCACACGCCCACTAATGCCCACTAATCGAGGCCACGGTGACTCTACCCTCCCTAGCTATCGAGCCAATTTGGTTGCTTAGGAGACCTGGCTGGAGTCACTCAGCACGCCCTTGATTCAAACTCACGACTCCAGGGGTGGTGGCCAGCGTCAAAACTCACTGAGCTACCCGGGCCATCTTGGAATGCACATTTTATTAACCGTAACCCCTAACTCAAACACCAACCCTAAAAGAGTCAGTGGAGTAAATTTGTAATCTTAGAGGGAAAACGCGTTTCTGAGGACACTTAAGCAAAGCACCATCAGTCATGCCACACAAAAAAAAAAGGTAAACACATTTGAATGTAGGCAAAGATGTCTGATGAGAGATGGTGTTTGTCAGTAACTCGGCAGAATGGGTCAATGTCAGAGTACCAAACCATTCGGTAGCAACATGTCGAGTGACCATGTGATCATATTGGAGGGACAAGACTCAAATATTTTCTGTGGTAGTCTACAGTAATCGAGTTTGACTTCTAATGTACCTAGAGCAATCCTTTAATTCCACTGTATATTTTTATTCCTTTTAGTTTCAATTTAAATATATTTTGTTTATTTTATATAAAATTCTTAAATGCATTACCGTACGAATGCATTGTATGAAAATAATGCTGACTTGCACACAACCTTATAACTGGCCGCTCAAAACAAAATAGGTATAAAAATATACATTTTGAGCACCAACCCTGTTCTCGTGATCAGGCATGGTGCTGATGCACAGGCTGATGACCGTCACGGCAATCATGACAACAGAGAAACAAGCAAAGGCCTTCCCAAGCCAGCCAGAATGAGGGTTTTCCACTATTTCCTTTAGTCTGCCCATGATCCGGAGGGAACTCTTCTCCTGCACTACAGGCCTCTTCAGTGCCAACCTCTTCTCCTTCCGTTCTTCCACCTTCCTTTTCTTCTCTGCCACCTCCTCAACACAAATCAACAACCTGCGCATGCAGCAGCGCTCCATGTGAGCGGGGTCGATGCCCCAATAATTGAGCTCGTCTGACAGCGACACAGCACACACCTCCCGCAGCAGCCTCAGTTTACCGGCAGCCAGGAAGTTTAAGATGACTCGGAAGGCCACCGAGCTGCGGTCAAAGAAGAACTCTCGCCGGGCCTCGTCGTAGTCATCGCAGAGCCGGGCGATGTCATCCGGGCTGCTGCAGTTGCGTAGTTGTCCCAAACGGGAGAGGGGGAACTGTTCCAGAGTGCTCCAGGGAAATGTGTAGCGATCCCCTCCAACATTGATGAGGGCGAGTTCACTGTAGTCTACGTCTCTTGGGAACGAGGAGTCCCGCAGTCGCTGGGCCCGTTGAAAGTAAACACTTTTGATGGTTTCAGTCTCTGGGATCTCAGTGAAAAACTGGTTGAGACTGCTGTCATCTGTGCTGACAGAGAGATTGCTGAAGTCATGGTTGGCATTGCTGATGATGGGCATTGTGGCATTTGGGACTGTAAGAGGACAAAATGAAAGAAAGAAAAAACATTAAGGCATCAATTTCTTTTTATTAATGATTCTGAACAGTTTCATACCAGCTAATGATGTGTGTGTGAGCCCATATGTGTACAAATAGGGGAGACTGGGGTTAGTTGTCACACAGGTTTGTTTTTATATTAGTCCATTTTTGCTTAGCAATATACTGTTGACTTGGCAACAAAAAAATAAAAAGATCTATTGCTCAGGGGGGGGAAAAAGACACACTTTGACTTTGGTGACAACTTGCCCCAATAGACTTGCATGCTGCCAATGGATATGTGGTAAGTTAAACCAGTGGAATACTGTAGGTTACATCACCTCACCACGAAAACAACATCGACGCCTCTATTTAAAGTAATTTTTTCCTCATTGAAAAAGTTTTACTCCTAAAGAAATGTATTGTAATTTTGAAACATATGTTTAAAATCTTGACCACTCACATGAGATTCTTGAGGACATACCAGAAATCTTCTAAAAGCTTTTTCATTCTACATGGAGAGGGTCCCCTCATGGGGGCAGCCATGTTGGGATCACATGACCAGCTAGCAAATTTATGTTCTAAAAACGTTTTCCAAACATAATATTGTGGGAACATGAAAATGTCCAGTTTTCTTAACATTAGTAGAACGTTTTTTAAGGTTAATAACGTTATAAGGATGTTCCATTAACGTTTTATATAATTGTCCCCCCCCCCCCCAAACCTTTAAATAATGTTAGCCAAAGTTGTTGGAACGTTCCCTGTTAGGTGGGATGACCAGCTGAATACTACTCGCATAATCTCAGTAACCGCCCTGTTGTTGGACTGTGAATATGATCATGGCTGACTGTGAATATTGAATATCTACAATCACACTTTTAACTGAAAGCTACTGCGTTTGAATTTAGCTGCATCCACACCACTAGGTGTCACTGTAAATCCAAGATAACGTGAACGAAAAACTTACCGAGTGCACCTTTAAATCTATTTAAAGAGGGTTTATATTTATAAAAAAAAATGTATTTATTTTTTTAATTTGTAAGATTTTTAATCAGGCACTGAATAGAGTACCCATTACTAGCTGCTGCTTCTTTTTGTTTTTTTAAACAACAACAATTACTATATATTATAAAATATGCGACAAACCTGACATTTATGAAATGTATATTTATCCAGGGAACATTGCTCAAACTTTTGGTTAAAATCTACCTTCATTTGCATAGTTAACCCTTGCCTAAATGTACTGTATGCCAGTGTGGGTTTTATTGTGATCACCTTTTTACCAAGACGGATATTACAAATATATGATGGTATAGAACTTGATTTTGGAGTATAGACTTCACAGATGTTATTCCAATTTAAGGGGTTTTTGAAGTAGGTGCTTGAAACCAACATACAAAAACACAGCTTCAGTGCACGCATTAGCGCAACTGGACTTTTGACTCAAACATTTTACTGTAGTTAGTGAGATATTGCCATTGTGACAACTAGCCCCAGTCTCTCCTTCAAGCATTTACAGGAATGACAAAGAGAATATATGATGTACTATCACAAAAAGATATCTTTGTTCCACATAGTAATTAAATCCATTTTCAAATGATAATAACACAAATTAATGAATTTTTTAAACTATTATAGTTTTTACCATGTTACATTTATTATATCAGATAGTAATTATATGGTTCGTTGATAAATACTATGGTACAGAGATTACCGTATTCATGCATCATGGTTTTTACAATCTCCTGTAAGGCATTTAAAGGAATAGATCACCCAGAAATGTAAATTCTCTCATCATTTACTCACCCTTTTGCCATCCCAGATATGGATGACTTTCTTTCTTATGCAGAAAATATCTCAGCCCTGTACGTCAATGCAATGCAAGTGAATGGTGACCAGAACTTTGAAGCTCCAAAAGCACATAAAGGAAGCATAAAAGTAATCTATAAGACTCCAATGGTTTAATCCATGCCTTCAGAAGCGATATGATAGGTGTGGGTGAGAAACAGATCAATATTTAAGTTTTTTTTTTTACTATAAATCTTCTTTTGTTTTTGGCGATTCGCATTCTTTGTGCATGTCGCCACCTACTGGACAGGGAGGAGAATTTATAAGAACAATGGTCTTAAATATTGATCTGTTTCTCACTCACATTTACAGTATCATATCGCTTCTTAAGGCATGGATTTAAAGTCGCTATGAAGTCAAAATTGGCAATTGTTATTTTCTTTTTGGATGTTGCTGATTTTATTTTAAACTATTTATCCATGCACATTTATTTATTTTATTTTTTATCAAAACTATAACTGGCCCACAGTGTGCCCGCTGGCTTGAATTTCGACACTTCAAAAGAAGGATTTTAGAGAATTTGCATTTGTGTTGCGAGGACAAGTAGCTGGAGTTTATTTATATTTTTTTGTGTAGCCGGAGATTTCTTGGGATGTACAGTCCGAGTAAGTGTTCTTTAATCATTATGTTTGGTGTATTGTGGTGTATTTCATTCATCTGTATTAGCAAAAAGGCTCCCGTCTCACCGTAAGCAAATACAGCGATGTGCTGGTTGTGTTTCTGGGCTTGTTATGTTGTAATGTTAACGGTTAGATAATTCCGTTTCTTAAAACCTGGGAAAGCTAGCCGGTATTGAGATTGCTTGTCAAGTTTTCCCAGTAAGCGACTCTGACATGAGCAGTACGGTGGAAAGGGGTAAGCGCATGTGTGTGTGTGACCATGTGTGCATGGCTCTGAACTAAAGCCTATTGGCTATTTTTAAAAATGGGAGTTGTTCGACATGTCCCGCCCGCAATTCCTGTTTCAGTAGGAAATACGTCAAAATGAACAGGGCTCTTCAAAGCATTTCAGTGTGACTTTAAACACTGGAGTAGTATGGATATCTTCCATGCTGCCTTTATGGGCTTTTTGGAGCTTCAATGTTTTGGTCACTATTCAGTTGCATTGTATGGACCTACGGAGCTGTGATATTCTTCTAAAAATCTTTGTTTGTGTTCAACAGAAGAAATAAAGTCATACACATCTGGGATGGAATGAGGATGAATAAATGATGAGAGAACTTTCATTTTTGGTGAACTGTCCCTTTAAAAGAATACTATGACACTATAATGGTACCATGTACAAAAACATGGCATTATGATGCCACTCTATCCAAAACGCCATTACAGTGGGGTTAATAAAAGAAGTAAATAAAATCATGTAAATACACTGTAAGTGAAAATGTGCAGTTGTTACTTTAAGGATCCTGATCTGACAGGTTGATACAGTCAAAATATTTTCAAATAGTATATTATTTATTCACTAATATATTTAGCCAAATACTGCTTTTGAAAACCACATAAATAAATGTATAATAAATGTATAATGTACCATGGTACATTTTAATTGTATTAGTGGTGACATGCGCCTTATACAGTAAGCTACTGACTAATACTGACTTGCATCAACACATTCATAACAGCATTAAATAACATTTACCACAAATTATAATAAATACATTTAAAAAATAAAACAAACACACACTCACCTCTTTTGATAATAGAATTAAAATGTTAAGGATGTGTCATGCTACTTTAGCCGTATATGTCAGGAATTGTTCTAACGCTTCTATCGTTAAAAAGAAAAACAATGATTTCAAACACTGGATAGTCCAGATTGTGAAAGTAACTGTAGTGCAGTTTGCAGGTTTCAATGAGGTCTTCATATGTGCCCTCTCTCTCTCTCTCTCTGGTGAAATGCTCTGTTCTGCTATAATCTCATGCAGATCCCCCTGAATCCTCTGTAACAAGTGGCTGGGGGAAAAATGCTCTCTGCTAGGGGAATACAAGTGATTATCTAACAGCAGTGAGCTCCGAATGTCCGCTGTTGTTGATCCACTCCACTCTTCAGATATTAAACACCTAAGTGTGAAGAGGCTTGTGCCTTCAATACGGCCTTGCTTTTTAAAGAATTTTTTAATATACAAGCATCATATGTCAGTAAAATAATGACATCATTTTTTATTTTATTTTGTTTATATGTTTATAACATATGTTCATATATCTTTTGTTTATTTTTATGTTTATAATCAGTTCTGATAAGCTGAGAAAATGTCATCAATATCAACATGATCTCTGTTTGGATATTTCATCGGCTTTGGGGCCCTTCACAGGATGCATTTCAAGATTTACGCTTTTAAGAGTTCATATGTCTGAACGCATCATGTAATTATGCCCATTGCACAATGGTGCCTTGAATTATTCCTGTATGGCATAGCTTAACAGGAGCAACTCAGGGCACCTTTCTCACTTCTAATGAAAATATTAGAATTCCGGGACATTCCGGAATGGAATGACATTTTTTCACTTTAGACGGCCAAAAGCTGGGATAATCCTAGATGGGTGGAAACCTTAGCAACTGCATAGCAATAGTCTAAAATAATTTTGTACACTTTAGCACCTGCATAGTAATGCTCTGGTTGCCACTCATAACACCCTAGCAACCACATAGCAACACAAAATCATTTAAAACACCTTAGCAAACACACACAATAGTAATGCACTGGTAGCCTCCCAGAACACCCTAGCAACCGCATAGCAACACTAAATCACTTAAAACACCTTAGCAAACACACACAATAGTAATGCACCGGTAGCCCCCCAGAACACCCTAGCAACCACATAGCAACACTAAATCACTTAAAACACCTTAGCAAACACATACAATAGTAATGCACTGGTAGCCTCCCAGAACACCCTAGCAACCGCACAGCAACACTAAATCACTTAAAACACCTTAGCAAACACACACAATAGTAATGCACTGGTAGCCTCCCAGAACACCCTAGCAACCGCACAGCAACACTAAATCACTTAAAACACCTTAGCAAACACATACAATAGTAATGCACTGGTAGCCTCTCAGAACACCCTAGCAACCGCATAGCAACACTAAATCACTTAAAACACCTTAGCAAACACACACAATAGTAATGCACTGGTAGCCTCCCAGAACACCCTAGCAACCGCATAGCAACACTAAATCACTTAAAACACCTTAGCAAACACACACAATAGTAATGCACCGGTAGCCCCCCAGAACACCCTAGCAACCACATAGCAACACTAAATCACTTAAAACACCTTAGCAAACACACACAATTGTGCACTGGTAGCCTCCCAGAACACCCTAGCAACTGCATAGCAACACTAAATCACTTAAAACACCTTAGCAAATACATACAATAGTAATGCAATGGTAGCCTCCCAGAACACCCTAGCAACCGCATAGCAACACTAAATCACTTAAAACACCTTAGCAAACACACACAATAGTAATGCACTGGTAGCCTCCCAGAACACCATAGCAACTGCATAGCAACACTAAATCACTTAAAACACCTTAGCAAATACATACAATAGTAATGCACTGGTAGCCTCCCAGAACACCCTAGCAACCGCACAGCAACACTAAATCACTTAAAACACCTTAGCAAACACACACAATAGTAATGCACTGGTAGCCTCCCAGAACACCCTAGCAACCGCACAGCAACACTAAATCACTTAAAACACCTTAGCAAATACATACAATAGTAATGCACCGGTAGCCCCCCAGAACACCCTAGCAACCGCATAGCAACACTAAATCACTTAAAACACCTTAGCAAACACACACAATAGTAATGCAATGGCAGCCTCCCAGAACACCCTAGCAACCGCATAGCAACACTAAATCACTTAAAACACATTAGCAAACACACACAATAGTAATGCAATGGCAGCCTCCCAGAACACCCTAGCAACTGCACAGCAACATGCAAAAAGCCACTGAGAACACCTTAACAATTGCATAGCAACACCCTGGTAACCACCCACAACTTGTGACAGTAAGTTTTGCACTGGCAAGCATCACTTAAAAATTGAGTTTAGCCACATTTGATTCCTTTTAGCAGGATTTAGATATTTCAGACAGGACTGGGGAGGACAAGGAAACACAAATGCTGAATGTAAGCAGACCCAGATGTCAGCAGTTAATAAGGTTCTTGTGTTTCTCTTTGTGTGTCCAGTTCATCCAATAAAAGTAACCTGAGAGCAGTTTTACAAACAGGGAGAACATGACAAACAAACGTGATTGCAGAAGAGTAAAGACAGCCTCTAAACCACAGATGTCCCATTTCTCTCTGGATAGCAGGCTGCTGTTTACCTTAGGTGGCCAGACCCAGCAGTGAGAGTCGTGCACCGTCATGTGTCTACTCCAGATTACAGTTAAGCCCTGATATTCATTAGTCTGTGGATCAAGGACTCACAATCTACATATTTCACTAAAGCAATCATCCAGGAGGGGTCATGCTTTACAGTGATTTTACCACAGTTAAGGAAGTTTAAGGTGATGCGTGCCTAAGAGCCAGGGGCGTAGTAGTCATTTTAAAAGTGGGAGGACACAGCAGTCAGTAGGAGGCTCGCACAGACCTAACACTTAAAGTGCAGTATTAATATATTACAGTTTATATTAATATACAAGTATAATATAAGTATTATACTTTATTAATATATAAGTATTATATATTTGTAGTATTTGCAGTATTTTAAAGATTAAAGTATTGCAAATTAAGAGAAAAATTAGCTGCAAAAATTAAGGGCATCCTGTGGAGCACTTACATTTATGCATTTGGCAGACGCTTTTACCCAAAGCCATTTTTACAGAGACAATCCCCCCGGAGCAACTTGGTGGTGGTGGCTGTCTGGATCGAACCAGCAACCTTCGGATTACCAGTTCAGTGCTTTTAGCCCACTACACCACCACACTTGCTCCTGTTTCATACAGGACAGTAAAAGACTGAGCACAGGCTGGACCTTGAATACATTATTTAATCAGTTGCAATAATAAAAATTGTGCACAATTACATTTTTTACTCTGTGCTTGTGCATTGTGGTATCTAAATGTATCCAAGTGACTCCAAGTGTTCTGACTACGTTGACCAAAATGAGTTCAGATCCATTTATTGATTCAGTGACCATTTCTGGTGATGCCACCCGGTGATGTCCTGTGTGAAATGAGATCGAATCAAAAATCAAAAGAACATTTTAATCCTGTATAATTTGTATCTGTACACACCTAAAAAGAGACTTTAGGAGAGGTTTTAAGAACAACGCTAATCTATAATTTCCTACATTTGTGAGCTGCTGAGCATGACTTTTAAATGAAGGGAGCCGCGTTGATTAGACTGTCTGACTGACGGCCTGTTATGCAAGGGTTGTTTTGGCTCATGAAACTCACCTGTGATTGGCTGGATGGTCGCTCAATCAGCCCAAAGAATCAAAACGCAAAGAATAATGTAAATAAATCGACCATTTGGACTCAGTATGGGCTTAGCTTGGGAAAGTGTGTGGGACCGAATCACCTTTTTTTTAAAGAGTGCGGGGGACGTCTCCCACACGTCCCCCTGGCTGCTACGCCCTTGCTAAGAGCGTCCCTTACCTATGGTAAAATGCACAGTGCCTCATAGCTTATTGCTATTATAAAACAGTACACACCTTGACATTGTTTATGTTTGAGGTCCTCCAATGACTCCAATGATGTACATGTAAAACTCAATATACATTTTTAAATAAGATGATTGAGTTAATATTTACTTAGGTTTTATATTTTCTCTGATGGTTTTTTTTAGTAGATTGTTCATTGTTTTGAACTTCGGACACCCTGATGTCAATACCAATTGCTTTGGTCAGATGGAGTCCACCATAGCGTGAGCAATTACCACCATATTTGCATTTCTTTAGGGTTACTTGTAACAGCTTACACCGGTCTGGTGTTTGAGTTGGGGAACGGCTTTTGAGCCACGTCCGAATATATGAATTCAATTGTCTGATTTCATCTTTGGATCCCTCTAAATCCATGTCAATCCACTTATAATTCAGAGGCTGTTTTCATGATTAAATATTGAGAATGGAAGTTTTCCCCTGGATCCCGCACTGGAATAAAACAGGCAATGCTTTAGATTCACCATAAATTAATAAAGGGTCTAAACAAGTCAAACAAATCTATGGTGCAAATGTACATAATCCAGAATTTCTGATCTGAACTTTCTCTGAATAATGGCTTGCAGGCTACCTTAGTTGAAGACATTAGTCTTGGCTCACAGGTTTATTATAAAAAGGACTGATTAATAATGAGCATTTACCAAATAGCAATGACCCATAATATGGCTGTGGCTCAGGTGGTAGAGCGGGTTGGCCATTAATCGCAAGGTTGGTGGTTCGACTCCCGGCCCACATGACTCCACATGCCGAAATAGTTACTGTTTCTAAATCTTTAGGAATGCATTAATTTCAAGAAGATCTAAGGGGAGGAGCCAATTTCATTGGTTTATTATGTAATGAGTCTCTGATCTTTAGAATATTTCTCAGTGTGTCCACCAGATGGAGCAACTGGCTTGGACTTTTTAAGAACTGAAACAACATTGACTCAAAATGCCTCTGTTCATCATCCGCTGTGTTTGCTCTGAAAATATTTGATTGGCAAATAAAAGACACAGAAAAAGCCTGCAAGCATATTGCATGTATTTATTTGATGCTTGTTTTGGTTTTAAAGCTTTGCGAGTCATACTTGGTGTGTGTGTTAAAAGTGCTTGGATTGTCATTAAAGGGATAGTTCTCCAAAGAATGAAAATAATCGTCTTTTTTCCTATAAAATGACACTTCCACATTCTTCTTGTTTTGTTTTTTGCAGATTCACATGACATATCGACACGTACTGGGCAGGGAGGAGAATTTATAGTAAAAAATTACTTAAATATTCATCTGTTTATCACTCTCACCTATTATATCGCTTTTGAAGACATGGATCTAACCACTAAAGTCATATGGATTACTTTAATGCTGCTTTTATGTGCTTCCTGCAGCTTCAAAGTTCTGAACACCATTCATTGTATGGACCAACAGAGCTCAGATTTCGTCTGAAAATCTTTGTGTTCTGCAGAAGAAAGAAAGTCATAGACATCTGGGATGGCATGAGGGTGAGTAAACGATGTGAGAATTTACATTTTCGGGTGAACTATCCCTTTAAACAACCCTCAGGCTACAAATACTTCATGCTGCACTTTCTTAGGTTACCACACAAAACACTTTTATAGTACAGTGTTTATTTCATAAACTTTGTTAAAATCTGAAAACATCCTATTCTGTGTCAGAAAAGTTTCCTTAGTCTTTTTAGGCAAGTTGACACCCCAAATAGTGAAACAGCAGTGTCAGGGCCAAGACAAGAGGATAGAGAGACTGTGTACATGCTGAACTGTGTTCCTTTGGATAACCGTAATCCGTTCTGCAGGGATTCTGGACTTCTTTAAGAGGGATGGGCTTATCATCTGGCTTGGTACCATTCAGGCTGTCTCTTACCTATTGAAACAGAAAATTACTTTTAGACATTTTCAGGGTTCAAGAATTTGATCATAAGGGTGTGCAAGTGGTCGTCTCCCCATTGGAAATGTAGGGGGGTGTCGGAAGTTTCTGGAGGCTCAACATGCATCAACCCTTTTAATCGCAATTTCAAAAGGGTGAACTGGGGCAATAATGATCACTTACTCACTCATGGAATGTCCTCCCTCTTTCATATGCAGCATTGGGAAGTCCGGTTCATTTTTGTGAATCGGCTCGTTCAAATTATTCAGGTAAACAAGCCTGTTTAAATTTCACCTATCATTTGAATCCCTATTCCGATGACCCAACGTGACATTTATCTCAAAATATCTAATTGAGACATCATTATGTTTTCAACCCTGTTACACAAATTATCTATATTTGTTAAATATATATATATATATATATATATATATATATATATATATATATATATATATATATATATATATATACACACACACATTTATGCATTTGGCAGACGCTTTTATCCAAAATGAGTGCACTTATTACAGGGACAATCCCCCCCGGAGCAACCTGGAGTTAAGTGTCTTGCTCAAGGACACAATGGTGGTGACTGCGGGGATCAAACCAGCAACCTTCTGATTACCAGTTATGTGTATATAACTATATATATATATATATATATATATAAATAATATATAGATAGTTATGTAGATATTATAGATAGGCATTGAGTCCTTAAACAGCTTCAATGTAGTTAGCTTCTTGTTAGTATTCTAGTAACTAGTTTTTCTAACAAGTGGCATGTCTGTCTAAATAGAGTGCAACCGTCTGGTTGCGGGAATAAAAATCCCATTCAAGTTCTACAAATGCGATAACTTATACTTTTTAACCATATCTTATAAACCTTTAACGGCAGACCTACAGTGAGCTCCAAGGTTGTTCATCGATGGTATATAATTCTGCTGAAGCCATCGGTCATGTTAACTTGCGAAATTGAAAGTACCCACTATACTGAACAGAAAAGATCCACCAACTGGAAACTCGTGGTGAACAAAGTGCGCCAAAAGAGCTCTGCAGCAAACGCCCCCCCCCCCCCCAGGATGCAATGGAGTCGGTTTCCCAACACTCTCAAAACACAAATATATTCAGATCCGCAATCAATCTCTATAAATCAATAGTTTTATATTTTTCCATAATTATTTATTCAATAACATCTTTTGCAATGCTTAATTTCCTCATTAAAGATGTCTTGTACCTTAGACTCTTTCTCTAATTGTCATATACTTATGTGATTAACCTCTAAGATGGTTGGTTTTGTTCATGAGCGAGAACTCTTTTAAAAAGTATTTTATTTAAATCCATTTTAAGGAAATGAAATGGAAAATACTTGCTTGTATCTTAGAAAGCCATCATTTCAAAATAACTTCCCGGACACGTGCTCTTACCCTCTCCACCTCTCTAAACACCCTTAGCAGGTTCCTCCCAAGAGCATCCTTGATCTCCTCATCATTCCAGCCACGTTTCACAAGCACAGCCACCAGGTCTGGGTACTTCGACACATCCTCTAGACCAGTTGGCACCCTGTGCAAAGCCATTACATTCTGTCTTAATGGTTACATATAACTAAAAGGCAATTATCATTGCATACAGAAGCATTACAAATTTGAAATGCACCACTGTGTTTTATACCGTCAAGCTTCATGCACATTTCTTCCGATTAGAACACCAGCATCAACCATGCTTACCTTGGCACACCATCATAATCTCCTCCAAATCCAATGATACTAGAGCCAGCCACATTCTTGATGTAGTCAAAGTGATCTGAAATTCACATATGACAGTGAAGTCAAGTTATTGTATTGCCTCATACCCTAGAGTGCTCAATGAACAACACAGAGGTCATTTTGAAAGTAACTTACTAGCCACATCATCGATGCTGGCATCTTCTTTGCAGGTGACATAGTCATTATAAAAATTGACCATGACGATGCCATTCTTATTTTTCTGAAACAGAAACATGACAGAAAATGTTTACTTGTGCTTTGGATTCTGACTAGTTCATGCCTATTTTTAAGCTGTCACATATTATTAGAGTAATTGTTGTTGACTAACACGCCGTGTCATTGCCTTCTTTCAGCCCTGTGATGATTTACAGATCTGTGCCTGAAACTCCAGGGCCAAGCTATGCTGCAATTTTACAATGTGAATATTATCTATCAATATTGTCTACAGTATAAGTACTTATATGTTATGATAGATAACATATTTTATAGTTATAAAGCTCTTTATATGACTCAAAATTGTTCCCTTTCAAGGCTGCCCCGTTGTTATCTTTTATAGCAGCTCTTATAAAACAATAGTTAAGTTATATCTCATGGACGTTTTATGAACATGGCTGTAAGTCACTCATGGGCTATACTTTAGATAAAAAAAAAGTCTGTTCTGTATCTTTTTGAGGTTTATGCTTTATTCTGGAAATTGTAGCGCTCACCACTTCCTTGAGAACTTCATCTGGAACGTTCCTCTTGTGAGCGCAGATACCGTAGGCAGAGGAATGGCTGAAGATAACAGGTGCTTTGGATATCTCCAGTACCTGCTTCATCACCTTCTCAGATACATGAGACAGGTCAACAAGCATTCCAAGGCGGTTCATTTCCCAGATCACTTGCTGAGAGGGGAAAAAAAATTGGTCAGTCAATCTTTCTCTAACAACCAACAAAATACATTTTGACTCGTCCCTCCTTTTCTTTAAAAAAAGCAAAACTCTTGGGTTACACTGAGGCACATACAGTGGAAGTGAATGGGGCCAATTTTTTTATGTTAAAATGCTGAAATGTTAAAATCACTTACTAAACTTTTCTGTGCAAAGTATACCCAATTTTACAACTTCGTTGCCATGACAACATCGCACTGAAAACCCTAAAACAACTATAAAAACAACAATTAAATAACATACATTACAAATAACATTAACAACTTAATAGCTCACACATAATATTAAATAAAAAGCTTCACATTTCTGCCTTTAAACCCTCCAAAAGTTGGCCACATTCACTTCCATTATAAGTGTCTAAGTTTTTGCTTATTTTTTATTTTTATTTTTTTATAAAGAAAAGGACGGTCAAGTCTAAATTATTATTATTTGTGCTAATCATCTTTATACCACAAATGCTGACAATTGAGCAGAACTTGAACCCAGAATATTCCTTTAATCACCGGTCATCAAAGTTAAAATAGCTTTTTAGAGTCTTATAAATGCTTTATGTTAATAACTGTGGTAACACTTTACAATAATGTTCCAGTCGTTAACATTAGTTGTTACACAGCTGGAAAATTTGATCCTGTTTGGTCAATGGCGCCATCTAGTGGTCTGACCTATCTCAGTAACAACTGCACATCCACGTATCAGAATGCTCATCTGGGTGTTGCGAGCCATCTTTCCTGTTTCTCGGATCACTGTGTATAACAAGGGGAAAAAACACCCCACTAGTCTTTCTTTGCTGCCCCTCCCCGAGAGCCTTCCAAAAAGGTTAGATAGCTGCCCCATTTCTTGATGTATATGTCCATAAATAAATCTCCTTAAACGTCACCACCCTGCCCAACTCCATGCACCACTCATGAAATGTGGGTGTATCAGATGACCACCATCCCCTGGTGGTCATCAGATGACCATCATCCGCCTGCCAATCATCACGCCGGTCAAGACCCAGCACTTGACACAATCACCCATATTAATGACCCCCAAAACCCAAAATACACAGTCTGGGGCAAAATGAAAATTTAGTATCCACTACATCACACATGAAGCTCTGAACATTCATCCAAAATTCTTAACACATCCCCAAAAAGCAAGAGTTGTGTCTCCGTCTTCGAATTGGCATCGCCAGCAGGTGGGTGTGTCTTTAAGACCAAGCCTATAAAATCTAGAGGGGGTCCAATAGAATCAATGCAAAATCTTAAATTGCATCAGACGCACACTTGCATCTCTAGATGCAGACTTCACTTCCTCATACAATACCAAGCTTAAATCTTTCTCCCATAGTCTCTTGAGAGAAGTTGAAGCTCCATCCCCCAGACTCTGAATTAACATCGAGTAATACACTGATGTCTCATGACCTTTTCCAAAATCAGTAATCACCACTTTCAGAGTATCTGCCGCTTTAGGGGGTGTATGTAAATACCTAAAGAACTGAGATCTGGGAACCCTAAAATGTTGAACCATATTTTCAAAAGATGTTAACACTCCACTTTCATATAGGTCACCAAGTGTTTTAACCTCTCTCTCAATTCACTCTGACTAGCAGAAAGGGGACTTATTAATACATCATTTTGGGTTTCGCCATATGCTTGATTATTTAAATAAATGTCAGAATTAAACACTGGACACTTTTGTACATACCGCGTGCAAATGCGAGATAACAGGTGTGACTTAACTTCTCTAGTTTGTTTAATAGAAAGGCTTTGCAATGGCAAAATATGGGCAAGAACTTTCTGTTCGATACAAAACCAGGGAGGGGCTCTCTCAGGTGGAAGCAAGCAATGAGCCAAATGTCTGAGACCGAATGCAAATGTCTGATAACCTTCCCAATCATAGATAAATGTAATGAAGCCCACATCACTCAAAAATGTTTTTATTAAGGGGTCAAAATTAACTAACTAAATCACACAAATTTGCTGGGAATAAAATGCCCAAATATGTAATGCCCTGTTTGGGCCACTGAAAGGCACCCAGATGAAAACCCATTGCTGGGCAGTATGATGTCAGAGCCAAAGCTTTGGATTTAGACCAATTGACTCTGTATCCTGAGAATTTAGAAAAGGAATTAATAATTCTGTGGAGGCAAGGCATAGATCTAGTGGAGTCAGAGACATATAATAAAATATCATCTGTGTAAAGCAAAAGCTTATGCGCAATACCTCCCACCACCACTCCTGAAAAATCATCTTCCTTTCTTATGGTGGCTGCTAATGGTTCCAGGGAAAGACAGAACAATAAGAGGGAAAGAGTGCAAATAATTCATTCAATAAAAGTATTCCCCAACCTGTATTTTTCCAAAACCTTAAAAAGATAATCCCATTCCACCATATTGAACGCCTTTTCGGCATAGAGTGAGATGGCAGTGACCAGAGTCTGATAATTCGCCACTGACCACATAATATTGATAAAACACCTAATGTTACCAGAAGAGCTATGGCCCAAATAAACCCCACCTGATCTATATGTATAAGAGATGTCATAACTTTACTGAATCGGTTGGCAAAATGTTTGACAATATTTTTACATCTAGCTATATCAGAGAAATTGGATGGTAACCCTTACCATCGCTTGGATCTTTGTCCTTTTTAAGAATCAGATTGATCCGGGCATGCGTCATGGTTGGTGCAAACTTTCCATTCTTTAATGATTACATATTAAATTCTAACAGAAGTGGAGACAGTTCTGCAACATAAGATCTAAATAATTCAGTGGAAAAGCCATCTGGCCCCGGAGCCTTGCCAGGAGGCAAGGCCTTAATTACCTCACCTCCAAGGTTATCTCAGAATCAAGATAATTTTTTGCTTAGCCGTCAATTTACGGAGACCAAATGGTTCCACAAATTGTCTAATGTCTTCATCAGTAGATGAAGATGCAGATCTATAGAGATCAAGAAAGAATTCTTAAAATGGATTATTAATATCAACGGCTGAGGTAAATATTTCCCCACCAGCAGATTTCACTGAGGGAATGGTAAAAAAATAACTCTCTCTGCTATATATATATCTAGCCAAAGTTTCCCTGCTTTGTCCCCTGACTCAAAGTATGATTGTCTTGCCCTGAATAGCCAAAACTCCACCTTCTGCGACAAAATAGTATTATATCTGTATTTCAATCGGGTCAATTCTCTGAGGCCATCAGATCACATTCGGCGCTTCAGCTTTGCCTCTGTACTGTAAATATTCCCTTCCATCTACACAAGTTCTCGTGCTGTGGATTCATTGATGAATGAGGCATACTGTATGATCCAGCCCCTAAGAACTGCCTTAAGATCCTCCCAAGCCACGCCCACAGAGGATACTGAGGACCAGTTAGTCTCCAAATAAACATTGATTTCAGCCTTTAACATTTGTTGAAATTCAGGATTTTGCAAAAGGGATACATTAAAATGGCAACTATATGATTTCCTTTTCTCCATATGTGGCAACACCTCTAATCTCACCAGGGCAAGATCTAACACACACACACACACACACACACACATATATATTCTAGAATAAATCTTATGGACTGATGAAAAAAATTTAAAGTCCCTTCAAAAGTCACCAAATATCTGTAAGGCCAAGATTTTATAAACATCCTGTGAAGCATCAGTGTTGCTCTAGGAGGCTTGCACACTTTTGCTTCATTATGATCAAGGACTAAGTCCATCAAAAGATTAAAGTCTTCTCCCAATATTATATCATGAGTGGGGTCAGCGGCTTGCAACATCCCTTCAAGATCTACAAAATAGCCCTGACCATTAGAATTAGGTGCGTAAATATTAGCCAAAATCAAACTTTGCCCCTGAATTTCTGCTAAAACAATCATTATTCTTCATAATTTATCTTTAATCAGTTTGAGACATTTGAATTGTAGATGTTTACTTATCAATGTAATTACTCCCCTGTTCTTGATTGGGTCAGCACTAAAGAATACATGCCCACCCCATATCTTCCCAAATTATTCAGCTTCCTACGGGGAAAGATGCATTTATTGAAGAAACACACTATCATATTTTTTAACGTTTAAGAAAATAAATAACCTTCCTTTTTTATGGGATGCCCCAACCCTTTCATATTCCATGTGGAGAGAGACAATCCACTCATATTAACATTTGGCATATTAGAAAAAATAGACTGTCAAAAACAAGATTATAAAGACCACATTCCGACATTAGTACAACAATCAACCACCCACCCCCCCCCCCCCCCCCCCCACCACTCCCCCTGCCCCGAACCAAACAAACAGAAAAAAAAAACAGTGAATGTTCTGTGAATCAGACCCTCTAGGCTGCAACATGAAATCACCAAAGTGGCTTACTCAATCCATTGTCTTTATGAAGGACATCGCTTGCTGTGGGCATGTTCATTCTCTACCGATGCTTGGTATCTATTCTCAGTTTGCCCGGAAACATCAGAGCAAAAGCAACCTTCCATTGCAGTAAGAGTTTCTTGCATTCCCTGAATCATTCACATTTCTCTCTTGTCAAACTCACAAAGTTTGAAGGTTATTCCAAGAAAGCCTGCCTTTACTCCTCGCCTTGCGTAACACAAGATCTTTATCGGATGATCTCAGAAATTTGGCCAGAATTGATAGGACATGTCTCCCCCTCAACGGATCTCCGAGCCAGAACCCTGTGAGCCTGCTCGATTTCCAGCTCATGGCATTATGTTGAGCATACTCAGAAAGAGCTCATCAAGGAATTTCACCATATCTCGGCCGTCCTCATACTCAGCAATTCCAGCAATTTGGGCGTTGTTTCGTAGATTATGATTCTCCAAGTCCTCCAGTTTTTCCCAGACACGCTGCAAATCCACCCTGGTCGGTAGCGGGTTAGCAGCTCATCCCCTCTCCGATGACTGGTCTGACACGACCTTTATCAGCATTCCCATCATGTTCAACTCTTGACTCAGGATCTCTTCCACCGCACTGGCCAAATTGAGTCCCGGGCTTTCAGGCTGTTGTTCAGGGGCTTCAGCTTGAGGGCTTAAGTGTCTTTTAATGTCTCCAGAGCCCGAGGATTTTGAATTCTTACAGTTAAGAATCGAGGTGTATCGAATCTCACCGGATTGTGACACAAATAGTAATAAAACTAGCAAAGTGCACAGAGTCCGCTCCTTACATGGTGCCACGCGACTCATGTTGTCAACTATTGTTTTTCAAATGGAACCTTATTGTAAAGTGTTACCATAACTGTTATCTGGTGTAATACAGTTTTATCAGGGGTCATACAGTATGTGTTCATTAAAAACATTTTTTTCATAAGATTATATATAGTGGCCCTGAAAAGTATTCGGACACCCATGCCACACTTATAAATGTATGGACGTCATTGCATTACATTTAAAAAAAAATCACCCCAAGTGCCATTTATTTTAAGAAGAAAGCTCGTTTGAGCACACTTTTCGAGCTAAACATTTCACATTTATGTCAGGTTATAAATGATAAAATAATAGACATATTGTTTGAAATTAAGATAAAATAAGTATTTATACACGGTCTGGTTGCTAAACATTACTAGAACATGTCCATTGTAAATGTGAACAGACCTGTGGTTACTCTGCTAGGTGTGAACTTCAGGGGAACTGATTTGTTACCACCACTAAAATCCCCTGAACGTTATCTGGTTAAAAGTCATTGTAAGCAAATAACTCAGAAAAGTGATGTTCTGACAAAAGCTTAGGCTGATTGTAGGAGTCCAAAAAGGTCTGAATACTTCATAGAGTCAGTGTTTAAGAGTAACTAACCTTGCCAAAGTCAGACAAACCATCGTGTACTACTGGCTCAGATCCTGTGTCTACCAACCAGTTGTCAGCCCTAGAAGGAAGTGAGACAAAAACACGGTAAAGGAAACAATAGGGCCTTTAGTTGAAATCAAACCCTCTTCCCTAATCAGATGTTATCATGCAATCGAAAGGCTTTTGCTATTTCTTTAGAAGCCTGATGTTGGCTCAATATAATCTCTAAGATGTGTTATTTTTCTCTCTAAATTCCAGGTTCGATTTCCGTTGACATGACTGGAATTCCCCTTTCTTCGGGAATTGCTAATTTGCAAAACTAGTTTTGCAAACAAGTAATTCTCCTTTTCGATTCGTGAGGGTGTTTATGACAAGGTCAATCAACGAATCACCTCTGGGAGTTTCAGGGAATGTTTATGTCTTTTACATTCCAAACTAATGAAATCATCATGTCATTAAATCAACATCAAGTGTTGTCTTCAAAGATTATACAGATATGTTAAACAGAATCAGATGCTATAAAGTGATGTGAGTTGTACTCGTCTGAGTGTATCCACTCACCAGGGTGTGTTGCAGCTATGTGTAAGAGTGAGGTATCGTACACCCAGCTGGTACATAGTGCGCAGAGTGCCCAAACTGCTGTCGATAGAATGCCCACCCTCTACCCCAATGAGACAGGCTGTCTTATTCTGGACAAAGGCATCCATTATATCTACAACAAGAATATATAAAACAGCATGTTACATATAAACATTTATAGTCTTTGTGTCCATCACAGTTACATACATTTTTAAAAAACTTTTATAGCTCTTTCTACAAAAAAGAAAAAAAAAAAAAAAAAAAAAAAAAGGTTTTAATTACTATTTTTTTAAATATTCATATAACTTTAAAACAAAATTGTTTCACTTAGCTTAGTTTTTAAGAAATGGCTACTTATGCCAACATTTTATTTATCATGTTTTTCAGATTTTACTGTAATGAGACTCTTTATGTATGTATGTTTTTATATGTGTATTTATTTATTTACGTCTCTGGACAGTTACACCACTTACATATTTTTTACTTTAAGCACCAGAAAATGTTTTTAAAGTGACTTTCAGACATTTAAAACATGTTTATCATTGTAGAGGTGTATTCAGGTAATTGTTTTGTGTGCATTTGTAATGTATTTTAACTGTAATACATCTTTGATTATATTTGATATATATTTGGTATATGAATTTGTATTTTCCAACAGCTGTTTTGGCAATTACAGGCAATTTGGCAATTCTTTGGGCCAGTCATTCATGAAATACAGTATCTGCTTGACAGACAGACAGACAGAGAGGCAGATAGACAGACAGACAGGCATACAGATAGACAGACAGACAGGCATACAGATAGACAGTCAGATGATAGATAGATAGACAGACAGACATGCATACAGATAGATAGACAGACAGACATGCATACAGACAGACAGACATGCATACAGATAGACAGACAGATGATAGATAGACAGTCAGATAGATAGACAGTCAGATAGACATACAGACAGTTTTAACTGTAACTTAAAAGATCCAGAAAAATAAATAAATAATACAAATCACGTAATTTACCTAAATACAACCAGACGAGGGTCTTGTGGCTGGATGCCAGAGTGTTACTATTCGGTTGCTAAGGTGTATCCACTCACCAGGGTGTGTTGCAGCTATGTGTAAGAGTGAGGTGGTTTTTGGTGTGTTGCTGTGTGGCTGCAAAGCTGTTCTGAGTGGGGGCCAATGCTAAGGTTGCTTACTGGCCCAATTCAAAACAACCCAAGACTCTTTGATATTCTGGCCTTCAGATATGGCTCAGGACCCCCTTATTTACTCTTTTGTCAGTCTATGATATTTCTTCACCTGTGTTATCATCCACTAGGTATTATACCCAGTGCTGGGCGGATTACTTGTGAATTGTAATCGGTTACTGATTACAAATGACATGACATAAAATGCAATCAGTAACGTAATCGCATAGAATACATTTTGGGCAAATATAATCAGATTACTTTTTGGAGAATTATTAACCTAATTCTACTTTGTTTTATGCCACATGCATTTGAGTAGAATAATCATTTTAACATGACAGTTTTCAAAGAAGAAGAAAATATATTCCTTTCTTTATTACTAACAAAAAGAGCCTCACAAAAAGGCTCCTTATGACCTTTTTAAAAAGAGCATTAAACATTACATGAATGAAATCAACTGCAGTGACAGTGCATGACCAAAGTTCAATACACTTAGACATCGATTTCAATTTAAGTGCATGAAACTATAGCAACATTAAAACATTCATGACCATAAAATCAACAGGAATGACGTTGCTAGGCCAAAGCTTTTATCTAAAAACACAAGCACTTTTGACCTTTACTCCTTACTGATGGTCCATCATTACTCCAGAGCTGAGGTGCAAGATATTTTTGAACAGCAAGAATATTGTAAAAGAGCAGAACATGTTAAAACACCGAGAGTTTCACCGAGTCACATAAGAAACAACTGTATCTAGTTTTATGGTAAGTTTCATGCAGTGGACTGCATCAGCAGCAACAACAGAGCGATGGGCTTTGTTCGATATTACCGCACATTTTGCAGTTGAACTATTGTGTACCCTGTACAATTACTTGGGTTTTGTAATCTGATTACATAATCCATATTACATGTAACCCGTTACTACCCAGCACTGACCATACCTTTAATTTTGAAGTATTACATGCATTCATTTGTGCATCTTGAAATTTCTCACCTTGACTGCTTGTAGCGAATTTGAATTCTTCTGGGTATTGCTCGCACATCCTGTGAATTATGTCTATCTGCTCCAAGGTCTGTCTGACTGAGTCCTTATACTGGGTATCACATGCTACATAAGCTGCCCAGAACTGCAAAACAAAAACAGACATCACCACACATAGTTCGAGTCACCCATGTTGGATGCTGCTGTGTTGTGGATGTGTGTACTGTAGTACCTGTGCTGCGAGGCGCCCCTTTCTGATTTTTGGGATGTTGGTGTGTGTTGAGTTTAGTGTGTACAGGTCCACCATGTTGAGCTGATTATTAAACAGGCTCCTCATCTGCCAGGGCAGGTCATTGTGTCTGTTTTATGAGATTGTCATCATAATGTCAGTTTTGCAAGATATTTCAGTACTTAAAATTAAATGATCTTCCTTCAAAAAGCAGCTCTATTCCACTTTCTATTTCTGTTGTCACTTTTAGTAACTCTGTTTGTTCCAAAACATTTGTTATATTACAGACAATTTTGTTTCTTACTATATCATCTTTGATTATATTTGATATCAGCTTAAGAATTGTATTAATTTGTATCATCCAACAGCTGTTTTGGCAATTACAGTATTTTTCTTTGAGCCATTCATTCATGAAATACAGTATCTTCTCCAGACAGACAGACAGACATTCAAGCAGACATGCATTCAGTCAGTCAGACAGACAAACAGGCAGAGAGAGAGATAGACAGACAGACAGACAGACAGACAGCCAGATGATAGATAGATAGATAGATAGATAGATAGATAGATA
>JAVLUX010000002.1:9697500-9832500 GCA_032164185.1 Moxostoma hubbsi | reverse complement strand
ACAGACAGTTAGATAGACAGTTAGATAGACAGTTAGACAGTTAGACAGACAGACAGACAGACAGACAGATAGATAGATAGATAGATAGATAGATAGATAGATAGATAGATAGATAGATAGATAGATAGATAGATAGATAGATAGATAGATAGAGTGGCAGACAGACAGACAGTCAGATGACAGCTAGATAGACAGACAGACAGACAGACAGATAGACAGACAGACAGACAGACAGACAGACAGACAGACAGATAGACAGATAGATAGATAGATAGATAGATAGATAGATAGATAGATAGATAGATAGATAGACAGACAGACAGACAGACAGACAGACAGACAGACAGACTGACAGACAGACAGTTAGATAGACAGACAGACAGACAGTTAGATAGATAGATAGATAGATAGATAGATAGATAGATAGATAGATAGATAGATAGATAGATAGATAGATAGATAGATAGATAGATAGATAGAGTGGCAGACAGACAGACAGACACATAGACAGACAGATAGGAAAGACTGTCAGACAGACAGACAGAGAGATAGACCTTTATCTTACCCATCGATAAGTGGGGTATCTGCCATCAACATCAGTGCATGGTCCATATGTTCATTTGCCACACAGATGGCTGTTAAAGCCCATAGCATCAAACTCACAGTCCTGACCCAAGCCATCCTTACCACACTGTTCACCTGGTCACTCTGTAACCTTTAATTCTTAATGTATTACGCCTCCAATAACTCTACCTATATTACCTCCTCTGTTTATCAGCTTGTTTCTTATATGAAACGATGCATAACATCAGTAAGCGCTCACTCTCTCTGTCAATGTGTACAGACACAGTAAGGTGTCAGGGATTAAGTTTACCTCATAATTATGCACTTGCTGAACGTAAGTTAATGTATAATTTTGCATTGTAAAACTGTCCCAAAAACATGACATAAACACATGCCTGTATTTGGTTTTTATGACAGACAGGTGGTATAATTGTCAGTATAAGAGTGTTTTGTGTTGTTGCTTTTTAAAGTCCATCAGGACGGTGTGATCTGCTAGTAACATGGTCATTAAAAGTGTTTCTTTGGCAAGTACAGTCAATTCTGTGCATTTGAGCATTAACCAGGTTTTTATGACCTCTCATCCTGAAAGACCGATAGAAAGAAGGATAGAAACCCATTTGATCACACCTTCCTATTAAAACATCTATTCACACTAATCGGAAAAAACTTCATTTGTTTAATCTCATCTATTAGTAATTTTTTTATTACTGGGTTATAATCATGTTTCCCGTAACTGCTCTTGGATCTCAAACACTCGCTTGAAACCAAACAGGGATGTTTGTGCAGTACGTTTAATGGATGATAAGCAGTTTGGTTGATTGACAGGTTATAACCATCATTATTAGATTTATATGTCTGTTCGGGCCATCCCTTGTTGAACATTTCAGTTAAACAAGTGATATCAATCCAACCATCAAGTGTTACTTGATCTTTCTATGTGTGAATTGTACTTCCTCTTTGAAGGATCTGACCTGCTGATGACGTAAGGGAAAACACAGTATTTAATTTGTTTTAACAAATGCTTTATAAAGCTCTTCCTGTTGTTTCATATGCACCAACTTTGCAATAATTAACTGACATTCACTGACACTTTGCTATACAGTTACTGTATCTAATTGTAAAAAATGGGAAAGAAAATACCGAGACTAATCTGTAAGCCGACGCTCGTGTGAAGTCTAGTAGCCTCTCACAGCTCTACTTCAGTATTTTTGTCACCAATAAACATTGTGGCTTTCCTAGACATGATCAACACTGGACTTCTCTCTATTAAAGTGCACACGTTGGCTGCTTCCCCATGACTGAGTTTCTATTAAGTTCTGCTTTTCTGTACTCAATTCAAGTTGATGAAATTTTGAAATGCATTTGAAAAGGCTAAAAATATATTTGGGTGTTTGTGAAAAGTTTCAAATATGAGCTTGAAAACGTTTTGAATGCCTTTGAACACTTTTAAACTTTAACCATTAATCACAATATGCCCAAGATACTGTAAGTGATTACATGCATTTATTTGTGAAAACAATTATTTACTAAATTCCTTTCAAATTTTTAGTAAGAAACGTCAGTGAAAATATGTGTTTTTTCCCTTGAAATATACTGATCAAATCATTTCTGCTTCTTTAAAGAAATATAATTTCACCACTGTCTCTCAGCTTTCTCTTACTTGTACTTTTCTAAGCAATTTGACACTTTGTATTAAAGCACTTTTCACATTATTGCCTCCGTAGGGTGAAACACTTTTGCTGTATATTCCTTATTTGTAAAGTTGTTTTGGATGAAAGCATCTGCTAAATAAATAAAATGAGTAAATGTCAAATATTGTGTCAGTCGTTGAGATGTTACGTACCTGATGCGCAGTTCAAGAGTTCAAGTCTTAAATCTCTTTTGGTAACACTTTTCAATGCTGGAGGTGAGTTTTATGAACCCTTGCAGTACAATAATTTCATATATTAAAATTTTAAAAAAAATCTATTTCATGGGATTTTCTAGAAAAAGAGAGCAAAAAACACAATCATGGACAGATGAACCCATTCGCAGACCAGAAATGTAACAAAATTACTTTTATGAACCCCCCCACCCCACACACAAACACACACGCACACACACACACACACACACACACAACAGAAACCCAGACTAAAACCAACCAGGCTGAGGAACAAAAAACATGAGAAGGAAAGCACTAACATAAACAACTGAATAAACTAACTTAGGGGAAAAAAACAAACAGTGGAATCAAATCTGGGGCAATAACCAGAAAACAGTGCTAAGCTGAACGACAAGACGTGGGAGAAACGACAAAGAACTGACGAAGACTAGACCAGCACAAGGAGTATGAGGAGGGTAACGAGGGAAACAGGTGAGAGCAATTGACGTAACACGGACAGAACAAGGACTAAACGAGGAGGAGGGGTGAGGGAATGAGGAGGCAGAGACAGGGAAGCACATGGCTAACAAACACAATGCCATGTGCAGACAGCTATAAGAGGAAACCAACAAACACAACAAAAAACCTAAGGTGTCATTATGCTGAAGAAAATAGGGCAAAAGTGGCAGGACTCTGACAGTACCCCCTCTCCAAGGGATGACTCCAGGCATCCCAAAGTCAGCAAACAAACAGCTGGAAGCGCAGACCAATGCGGGCCGGAGAGCAGGTGGTACAGACCAGGATTGGGCTAGCCAGAGGGAGGCCAGCGGAGCAGGAGGCACAAGGCTAACAAACACAATGTCCTCGATCGTACTCTTGAGTAGTTTTCTATATTTAGCCTATGTTCTACATCTAGAACAGGGGTGTTCATTACATCAATCGCAATAGCAAGAGCACCACTGGTTGGTTGATCTACATGAAATATAAAAGATTGACTTTTGAAATGATCAAATGCACTTTATAATTCCGCCAGTGCCCGTTTTGGTGAGGATTTAATGTAAACGCAGTCGTTTATGTCTAATGTGAACTTAAACAGTGGGACAAAAAGTGTATTTGCATCAAAATGTTGGACTTGGAAGTGTAAATGTAACCGAATTGATCACTGTCTAGTAGGCCGTGTCATATAAAGGCTATTAATCAAACAACATTAACAAGGAAACGAGAAAACCACGCACTGCTTTTGGCCGAATAACTTGAGTAGATTTAAAAGTATAAATGTAATGGAATAAAACAGTGACATTTTGAATAATAATATTTTTTTTGAATATTGTTCGTGTTTTAATAATACCGCCCCCTGATGTAGAGAGTGTGTTAATTGGTGTAATAAATGACCAGGAAAGTAGAGATGATAAAATAGAATATAAATATAATTATAAGATCTTTATAAAGATCAACATTTGTCGAGCAATTCTTCAGCAGAATATTCCACCTGTCACAAACTTCAGGAAATTCAGGGAATACTTCAATATTCCATCTCATATTTGGTGTGGAATTTTGCATTTTTTATTATTTCTTTGTCAATAGGTGAAAAAACAACATTAATCCTATTGTTTTAATAATATGAGTCAGTGAGCAGTTTCATAAGGGGATTGTTGTTACAGATTATTGTTTCAGTTACTGACAGTTCGGACTGCTGAGCGGATTATTGGTTGCCCCCTGCCCCCCCTTCAAGAACTATACACTTCCAGAGTGAGGAAAAAGGCTGTAAATCACTCTGGACCCCCATTGACCCGGCCCACTACCTTTCTGAACTATTGCCCCCGGTCGACGCTTCAGAGCTCTGAGCACCAGAACCGTCAGACACAGGAACAGTTTTTTTCCCTCAGGCTATCCTTCTCATGAACAGTTAAAGCCGCCCCTATTGAGTAATAATTATGTGCAAAACACAGTTTAAGGGTATTTATATTATATAAAATATCCTCTTCTGCCATTACATACAACGAAGAAAAAAAAACAACTTTTTGCACTGTACATAACACTGTATTTTTGTACTTTATATAACGGATTTGATTTAGATTTGCACTACGTATGTGTGTGTGTGTGTGTGTGTATGAAGATGTGTGTCTGTGTGCATGTATATGTATAATTATATATATATATATAAGTATATATATATATATTTTCTTTTTTTATTTATATATTTTTTTATTATTATTATCTATGTCTTGCTGCTGTTTTTGTACTGTTGTGCACAGGAAGCTCCTGTCACCAAGACAAATTCCTTGTATGTGTAAGCAAACTTGGCAATAAAGCTGATTCTGATCAACATGAAAGATTATTTCTGAAGATCTTAATTTATATCCTTCAAGTCAAAGGTGCATAACACTATTATGAACACCAAACACTGTCACTGATCTCTTTAAATGTGGTGTACACTTGGCAACATGATCACAAACAAAACAACAAAAAAAAGATAAAATCTTGATTTGCAAATGCGTAAAGCTTGTGGAGGTTGTAAAGATAATGATCAGACAACTTCTCTCTTTGGCACAGCCACAGCTAGAACGTACTCTTTTCCTAGGTAACCGGTTTCTCAGGTAATTTCTGGAGTATTGTGTGCCACATATGTAATTCCCCTTTCTAAAAACAGCCTGTTAGTTAGTGACATCACTGCACTTCCTCTTTATCTCGTCCTATATAAGTTGGATTTTAACACGGTCTTCAGAGCGTCAGACTGTTTGTTCTCTCTTCCTTTTACGAACTCACACGTGCAGAGATGGCTCGACTAGATGTCACCGAAACTTTTCAAAACATCCTGTTTCCAGGACACATGCACACGCAAGACTCCCTGAATTATGCCACCAATTTCAAGTTTCAGGACACAGATACTGTAATCGTCTCCTACCCAAAATCAGGTAATAATGGCGCTTGTTCTGTATTAATTTTTCGGTGTTGTTTCAAGTTTCTTATCAGTGGAGATTTGAGTTAAAAGGAATATCACGGGTTCAATACAAGTTGAGCTCAATCAACAGGATTTGAGGCATAATGTTGATAATCACACTAAAAAAAGAGACTTTTTTTTTTTTTTTTTTTACCTTAAAAAAAAAACAGTTACAGAATAACAGACATTACAGAATGGAAGTGAATGGGGATCCCAAAATTGGGATCACAAGGTTTCGTCATCATGGCAACAAAGTTGCATGATTGGATAACTTAGCACAGATTTATCACTCAAAATTCATGTTAAAACATATAATTTTTACATCTTGTGGCTATACTTTTGTAAAAGCATGTATTTTAGCATCAATGGATTGGCCCCATTTACTTCCACTGCCTTACTGTAACCTCAATTTTTGCCTTTTTTTTTTCTTTAAATAAAGGAGGCATTCAATAATGCAGTTTGCGAACACTTTTTGACTAGCAAGATATTTTCGTCACGACTTTTAATAATTCACATCCTCTCCTGTTCCCTTGAATTCTTATAGGAACCACATGGATGCAGGAAATCATCACTTTAGTCCAGAGTAAAGGTGACCCAACTATAGCCCAAACGCAGCCCAACTGGGCCCGTGCACCGTGGCTTGAGCAGTACTACTGCCCAAAAGTTCTGGAAGCCTCTAAGGGGCCTCGGGTTATTACTACACACCTGCCTTACCACCTACTGGCACCAGCTCTGCAAGATTCTAAAGCAAAGGTGAGTAGATGGGTAAACCACAGAGAAATTAAGCTGTTCATTAACAATACTATCCCCAAATCTTTCTTTCTTGAATTTGCCTGGAATTTATAAACGTTTGTCCTTTCTCAGGTTATCTATGTGGCTCGAAATCCCAAAGATGTGGTTGTGTCCTACTATCACTTTCACAAGATGGCCAACTTTCTCCCAGACCCAGGCTCATTCTCTGAGTTTCTCAGTGCTTTCCTGAAGGGTACAGGTTAGTTGATGTTTAGTGTACGTTATCTGTAAGTTATTATTATGTTGTTTGGTGCGTCACCTTACAAATTATTAACTTGTAATAATGTATGCCGCTTCTTTTCCATCAGTGCATTATGGCTCTTGGTTTGATCACATCAAGGGTTGGGCCAGCCATGTGAAAGATGTTCAGAACTTTCTTTTCATCACATACGAGGAAATGTGGAAGGTATGATAACTTTAAGAGCAAAGCCTGATCTGATATGGCGATCACATACAGGAATGCAGAATAAGTCAGATATCTTGAGAAGATCTATCTTGTGATCTGACATACAGTGTTTCCATTCAGAGTGAAACTGGATATTGTAAGGAATAGGTCACCCAAAAATGGAAATTCTCTCATAATTTATTCATCCCAGATGTGTGTGATTTTCTCTCTTCTGCAGAACACAAATGGAGATTTTTAGAAGAATATTTCAGCTCTGTAGGTCCATACAATGTAAGTGAATAGTGACCGAAAATTTAAAGCTCCAAAAAGCACATAAAGGCAGCATAAAAGTAATGCACATGACTCTTCTGAAGCAATCCAATCGGTTTTGAGTAGATGGTAAACTGTCTGCTCTTATATAGCGTCTTTTAAACCTTAACACATGCACACTCGCACTCACACACCAATGGCGGCAGAGCTGCCATGCAAGGCGCTAGCCTGCCATTGGGAGCAACTTGGGGTTCAGTGTCTTGCCCAAGGACACTTCGGCATGTGGAGTCATGTGGGCTGGGAATCGAACCACCAACCCTGTGATTAGCACCTGAGCCACAGCCACCCAATAGACTCACTTTTCACTGTACACTGAATGGTCATTGTACGATCATGATTTCAAGCTCGATTACACTTCCTACACTTACACTTCTGATGCATCTGTAGAGCGCTAGATAGCGCTAGGAAGTGTAATTGAGCTTGAAATCATGATCACCAAGGAGACTGCTGATATCAAGATTTACAGTGAAAAAGGAGTTATATTTTAGACTGTTCCCACCTAAAACGTTTTGATCACTTCAGAAGATATGGATTTAACCACTGGAGTCATATGGATTACTTTTATGCTGCCTTTATGTGCTTCTTGGACCTTCAAAGCTTTGCTCACCATTTACTTGCATTGTGTGGAACTGCAAAGCTGAAATATTCTTCTAAATATAATTTCTTTGTGTTCTGCAGAAGATGGTCATTTGGGATGATATGATAAGTAAATGATACAAATTAAACATTTTGGGTGAACTATTCCTTTAAGAAAAGATGTAGGGTGGAACCTGGCATGTTATCCATTCAGAATTGATTGTATTGTCATTACATACCAGAATGGAGCCACTTAATTGGTAGGGAGGGGTTAAAAATTTGGAATGTTGGAAGCCAAAATGGAAAGTTGTTTCAGTGCCAGACCGTTATTACATTTTGATGAAAGATCACAAAGACAACAATGTGCACCAATGAATGGTGCACAATAATACCAAGAGAACATATTAAGAAAGTAAATAGGGTCAGTTCTGATTTCATGTTGACTTTTTAAAATAGCGTTTTTAATTTTTTTTGATTGAGATATTCAATTTGCTCTCCTCAGGATCTTCATGGTTCTCTTGAGAAAGTGAGCCGTTACCTGATGTGTTATTTAACGGAGGATGAGCTGACCTCTGCTCAGAAGTACTGCAGTTTCAATAGCATGAAGGAGAATGCCATGGTGAACTACACCCTCATCCCGCAAGAGATCATGGACCACAGCAAGGGCAAATTCATGAGGAAAGGTATGTCTTTCTGAACAAACACCTCCCTGACTTATTCCTAATCCATCACCAGTGTAATCAGATTTGATAATGAGGCAATTGAAAGAGGAGGAATATTCCCATGCAGAAATCTGACATATGGTCACAGATGAACATATATTTAAAATTAAAGTTCATATATTTGGACATATATGGACATATGAAAATTTGTATCATTTTTAAATATTGATTGACATACAATCAATACATTTAATCTGACAGTACATGTCATACATGAACACATTAAATCTCAGCTCTGTCCTTTCCATATATTGCATCTAAGATTTTAAAGCAGTTTTCCTCGTCTGAATCTTGTAATCTTTAATTTTCTCAAGGTAAAATCGGTGATTGGAAAAACATATTCGCTGAAGAGCAGAGCGACCTCTTTGATGCCGTGTACTCCTCTCAGATGGCCGATGCATCGCTGCAGTTTAAATGGGAATGCCATGAACATGTTCTACAGCCCAGGATAACCATTAATACTCCGGCATCCCATTCACTCAGAGAGACTTTGAAATGTTCATAATACTCAACTTTGAAACGCTCACTGAGCGGGCTAATTTATTTAATACATTTTTTCAAGTATATATATATATATATATATGTGTGTGTGTGTGTGTGTGTGTGTGTGTGTGTGTGTATTTTTTTACATTTTATTATTTCTTTTTTTTGTTCTACTTAATAATTGTATATATTATTAAATTGTCCAATGCACGTGTGATGTGTGTGTTTAAGTAATTATAAGAGGCATTTTAGGTTTAACCTTTAAGGTCTAAAAACACCGAATAATTCACCTTTAACTATCTATATTTGTGCAGGTGCTACATGCTATTTTCTCAATCATCTACATTTATTTTACTGAGCTGGAATTTTAGTAATGTTGCTGTGCAGAGGTCATTTATGTGTACATAATTTACCTTTTTCATACATGTTTATAAGAAGTAATGCTTGAAGATTGTTCTGGAGGTATGTCCTTTATCACTTGAGAAACATCTCTGATGTGCAGTACTTTTACGAATCAAGTCAAAGTCAAAGAACACATTAAACCTACTTAAACACCTCTGTTCTTATGCTAATTGTGGTCATTTCAAAGTTGTTTTTTATGCTAAATAACACTCTGTGATAATGGTATGAAGATGAAATCTGTGGCAAGAAAGACTTTGCTCTCAGGGATGTTGAGTAGAAGGATTGCGCAGCTCATTAGATGTTCGGGTGAACGTGAGGCTAATCTAAAAAGCCAGACCTTTAAGACGGCATTCTCTTTAATTAAGAGAGTGAAGCGGTTAGAGGTGGAGTGCTGCACCTGTGCTGCACTTGAAGGAAGGCACTTGAAATCTGCATTCGGGAGGAAGAAACAACTGAAAGAGTAAAAGATATCGCTTTACTCTCTGGGCAGACTAATGGACTAGAGTCTTGGCACCCTGTTAAATAGACTTTTTACAGACACTTGAGAGAGGAAATTAGGCTTAACGTCACACAGGCATCCCGAAAGATATGATCGTCTGATGCAGGTCACATACGAAAATGGCAAGAGCAGTCCCAAAACTGCAAGTTCCAATGTTATTGGTTGGTTTTGCATAATTCTGGAGAAGAACTAGGTGCTGGATTTGTCAAAGTTTGCAAGGTCGTGCCATGTCTTTAAATTAACTTCAAGAATTTTGTTTGAGGAACAGCAAGTAAATAGGACATCTGAACAACAACTGTGTTTCCTCCATCTCAGCACTATCTCAAACTGCCCTGCTGAAAAGACCAGCATTGCTGGTCACCAGCTTATGCTGTGTTTTGGCTAATAAACTATCTTAACCATCTTCATCAAAAAGACAATGCTGGTCCAGCTAGACCAGCACCAAACCAGCATAAATCAGCCTAGACCATCATGGGAATTTCATGCTGGTTGAGCTGATCTATTTAGGAGAGTGTGCTTAGATTTGCCAAGATACCAAAATCTGCAGTCAAAAGTCAGAGATGAAACGATTCTTAAACATAATAACATTTGATGTCTGTCATCACCAATCTATGATCATTAGCGTGTGGCAGAGATTATCTAGATAATGCACAAACACAGTTCTTCAGCATTCAGTCGTATGGAGGGGCCTCGCATTTGCAACACACTGTTGATCTCCTGTGTGGAGTGAGTGTGACATTCTTAAAATATGCAAGTAGAGGTACTTCAGAGTTATTTATGTCAATAAAAAAAAAAAAAAAACAGGGGCGTAAAAGTAACAACAAACTGCTTATGCAATGCAATCAGGAGAGCATTAAAGGAAGAATTCTTCATGTATAAACAGCCATTGTGAACCAGGAATATTTCACTCTTGTCATTTCGATTAAGATCGCCACACAAAGTCCAAAGTTGCTCTTTAAATGAAAGGGAAAAGTGACCACAGCTTCCAAGCAAGATTGTCATCGAATAATGACTTCAATTTCTCTCCGTTCCTCTCACAAAGCTGTCATGTGGCTTCAGAAGACACGGAATATAGTGCTCGAGTCATATGGACTACTTTTATGATGCTTTTCTGGTGCTTTTGCGACAGCTTCAAGTGTATTCTGCAAATCAGAACCTAAAATTAACAATTCAATATATATATATTGAAAAAAATCTATAACCAAATTGTGTTTAAGTCCTGCTTTAAGTTCATACGGATGTCGGAAATGCGATGTGATGTGTGATTTTAGTGTGAAGTGATTTTTAGCCGGAAAGAACGGACCCGTTTTGCAATTTCAGATTTATTTTTTTTCTTTTTCACTTTCTAGGGAAGGCGGGAAGCTTTTTTAGCATCAATGCAACAAAATGAAAAGCAAAGCCACACATTCATGCTTTATCTGTCCATTTGATCAAACTAGTGCCACCACATACTTCGATGGGAAATGTACATTTGTTGCAAACGCTCGTCACTGCATAAACCACCTAAATCTTACAGTCTTGTTTTCTGGCAGGCTTTAGCGTTTTTCTCCGTCAACATTACAAAACAATGCATTCAAACTAAACTGTACAGTAAATGTCCTCAAGCAAAACTGAATTATTACCAATAGCAAATGGCTTCCAGCACGATTCTTAAATTCCCTCTCTACCTGCTCCATCCATGCGGGGAGTTTGTCCAGAACAGACACATGCCACCAACACCAACAGATGCTTAAATTGTGTGTACAACCAATAAAGCCTTTCTTCAATTATTCAAGTTAGTATTCATTTGACGTGCATGCGCATTAGCTAGATAAATTGTGGGGTTTTTGGCGTAATCTGAGGTAAAGAAGCAAACTTGTGGTGAGAAGAATATAGTCTCAGAATGCTGTTCTGAGATGTGGGCTGGTGCACGAGGTGGACCTACACAATATTAGGCAGGTGGTTTTAATGTTGTGGCTGATCCATATATACACTGTATTTAGAAGGCTACATTTAGAGGCTCAATTGTAATGAGCATCAATGGCAAAATTAGCATTTTCTTTGAGTGGCTTTATTTTGTAGTACATGAGAGCGATTTGAGTCTGACATCATAATAGGGTTAGTTCTGATTTTAGTTTTAATTTTGGTCCATGAAATTGGTATTTCTCAATTTCTCAAACACTGTATTGAACAAGGAGTCAGTTTTATTCTGTGGGACAAAATGTCAGATCTCTCTTATTTTTAGTCTGGATCAAGATGACTGGCGTTAAACTGAAATGCTTTAGTTCCTCATGAGTAACTTTTAATAAGCAGTAAATGACTTGTATTGCACCTAGCTGTGCTGCCGCCCTGATCAGAGAGATTAGGGCAGATGACTGGAATGTTTTCATTTTAATAAATGGTTAATGACATGCAGTAGTCTGAGTCAACCCACAGGTGTATTGGAAATGGAAGTAGGTCAATTCTGCCTTCGTCACCATGCAGAAAAACTCAGATTAAGTCTTTCAGTGCCTGTTGAAAACCTTACTGCTCCCATAGACTTAGGGCCTGCTCATGCCGAATGTTTTTGCATCCATCCACACTGTTTTTCAATGTACGAATGTGCTAGATAAATGTCTTACTCATGGTCAATAAGCCACTGGGAAGAAAGAGAGAAGAATGATATACATGTGACACTTCACTTCGTGTTTGAGAGCGAGAGACTGGGTCAACAAGGAGAATGTCTTAGAAATGCATTACAAGAACCTTTGACTATTGCAATGCATTTCACAGTTGTTTTTTTAATAATGAGACACCTGCGTTCTGCTCTATTCATTGTGCTGCATCTAGCGTTTTAAGCACAACGACACAATTGGGGTGAACTTCCCCTTACTCTCCATTAATGTCTTAATTAAGAATATTTGTTAAAACCATTAAAACCAGTCCTGTCTGGTCCAGAGAAGGTGGGTTTGTGCCCATTGGTGACGTTGTTGCTGGTGATGTCTGGTAAGGACCGGCCTTACAACAGGCCTACAAGCCCTCAGTCCAGCCCCTCTCAGCCTATTGCGGACAGTCTGAGCACTGATGTAGGGATTGTGCTTTCCTGGTGTAACTCAGGCAGTTGTTGCCATCCTGTACCTGTCCCGCAGGTGTGATATTCGGATTTACCAATCCTGTGCAGGTGTTGTTACACGTGGTCTGCCACTGTGAGGACCATCAGCTGTCCTTCCCGTCTCCCTGTATCGCTGTCTTAGGCGTCTCACAGTACGGACATTGCAATTTATTGCCCTGGCCACATCTGCAGTCCTCATGCCTCCATGCAGCATTCCAAAGGCACGTTCACGCAGATGAGCAGGGACCCTGGGCATCTTTCTTATGGTGTTTTTCAGAGTCAGTAGAAAGGTCTCTTTAGTGTCCTAAGTTTTTATAACTGTGACCTTAATTGCCTCCCGTCTGTAATCTGTTAGTGTCTTAATGACCGTCTGACGCAGGTGTACATTGACTCCTTAAACAAGCCCTCATAATAAATCTCCAACTGATTGACAAATTCACTTGTGTAATGGATTACTGTGAACTGTGTGTCAATGATTGACTTATGATCAATAATATGGTAGTGAACAAAACATTGTATTATAAAGCCGCTTTTTGTCTTATCAATGATTAACTCTTCTGCTACAAGAATGTAATACATTTTAATTATCAGAATGTCTTTTATGTACATATATATATAATTTTTTACATATTTAAAGATAACTATGTATAATTATTTCATCATTATATATTGAATTATTGTTATATGAGGGGCTTTCACGGGAAATATTTGTATATGCGATTAATCACGATTAATTAATTGGGACACCATGTAATTAATTCGATTAAAAATTTTCATCGATTGACAGCCCTAATATATATATATATAAACAGAGAGAGAGAGAGATCTGTCATTGCTCGAAATCTTTGAAAGTTCCAGGTTTAAATAATAATAAAAAAAAGTGGCATCAGACTTTTTAACCACACTTTATGTGTGTATTCTTTCCTGTGTTTTATAAACGAATGGCAGAAGTGGAATGTGTGTGTCCTTGGTGTTGAAAGTGACAGAGCAGCTCATTATAAAAGTCAGGAAGAAGTGTGTATGTTTAGAGCTGGGCAAGATGCATCGATTCACGGTGGCTCTTTTGACGGCGATGAGGGAGGAGGCTGGCGGACTCATGGCCAATAAGCCACTGGGAAGAAAGAGAGAATGTAGCAATGAAAATTAGAAGGAGAAGTGTGAAATACATGTGACACTTCAAGGCTTGAGCTCGTAGCTGTGTTTGAGAGAGAGAGAGAGAGAGAGAGAGAGAGAGACTGGGTCAACAAGGAGAAATGCTGTCTGTGATGTGCAAGGCAGAAAAGTGAGTGGTTATAATATAGAGTGTGAGGGAGAAACAATGAAGGGAGGAAGGGGATGAAAACAGGGGTGGATAGAGGGATAACTGAAAGAAAGAGGCAAAAGCTACAGATGCAAGTGGACTTGTGTGTGTGTGGTACCTGTATTCTCACTGGAGATTGCGTATCCAATACCAGGAATCAAAGTGGACTTAACAATACATCTTGACTTAACCAAGACTAGCTGAAGAACGAAGCATTATCTCGTGCTTTCACTTCCCACAAACAGTTTTCAGCCACAGAAAATGCTGGTAAGAGCATTGCATGCAGACGATTGTTGTATGTTTGTGTGATATTGAGATGGTTTAGCATTTCATATTTCTGAATATTTCCTATAACAAACAGTTAAAAATAATATGCTGCTGTATAATTTTAGAAACACTCTACTCTTGTTTTATGAAATAAAATGTCATTAATGATGATTCAAAGGATTTTTTACTCAGGATCATGTTTTCCTGAAATGTTCATGAATATTGAAAACCAATAAATAATGTAGGAATGGAAAGGATAGAAAAACTCCTGGAATGAGATGCTGAAATATCAGTTAGATGTGTCGCGACGTCATTCATGTAACGCATATTTCTGTAATTATCAAAGCAAACAAAAGTGGAAAACAATGGAAAAACCAAAGCACAAAGAAATGAAGAGAAATCAAAATGAACTGAAAATGAATATTTTGAAACGGTGTCATGCACCCATGAAGCGATTGAGGTGACAAATGAGTACATTACTCATCATCATCGTTTCTTTTCTGACAATTTTGTTGTGTTGTAGCTCAATTTAGTTATATTTTGGCTTAATCTCTAAGTGGTGTCGTTTATATCCATTTTATTTTTTTATTTATTTATTTTTGGTAATTTGTTGTGTTGTGCACCCCTGCTCGCTGTTCACTTGGATATCACAACCCCCGTTGAGTCACTCAAAACATTTTTCCCCTGCCGATTTTAGACCATCTGAGGGATCCGACCACAGATCCGATGATATTGACAAGCTAACGTGCTGAAGCTAACGTCAGGCATCTTAAACTCAACCCCAGCATTTCGCTTCAGAAGACATTAATTATTACACTGGAGTCGTATGGATTATTTTTATGATGGCCATATCCGCTTTTCGGAGCTTTAAGTCTCTGGTGGATTTTGGAGCTTTCACTTGCATTGTATGGACATACAGAGCTGAGAGATTCTTCTAAAAATTTTATTTAATTGGCACAAAGTGTAATTTGCTATTTCTTGAGAAATAGGTCATTGTGCTAAGATGTTTCAAAAGCAGGTCTGTTTTCCTGCATTTGCAGTTTAGAGTTTCCACCAGCAGGTGGTAATAAAGTTCATGTCCAACCTCTAAAAATATAACAACAAATCACATCTAATACCGTTGCGAACAATTACTGTCATCGTTTTATGAAACAAAAAATGTATTTCATAATTTGTGTTTAATTTGTGCTAAACTATCTACAAGATCATGGTTTATTTTATTATTATTATTATTATGATCTAATTTGTATTGGTATATTTCCGCCTGTATTTTAATTTAATGTATTATTTACTGGAAAAGAAGCCAGTGAAAGAAGATTTTTTCATGTTTCAATAAATGAATTACATTGTTAAAAACCAAATTGACCAGTAAAACTGAAGTGAGTGCCAATACAATCACTGGTGATACTAGCCATGATTTGTGTGTCCGCAGATGAAAATGTACATTCTGTTAATTTAATGGAACATACATCCAAATTCTGACGAGAATCTCATTTTCTATGCGTATAAAGGAGCATGACACTGTCATAGAAATATTTAAATTCTTCAAATTAATTGCATACAGTCTATTTATACTACTATACTACTAATGTGCTGTCTTTGTTTATATTGATGGTTCTTGACAGGGAACGGACTATATAATTATGATGCAGCTGCTGCAATAACCGGAGAAGAACCTCAGAATTAAATTGCACTTGACTCATTCAAATTAGCACGTTTTGTGCAAAATTTCACCAAACCAATTTGCACCTAGACTTGGCGCATGCTTAAGAAATTTTCATGAAAATACCAAAATTTCATGGCCATGCCGCTTCGACTTCGCGGTTATAAAGCTTAGTGCTGCGCTGAGTGCTAGCTCTTAAAATAGGGCCCATTATCTCTAATGAACATGCCAAGGAGATTTAGCACGGATGTCAACATTTTAAGTAAATAACGACTTAAATTTTGGTCTGTTCCTTACGCAAAGCTATCGCCTTCAGAAGACTTGGAATGTGTGTCAATGGACTACTATGTTGCTTTGTTTTGTAATTGTGGAGCTTGACGGGCCCAGCCTAATTTCATTATAAATTCATCTTTTGTGTTCCAGACAAAATAAAGCCATACAGATGTGAAAGGACATGTGGGTTAGATTAGAGCAAATGGTGACAGAATTGTCATTTTTGGTGAACTAGTCCTTTAACGGCAGTGTTTGCGCAACCAGTAATGAACTAAATAGTTTGAGGGAGGCAGAGAGAAAGTGTGAAAAGAAAATGGAAACACTAACATCTCCAAGCCTCTGTTTCTTTCACACATTTTTAAAGGCTGAAAAGAAAGATAAAGACAGACCCTTCTCCTCAGTCCACAAGCATTACAGGCCCCCAGGGCTTTAGGGGCCAGTTCTGGTCTCTCCATTATTCCAGATGACTGTCCATTCTAGCCCGAATACAGAGGCTTGTCTTAATCTATAGCAGCTTGATATCATCATTCCTGTTTCCAAATTGGAACTATAGTGATCGCCATATAAGGCAATTTCCTGCCCCTAAAGAATCCCGTCTGTGCAAAATTCACTTACAATGTGACATTCGTGTAAGCACAGTAGACAATACAATAATCAGCCACAACCTTAAAACCACCTGCCTAATATTGTGCTGGTACCCCTCGTACCACCAAAACAGTTCTGCCCCATTGGCAAGACTCCACAAGGCCTCTGAAGGTGTCCTGTGTTATCTGGCACCAAGACAGCAGATCCATGGATCGGACTTGTTGGTCCAGCACATCCCATAGATGCTCAATCGGATTGAGAACTGGGGAATTTGGAGGCCAAGTCAACACCTTGAACTCTTTGTCATGTTCTTCAAACCATTCCTGAACAATTTTTGCAGTGCAACAGGGCGCATTATCCTGCTGAAAGAGGCCATTGCCATCAGGGAATACCGTTGCCATGAAGGGGAGTATGTGGTCTGCAACAATTTTTAGGTAGGTGGTACGTGTCAAAGAAACATACACATGAAAGTCAGGACCCAAGGTTTCCCAGCAGAGCATTGGCCAGAGCATCACACTGCCTCTGCCGTCCTGCCTTCTTTTCATAGTGCATCCTGCTGTCATCTCTTCTCCAGATAAACGACGCATGTGCAAAAAGCCGTCCTCATGATCTAAAAGAAAATTGTATTCATCAGAACAGGCCACCTTCTTCCATTGCTCCATGGTCCAGTTCTGATGCTCACATACCCATTGTAGGCACTTTCGGCAGTGGACAGGGGTCAGCATAGGAACTCTGACCCGTCTGTGGCTACGCAGCCCCATACGCAGCAAACTGCAATGCACTGTGTGTTCTGACACCTTTCTATTATGGCCAGCATTAAGTTTTTCAGCAATTTGTGCTACAGTAGCTCTTCTGTGGGATCGGACCAGACGGGCTAGCCTTCACTCCCCACGTCATTAGTGAGCCTTGGGCTTCCATGACCCTGTCACCGGTTCACCAGTTATCCTTCCTTGGACCACTTTAGTAGGTACTAACCACTGCATACCGGGAACACCCCACAAGACCTGCCATTTTAGAGATGCTCTGACCCAGTCGTCTATCCATCACAATTTCGACCCTTGCCAAAGTCACCCAGATCCTTACGCTTGACCATTTTTCCTGCATCCAACATGTGGAATTCAAGAACAGACAGTTCACTTGCTGCCTAATATATCCCACCCCTTGACAGGTGCCACTGTATCGAGATAATAAATGTTATTCACTTCATCTGTCAGATCTTTTAATGTTGTGGCTGATCAGTTTATGTATTGCTTTGACACAGTGGCTCTCTTCCAAATCCCAAAGTTTCTACTATCTACTACTCTTGTGTGACTGGGCATCCCAAACAATGATTGTGTGAATGTAGCTTATATGGACAATTTGCTTTTCAGTTATATTAACTGGCCAAGATTGTACAACTGAGGATAGAGGCAATACAGAGAACTTATCCAAGGTTTAGGCCAGGGGTCGGCAACCTTTACCACGCAAAGAGCCATTTGGACCAGTTTCCCACAGTAACGAAAACACTGGGAGCCACAAAACCCTTTTGACATTTAAAATGAAATAACACTGCATATAATTTATTTTTTGCCTTTATGCTATGTATAAACAAACTATAATGTGTTGCATTTATGAAATCAATGAACGACTGCAGAGAAAGCGAAATTACATTTCTGCATGCAACAAAAAACATTTTGAACTCCGAAAAAAAGACGTTGGGTTGAAGGTTACTTTTCAAAAGTCAAAGTCTATTTGAGTCCTCCTTGTATTTATGAAAAAAACGCCGAACTTAAATTATCCATCGGCAGCAAACCAAAAATGCCGTCCTCTCTCTGTGTGCCGTCATCCTTTTAATGGCGCGTGCAGTCAGCTGTCAGCCTGAATAATAAAAGGACTATTTCACTGAATGAACAATGAAAAAAATATGAATATATGCCAAATAATAGGCAATTAAAATATTTATCATAATTGGTTAATGTGATTTTTGCTCCTGAACCTCAGCGCACAGCATCTGCACATCAGGGCAGTATGCCGTTACCTTCATCTTTACGCAGGATCGTAAGCTGTCATCTGTGAGGCGTGCGCGATGTTTGCTTTTAATAAAGTTCATGTTGGAGAACACCTGCTCACATACGTATGTGGATCCAAAGATCGACAGGACTCCAAGTGCATACTTTTTCATGTTCACATAAAATTCTCCATAGTTGGCTCATACATGAAATATATTCTACACGTTAAGTTCAAGAAATCGCGCGCTGGCGGGTGTCGCACGTTTGGCGGTTGTGACGCATATTAAGAGCGACAAAAGATTTTAACACGTTTTTGTGTTAAAAATTACAAATATAATACATTATTTAGATATTACAAGATCACCATAATCTTTCAAATTTAGATTTACATTTTAAAAACGAACGAATTAAAAAAAATTTTTTTTTTAAATCAAATACTCAATTATTTTCAAAAGCCACAGGGAGCCGCATCAGAGGGATGAAAGAGCCGCATGCGGCTCCGGAGTACGGGTTGCCGACCCCTGGTTTAGGCTATTGATAAAACAGGTGGGGAACGTTAGTGATTTAGAATTGGGTTACGATATCTTTGAAGAAATATCCCTTGATTTTTTTTTTGTCTTTCTCATGACAAACTCATGCACAAGTTTTCTGATTGAGTCACATTTACTCTTTTCAAAAACCCAGAGGACTGGCAAGTAAGCCGCATTATATTACGGCATAATAAAGGTGTGCTCCTGTTTCGAAGGCTGTTCCAAAATATAATAAAAAGAAAACGATTATTTTACTCAGTATTGTTGGTAACACTGCGGTGATGCTGTTTCCTGTTCCCGTTGCTGTTAGTGCTAGTGTTTGTAGCCTGTTAACCTGCTTAACATTGCTTCCTTTTTTATTTTCAGTGTTTAATCTTTAATCTCTCCCATTGTTTTTTCGCTTTTATACTTTTTAAAACGATACAACCACATGCAATTTACCACGCACACTCGCCATTCCACTTTTATCATGATTAAACTGCACGCTTTACTGCACACATTTATTTACATGGATGATTGCATCAATCCCATTCTACATCATAAAGACATCTGCTGAATGTTATTGATATCCGAGACGAAACATCTTATACTCATATTGCTGTTGAGACAACAACCAACAACCTAAAAATACGTCTTCCAGAGGTAAACGCACATCAAATAGCCCACATAGCACACATACATCTCTGATATGTCTGTTTAAGAGCGTTTCATCTGGAAAGAATCGCATTCAAATTTACATCTGATAAACGTCTTTAAAAAAAATACGATTAAATCATAAACATCACAAAGACATCGTCTGACTGACATCCTAGAGGAAATGTCTTAGACGTTTTACAAATGAGCAAACAGCATAAAAAAATATGACTTCAAGATATAAACACAAACTACCGCCTCACACGCCGGAGACGTCGGTTCGAGTACTGTTGGTGGTGGCGTGACCCGGATGGGAGTGAGGTTTAGGGGGGTGAGTGTAACGGGAGCCAGCTGGTAGATAGCTGTGCAGTGTGTAAACCTCACTCTCCTGACCTCAAGAGGTGCACTAGCGACTGACGCTAGAGGCTGTAGCCTTTAGCCTCCTCGTTAGCTCACCCGCCTCCCACGCCGGAGATGTCCGTTCGAGTCTCATTCGGAGCGGGGGCGAGAAGGACCGGCAACATAGAGTGTTCAAAGACAGACACTTCTGGTTAGGATATTGCCTTAGAAGGCAGCTGCCTATGTAGGCAGTACACAGCGAGGCAGCTCACTAGGTTTTGGAACAGAGCCATTCAAGAATCTTACATGGACACTTTTAGAGCACCAATTACATTGAACCCTTTAGTTTGGTAGAATGTCATTATATTATTTTACCCTTTAAAAGGGACAGTTCACACAAAAATGAAAATTCTCACAGAGATTTTTAGAAGAATTCTCTTTTGGTCCATACAATGCAAGTGAATGGGTGCCAACATTTTGAAGCTCCAAAAATTACATAAATCATCATAAAAGTAATCCAGTATTTAAATGAATATTTTCCAGAAGTGATATAATAGGTGTGGGAAAGAAACAGATCACTGTCACATTCTTCTTCTTTTTGTGTTTTTGTTGATTCACACTTTTCATGCACACCACCCCCTACTGGGCAGAGAGAAGAATTGCAAGCAAAAAATGACTCGGTTACTCTTAATCTGTTTATCCACACGTATCATAATGCTTCAGAAAATATGGAATTAACAAAAAGTAAACATGGATTACTTTTATGATGCCTTTGTGCTATTTGGAGCGTCTAAATTGTTGGCACCCATTCACTTGCATTGTACACAGCTGAAATACTCTTCCAAAAATCATAATTTGTGTTCTGCAGAAGAAAGAAAGTCATACACCTCTGTAATGGCATGAGAGAGTATTTACATTTTTGGGTGAACTAACCCTTTCAGTTTCACCCCATGCATCCTGTGGCATGGATCACATGTTCGTCTCCAAACTTAAGTTTTAAGTTTGATTCTGATCCTAAAAACTAGATTCATAATGTATTATGCTACAAATGTGATGTCCTTGCTGAAATGATTAGTGCAAACCCTGCCCTACTTCCTACTAAATGCTAAATGCATGTGTATTAAAAGATGTAAACCTTTGTGACAGATAGAAAGATAGAGAGCTTGGTTGGGTGTGTTGGTGTCCAGCTGAGATGCTGTCATATCTGCCAAAAAGCCCCAGCAGAGCTTTCTATTTTAATGTCCACATAATATTAATCATGCAAAATTTTCAGTTAGTGCACTGAGAGCAGGAGTCTGAATCGCAGCAGGGATCTGCTGGTTTAAAAGCACTGGAAGTAGTCAATACTAATGTTTGGGTGTTATTTAATGAGACGGCTGTAAGACTAATAAGGCAGAACAAATGACTTGGCTGCCATTATGGCCACAAACACCTTCGTGAATGAAATGTATTCACTGATATGTTGGTTATGGATATATTCAATTAATGTTTATTTATGTGCCACATCAGAATAGAGTTTTACATGTTCTGAAGTCAATGTGACTGGTGCTTGCTAGTGCATGTGTAATTTAAATAAATTATTTGTACATTGATTCAATTTGTCATTGCCACATCTCTCATGAACTTTTAGGGAAAGCCGTGCTTCCTGTGTAGTCTTAAAGCAATCACTTCTACATTTCAAATCCCTAACCCAAATTTGGATACAGAAAATCTAATAAAAGTTGCAAATTGAAAATACATTTCTTACAACAGTGATGGAGGGATTTTGTTACATTTCTTCTTGTTTCTTTACCCATCTTTTTTGATTTTCCAGAAATATTTTAACTAATTATTTATTCATGTACGGCAGAACGGTGGGCATCACCGGAGACTGAAAGAGTGAAACTGAGGCACTTTTCATTTCTTGTAAAATAAATAATTGATAGTGTAAGAAAAAAAAACAAGATCTATAAAAGTTCTTGTGCTGTTGGAGACACAAATATGAGTCCACCCTGCGTCAAATCACCCATAATCGTTCTTCTCTTTTTCTCTTTTTGTATTTTTGTATCTAATTTGCATTGGTATTTTTTCACCTGTTGTCATAGTGTTTTTAAATCACAGCAAAAAGTGCTGGTGAAAGAAGTTGGAGAGGGTAATATGTTTGGATTTGGTATTTAATTTTAAGTTTTTGTTTCGTGAAAACGGGAAAAAGTGTTTTTTGAATTTACAAATATTTTCAATAAATGTATTTAATTGTTCAAAATCAAAATCGACCGGGCCTGTGTAACTCAGCAAGTAAAGACGCTGACTACCACCCCTGGAGTCGCAAGTTTGAATCCAGGGTGTGCTGAGTGACTCCAGTCAGGCTTCCTAAGCAACCAATTGGCCCGGTTATTAAGGCGGGTAGAGTCACGTTGGGGTAACCTCCTCGTGGTCACTATAATGTGGTTCTCGCTCTCGGTGGGGTGCGTGGTGAGTTGTGCGTGGAGGGTAGCTTGAAGCCTCCACATGTGCTAGGTCTCCACGGGAATGTGCTCAACAATCCACGTGATAAGTGGCGCAGATTGACGTCTCAGACGTGGAGGCAACCGAGGCTCGTCCACTACGCCACCATGCGCATTGGGAATTGGGCATTCCAAATTGGGGAGAAAATCCACAAAAAAAATTGTAAAATCTAAATCGACTGGTAGAAGTGAAGTGCACGCCGATACAATCAATATTAATACTAGCCATGATTTGTGTGTCAGTATAGGTGAAAATGATTAATAATACTGTAAAGAGAATCATGGAAAGGAGGCGAGAACCGGCTTGACAATATAAATAATAGTTTAACATAAAACTGAACCAAAAAGACAAACAAACACAAACACAGGTGACGGACAGCTGCCTGTAAATCTCTCTGTCTCTCGCACTGCCATCTCAATTCAACAACAGTCCTTATAAGGTGCATTTATCATGCTTTACACATAATCACCCTCCCTTACTACATTTTATTATGATTTTACAGCAGTAACATTAACGGAGTTATTTTGTTATTGGTAAAATAAACTAACCTTTTAGGTGAAGCCTATTCTACTTTGTTTAATGAAACTGTTTTGTAATAAATAATGTTTTTTTTTAAAGTGTTTAGGTTACTATTGTAATTATAAATAATAATAGGACGGAGATGCTGCAATAACCGCAGAAGAACCTCAGAAGTAAATTTCACTTGACCCAGCTGATTAGCATATTGCGCAAAATGATTTTGCCATACCCACTTGTGCTTAGACTTAGCACATGCTTCATGAAGAAAACTAAACTTCATGGCCACGCCCATTGTCTTTACGTGTATTATTTATGGCATAGCGCTGAGCTTTACGCTAGCACTCTTAAAATAGGGCCCTTGAGCTTTACATTTCCATCAGGTTGAATCAGGATCATATCTGAAATATATATATATTTAAGTAATATCACACGAGCAATCGTGCGATATGACCCTACATCAGCACTGCTGTGATTCGGCCACATATTCGGCCCCTGATTTAGGGCCATATAGCACTCGAGTGTGATATTGCTTATATACAACAGTTTAATGTACATTTTAAAAAAAATAGGAAAAACTGAGTAAGGTCATAAAAACGCACTTGTGCATGAAACTACTTTATTACGCGACGAATCAGAATCTGCTGTTGCTGGTTCAAAACAAATGATGCATCCAAACCTCCTTTAGTAATTCAAAATGTTCACTTCAGAAATAGTATCACGGCTTGTGCCGTTTCTAACAAGTTATTGGATAAACAAGGATGGGTGGGTGTGTGTGTGTGTGTGTGTGTGAGATAGAGAGAGGGAGAGATGGAGCATGTGTGATCACCTGTTGCCACTCCCAAGCAGAGATGCTGTCATCTTTCTCAGTGGAAAAATTGCATCCAATCGGGGGCATTTCTCCCTATTTCATGGTAGCTGCGCAAGAGTCGATCACTATAGAAACAGTGATGTCCTCAGCCATTTTTAAACAGTGTGTATACAATGTGGAAACTCAGTAAGTGCCTCGAATTCTGTAATCAAACAGTCTGTTGTGTCTCTCAGCTGTGATGAGCCTTAATCCTGAAATTGTTCATTTAAAACCGTTTAAATCAATGTCCTAGCTTAAGTAATGTAGTGGTAATACGAGCGATCACAGAGCGATGTTCTATGTAAACAATGACTAACGGATTCACTTTACGTCACCAACTGGCTCATATTACACACAAAAATTATCTTTTGCCAACACCTGCTGGCTGACATATGTAGTTTCACTCCTAACATATATATATATATATATATATATATATATATATATATATATATATATATATATATACTGTGCTTACACTTTAGTTTAGAACAGCATGAACACAAGCGGAGTGACACACACACAGTGAAGCGTCCGAGTGCTGATGCTGTCAGACCATCAGTGCTCATGGAACGTCTCTCGTCCAATCAGATTTGAGGACCGGAACTAACTGTTGTATATATGTATATATGTGTGTATATATATATATATATATATATATATATATATATATATATATATATATATACGTGTATATATATACACACACACACACAATATATATATGTACAACATACTGTATATATACACAATCGAGGATAATGATGTTCACATCATAAAACATACTCATTCTGCACACCAGCCCACATCAGTTCTACACAATATTGGAGTTTTGTGTGCAAGGATAATTTCACACAGATTGTGATCATCACCAGGCCACTGGGAACAAGTGAAATCAGTGCAAGCTTTTATTACAGTGTACTGTGTCGCTTTAATTGTGCATATCTCTTCTCTGCTCTTTTACAGGGTTGCCATTTACTGCAAACAACAGAGCCGCCCAAATGGTTTGCTTAACAGCCTTGCCATATTTGTCCCTGATAGAGGTATGAAGACTGTTGGCAGGCTGCACTAGTGGCCAACGTTAGTGTACCCCGGAAAACAGGAACTCTTCTTGGGATAATGGAGAGTGGCAATCAGACCGTATCCCCAGAGGACGGACAGACTTTGGCCCCTCTCTGCACAGTTCAATGGTGTGGGCTGCTAAACCGCACATTGGCTGTCATGTTCATGCTCAGCTTGGCTTTTGCCATTGTAGTGGGAAACGTAGTCACACTTACCGTTTTCATGCAGACACGGCATTCCCAAACACCACAGGGCTACCTCAAAGGTAACTCCAATGTTTTGCATTAAGAGTATGTTTGAAACGCATCCTGTTCTCCTTAAAATTACATGACTGGCGACATTTTTGCTAAATGATATCACGTTGTTTCTTAAAAGTATTGCGGCAGTTCCAAGGTGAAATGTCCACTTTGTGGTGCTTAATTGAGTTAAATGTTTTCCAAACAAATTAGGTTTAAAAGTTTTAGATTTTAATAGGGTTCAAAACAGTGTTACTATGAATGCAAACTTTAATACAGTGAAAAAGACACTAAATATACATAAATACCAATTTCCAACATTCTTTTGAATGTCCATGTACTAAAATAAAATCTATAATGCCATGAGTGTACCTTCATTTACTATTACTATTATTTTGAATGGCCGTGGAAAATTAAGCAATGTGATAACAATTTTACCTGGTCGCAAAAAGTAGTCAGTTAATTTACCTGATGAACTTTCACCAACCCACTTACCAGCGAAAAGCACTATTTATATTAGGGCTGTGTCGATACAATCAAATATTGATATATATCGCGATGCTACTTCTTACAATATTGTGTCGATACTTTAGAGCCATGTATCGTGATATTTATATTTAACTATTTGTGTATTCATATCATGTCCGGTATTTTAATAAAAAAGAAGCAGGTTGTCTAAATAAGTGCAAAATCAAGCGCTATTCTTCAGTGTAGTCAGAGACGCTTCTGTGAGTGTCTAGAGAGACTGAAACTGAGCCTGCAGGATTAACTGTTTCTCTCGCGAACATACTGCAAATCTCCCGCGTTTGACACTACAGCTGGGCAAAAATATCAATTTTTCTGCTTTATCGAGACCTACGTTTGAACGATCCAGATATCGATTCTTAAAATCCCAATGTTACTCTTTATTCCATACGAAAACCTCTACAATGCACATATGCAGTTAAAAATGTCAGGCGAAGTTCAGCACAGAGATCTTTGCACTGCGTGTTGAGAGTATTGAAAATGTGATTTTACTCTTTCGGTTTGATGAGAGTCCAAAGACGAGATCCATACAATCCATTTGTCGTCCAATGATGTCAGTCTTTAAAATTCTTTCTGTTCTTAATAGTCAGTTATTGATTAAAAACAAAATGCACAAATGCTTTCAAGAAGCCATTCGACCAAAATACTTCTGTAAAGTCCCTGCCGCTGGTCTTAAAGTGACAGAAGCATTTTAGCATTTGCTCAACGTATCTTTGTAAATACTTTTTAAAAAGTACAAATTAGGCAAATAAACAACAAATAATTTTTTTTTATTAGTTTTTCATCATTTTCTTCAAATTTTAGATGTTTTTAATAATATACTAAGTCCATGTATTCTATCAATAAATATGTCTTGAAATTACATATATTATATTTCATATATATATTTTTTGTTATATATTCATTTACCAAGTTAGAAGGTCCCCTGTATTAATAACAGCATAAGGTGAAACATAATTTCTTCAATACTGTAAGCATAATGGGCTGTTTAACTCAGATATACACAAATTAATCAGAATTGAAAGCTTGTGAATCAGAATCGAATCTGTAACGTGATATTTTGAATCATGACATATGTATTGTGATGTATCACTATATATCAAATCATGACATATGTATTGTGATGTATCACTATATATCAAATCATGACATATGCATTGTGATGTATCACTATATATCAAATCATGACATATTTACTGTGATGTATCACTATATATCAAATCATGACATATGTATTGTGATGTATCACTATATATCAAATCATGACATATGTACTGTGATGTATCACTATATATCAAATCATGACATGTGTACTGTGATGTATCACTATATATATCAAATTATGACATATGTATTGTGATGTATCACTATATATCAAATCATGACATATGCATTGTGATGTATCACTATATATCAAATCATGACATATTTACTGTGATGTATCACTATATATCAAATCATGACATATGTATTGTGATGTATCACTATATATCAAATCATGACATATGTATTGTGATGTATCACTATATATATCAAATCATGACATATTTACTGTGATGTATCACTATATATCAAATCATGACATATGTACTGTGATGTATCACTATATATCAAATCATGACATATGTATTGTGATGTATCACTATATATCAAATCATGACATATGTATTGTGATGTATCACTATATATCAAATCATGACATATGTATTGTGATGTATCACTATATATACAGTATCAAATCATGACATATTTACTGTGATGTATCACTATATATCAAATCATGACATATGTACTGTGATGTATCACTATATATCAAATCATGACATATGTACTGTGATGTATCACTATATATCAAATCATGACATACGTACTGTGATGTATCACTATATATCAAATCATGACATACGTACTGTGATGTATCACTATATATCAAATCATGACATATGTACTGTGATGTATCACTATATATCAAATCATGACATACGCACTGTGATGTATCACTATATATATATCAAATCATGACATACGTACTGTGATGTATCACAATATATATCAAATCATGACATATGTATTGTGATGTATCACTATATATATCAAAAAATGACATGTATTGTGATGTATCACTATATATATCAAATCATGACATATGTATTGTGATGTATCACTATATATCAAATCATGACATATGTACTGTGATGTATCACTATATATATCAAATCATGACATATGTACTGTGATGTATCACTATATATCAAATCATGACATATGTACTGTGATGTATCACTATATATATATCAAATCATGACATATGTACTGTGATGTATCACTATATATCAAATCATGACATGTGTACTGTGATGTATCACTATATATATCAAATTATGACATATGTATTGTGATGTATCACTATATATCAAATCATGACATGTGTACTGTGATGTATCACTATATATATCAAATCATGACATATGTACTGTGATGTATCACAATATATATCAAATCATGACATATGTATTGTGATGTATCACTATATATATCAAAAAATGACATGTACTGTGATGTATCACTATATATCAAATCATGACATATGTACTGTGATGTATCACTATATATCAAATCATGACATATGTATTGTGATGTATCACAATATATATCAAATCATGACATGTGTACTGTGATGTATCACTATATATATCAAATCATGACATATGTATTGTGATGTATCACTATATATATCAAATCATGACATATGTACTGTGATGTATCACTATATATCAAATCATGACATATGTATTGTGATGTATCACTATATATATCAAATCATGACATATGTATTGTGATGTATCACTATATATCAAATCATGACATATGTACTGTGATGTATCACTATATATCAAATCATGACATATGTATTGTGATGTATCACAATATATATCAAATCATGACATATGTACTGTGATGTATCACTATATATAAAATCATGACATATGCATTGTGATGTATCACTATATATATAAAATCATGACATATGTACTGTGATGTATCACTATATATCAAATCATGACATGTATTGTGATGTATCACTATATTTATCAAATCATGACATATGTACTGTGATGTATCACTATATATATCAAATCATGACATATGTATTGTGATGTATCACTATATATATCAAATCATGACATATGTATTGTGATGTATCACTATATATCAAATCATGACATATGTACTGTGATGTATCACTATATATCAAATCATGACATATGTATTGTGATGTATCACTATATATCAAATCATGACATATGTACTGTGATGTATCACTATATATATCAAATCATGACATATGTACTGTATCGCGATACATACCATATTGTGAGGTGGCTGTCAATACCCAGCCCTATTTTATATATACTAAATATACACAAAAATAATGTCAGCAATACTTAACAAGGGCTTTTATTTGTTTGTTTGTTTTGTTTTTTACTGAAGTTTGCATGTAAGTGGTTCAACAAAAAAATACGAGCTTCAAATGTCAGCATTGAAACCATCCAGTGCACTTGCCCCATAGACTTAAATTGTGCATTAATGCAAACAGGTTTTTTTGTTTTATTTTACAACCTGAGGTAATTAAAAGTTGTATTTTTCCTTTAACATATTGACATTTAATTGACATCCAAGCTTCGCAATTGTAATTAAAATATCGATTTCTTCATGTGGCATTCTTGGTAAAACTTTTTTGAAACTCAGAACTCAAAAAGGGAGATAAAACAAAAAAAATTATTATCAAGAAAGTTTGGTGCATATCAGTGCTCTAACTCTGCTAACTCTGCAATACTTTACTTGTTCCACAGTGTCTTTGGCCATCGCAGACATGATGGTTGGAGTCTTGGTGGTGCCTTTTTCCATATACACCGAGATCTCCCTCATGGTGACCAGCGCTCCTCCACTGTGGTACCAGGGTGTCTCACAAGCCTCTCTGAAGGGCGTATCACACCCTTGGCAACCCTGCATGCTCATTGGTCCAGTTTTTGCAGGATGCACCTTCATCTCGATCAGCACCATATTTCTGATGACAGTGGAGCGTTGTGTGGCAATCTTGCGTCCGCTGCACAAGGATACTCTAGTGACACGGCGTCGTACCCTGTTCCTCATCCTCATGTCCTGGGCTGGCAGCTTCTTATTGGCCATGGCTCCACTCATGCTGAGCAACAGCTTCACACTGGAGTACAACGAATGCAGTCGCATGTGCAACTACGCCCCCTTACTGATCGGACTTCAGTTGCCACCAGATGCAAACATCCTTCTGTTGTTCCCAGCCTTTGACTTCACTTTACTAGGCGGCACGCTGGCCGTCAACATCCTGTCCTTCACCAGCATCCGCCGCTACTCTCGGAAGCGGAAGCTCCTCTCTGAGGGAGGATTTGGTCGGTGTCCGCATAGACCCTCTTTTTCGGATATCAAAGCAGCTAAAACCATTGGAATCCTTACTTTTGCTTTTACAGCCTCATTCTCTCCCATCGCAGTCTTTGTGCTGGGGAACGTGGTGGGCTACACCTGGTGCAACTTTTCCTTCTTCGCATTTTGGATTCTGACGGGCAATAGTTGCTGCAACGTGATCATTTACAGTGTGCGTGACCAGCGTTTTAGGAAAGGGCTGACCCTGCTCTTTCAGCGGGACAGATCACAACCTCATTCAGAGAAGAGCTGAGGTTTTTAGGACGGGCGAAGGTTGGCGCCAACCGCACTTCCTTTAACTCCTGTAACTTCTGCATCAAGAGATTAATGGTTTGTTTTTCAGGACCTCTTTAACAAATGGTTCAGGGACAACAACTAGCATCTTTCCAGGGATTGTGACATTTGTCACTACGTTATATGGAGGATTATAGTCTATTTTAGCATATTTTGCCATTTTGTATTATTTATTCAGTGCAAGATATTATATCCAACCTGGTCACATAGAGTCACGTAACTACACCAATATTTTAGCAAATAATTTTACATGACTTGTTGTACGTATCGTGACAGTTTTTTTGGCAACAACTGATACTGTAGTGTTGCACTTGCAATGCAAAAGAGCAGAGTGCGAGTCCAAATGTGCATGCAAGTTGAAACGTGAACCAAAAGTGTCATAGAAGCAACACAAAATGACGTGGTTGATTCAGCAATTGTGTTTTTCATCTCACATTTGCTTATTGAACATTATCGGTTAGGTTTAGGTTTAAGATTTAGGGTATGTAAAACCCGACAGAACATTACATAAAAAATATATCTGTTTAGGAGGACATTAAACTCGCTTTTAGCGTATCATATCAATTCATATCAGATATCACCAGCGTCATCTTCATGTGTGCCATTGTAAAAAGGATAACAGACTGATGCCTTAAGAATAGGGGTTTGCGTATCCATCACAACCTTGTAAAATATGTTTGTGTGATGTCAGTATTTTTTAATGTGATTTATAAAAACACCTCACAGATTTATTTAATTTCTAGGATGAAGTTTTACGTGCACTGTATACAAATAAACATGTAGTTACTTTAAAGAGCTATTTTTACCTGATCTGACCCTCAATAATGACTTTTTTTTTATGAAACCTAATAAAAAGTCAGACTGATGCAGTCATATTAAATACTATTTTATATTAATATTACTAAACAATCATATAAATATTTATTTACAATTGCTAAAGATATTCTATATCAATATAAATGTAAGAAATAATTTATTATATTTCTATACATACTGTATGTATACTGTATTAAAAAAGTTATATATATATATACACACACTGGCAGCCAAAAGTGTGAAATAATGTACAGATTTTGCTGTTTTGGAATGAAATTGTTACTTTTATTCACCAAAGTGGCATTCAACTGATCACAAACTATAGTCAGGATATTACTGATGTAAAAACTGCACCGTCACTATTTGAAAAAAATAATTTTTGATCAAATCTAGACAGCAGCATCACTGCAACACATTATCCTTGAGTAATCATGCTGAATTGCTCATTAGAAAAATCACTTTTAAAAAAAATCTATTTGGTTCATTAAATTAAGCTTAACATTGTCATTGTGTTTGTTATTGAGTTGCCACAATATGTAATAGACTGGCATGTCTTAAGGTCAATATTAGGTCAAAAATGAATGAAGGCGATACAATGCTTGAAATTGCCATAAATCTGATGATTTCTTACAAAGGTGTAACTACAGTCTTCAAAGTCAAAGCACAACTGTCTCTAACAAGGACAGAAAGAGATGTGGAAGACCAGATGTGCAACTAAACAAGAGGATAAGTACATCAGAGTCTCTAGTTTGAGAAACAGACGCCTCACGTGTCCTCCGCTGACAGCTTCATTGAATTCTACCCGCTCAACACCAGTTTCATGTACAACAGTAAAGAGAAGACTCAGGAGGCCTTATGGGAAGAATTGCAAAGAAAAAGCCACTTTTAAACAGAAAAACAAAAAGAAAAGGTTAGAGTGGGGAAAGAAACACAGACATTGGACAACAGATAATTGGAAAAGAGTGTTACGGATCTTAACCCCATTGAGCTTTTGTGGGATCAGCTAGACTGTAAGGTGCGTGAGAAGTGCCCGACGAGACAGTCACATCTATGACAAGTGCTACAGGAAGTGTGGGCTGAAAGGTCAAGTGCTACAGGAAGTGTGGGGTGAAAGGTCACCTGAGTATCTGGACAAACTGACAGCTGGAATAACAAGGATCTGTAAAACTGTCATTGCTGCACGTGGAGGATTTTTTGATGATAAACTCTTTAAGTAGTTTAAGTTCATTTTAGTAAAAAAAAAATTCTTTCAAATTGTAAGTCATTTTTCACATTATTAATGTCCCGACTCTACATTGTGTTCAGTTGAATCCCACTTTGGTGAATAAAAAGTATACATTTCTTTCCATTAGAGCAAAATCTGTACATTATTCGAAACGTTTGGCCAACAGTATATCTATATCTCAAATGAAAAAGAAATATTTAAGACTCTGCATTATTTCTAGGTCACTTAAAAAGAACAACTGGTACACAAAGCTGCTATTACAGCAAAAGGGGGACATACCAAATCCAAAAACATTTCTTACATTTTTCAGTTCAGTTCAACTTGTCCCAAAAATGTGAACAATTTTAGTCCCAGAGTGTAAACACAAATACAATATAATCTTTTATTTGAGATTATATGATATATTTTATATTAAATATATATATATATATATATATATATATATATATATATATATATATATATATATATATAATAATCACAATTACATAATCTGTATTAATGTACATTGTTGATTTAATGAAGACCTCAGAATTTTTAATAAACGCATTTTGAAGCAACTTTCTCCCCTGTGTTCATTGGCTGTGGGTAATAGTAGGTGACAGGGCTAAAAGTCTGTCAGTCTTCTGTTTAAATATTCATAGGTTCAGCAGCAGAGCCACAAACAGCTGCTCACGTCACACACTCACTGCCTGGGGCTCTAACATTACCCTCATGTTAAAGCAGTAGTCGAAATGTGTTTAAGAACACTAAGGGGCTGATTTACAATCAAGAAACACTGACAGAGGAGGTTTATTCCAGGGTTAGGTTTAAGCTAAGAGAAACGTGTCTAAAAGACTCATTTTGTTCTGTACAAGTCACATGATGGGCTTTTGGTCTTTAATCTGAAGTAACATCTGCTGTACTGTATATTGTCAAAGATGATTCGTATCAATGCCATTTCTTAAATTGCCCTTTTTACTATGTCAGGACATGTGGTGAATATTTAACTCACTGCTTGGCATTGCCCCGAGGCAACACAAAATCTGTTGTCATTTTCTCACACCTCATTTTACATAGTTTATTCTGGCTTTTGATAATATTCATATTGAATCTAAAAAAAAAAATGTAACAGTGCAATAAAATTTTATTGATATGTTGCTACATCGATGAAATACTTTTATAATGGCTCCTGCCTTTAAACTAGGCACTTTAGTCATGGAGAAACTAGGCAGGTTAATCTCCTCCGCTGCAATCAGCGCTTACAAGCAGGTTTTTTAAATGAGAGAGTTCAGTGAAGAGTGGCTGATAGCAGAGCCTGGCAGGAGAAATCAAGTATGTTCAGCCAGCAGCGTGTACATGAGATACATGACCTGACACATGCCCTATAATGAGACACATGGGCGAAGGAACAGGGTTGGGATAAAGTGAAGTGTTGACTGTGTGGAAAGATATGAAACAAGGAGACTAAATTCACAATATCTACAGTATATATGGACCCTATACTGCAAAATATTAAGAGTAGTAGTAGTATGCAATTCTGAACTTTGCAGCCGAGTACGAATGAGGACATGGATAAATTAAAATGAGTCTACCACAAAATACCCATTTGTCCAATGAGATTATTTTCCTTGTTTTAATTAAAATACTGCATTAGAATGATAATTAAAAGTTTTGATGAAAAGTCTAATAATGTGGTGCATTGCATCTTAAATTGGTAAAAAAATTGCCAAAATTATCGAAAACTGATGGCTCCAAAATGTTGATACTTTAAAGAGTCTTCTGACAGTGCCTCCATTTGTAGATGACCGAGTGTGTTGATATCATTAACTACTTTGAGTTGTTATGACAGCCAACAACTGCACAAGTTGAGCCTAAACCTTACAGAGAAACTGAGCACGCTCAACATCAGCACCTCCCTCTGTAACTGGATTCTGGTCTTCCTGGCATGGAGACCTCTGGCAGTCTGGATAGGCAGCAACCAGTCCAGCACCAACACAGAGCGCAAGGCCCCACAAGCCTGCATGCTCAGCCCACTGCTGTTCACCCTGCTGACCCACGACTGTACTACTAAACACAGCACAACCACATCATCAAATTCACAGATGATACCACAGTATTGGGGCTTATCAGCAATGATGACAACTCACCATACAGAGACTAGGTGAAACGTTTAGCACTTTGGTGCGAGAACAACAATTTTTCTATGAATGTTAATGTGACTAGGAGGAGTGCAGAGCTGGGCCTTGACTACACATGCCCGGCCCCCAATGGGGCTAATCAGCCGAGGAGAGGGATAAGTGCAGTGAATGCGGCAGTTCAGGAGAGAGAGAGCCACATGCAGCTGCCATGTGTGTGGCTCTCTCTCTCCCGAACTGCCGCATTCACTGCACTTATCCCTCTCCTCGGCTGATTAGCCCCATTGAAAAACACACTAGAAAAACAAAGGAGATAATCATTGACTTCAGGAAGCCACACGCCAACCACCCCCACTGCTCATCTATGGGTCCCCTGTGGAGAGAGTAAGGAGCACCAAGTTTCTGGGTCTGCACATCACAGACAGTCTGACTTGGTCAAATGTTTTGGTATAAATAGTCACTTCCCATATTTGATTCCCTATTCTCTGGAGTCTGTGCCATTTGTTTTCAGCTTTTCAAAGATTCAGCTTTTCTTTTTTCTTCTTTTCTAATTTTTTATAATTTCAATGTACGCTCAATTCAATGTACAGCAGGAAACTGATGGAGTGTGTACTCCGGGTAGGGAAGGAGGTATTGCCCCAAGTGAAGGAGTTCAAGTACCTCGGGGTCTTGTTCACGAGTGAGGGGACAATGGAGCGTGAGGTTGGCCGGAGAATCGGGGCAGCGGGGGCGGTATTGCACTCGCTCTATCGCACCGTTGTCACGAAAAGAGAGCTGAGCCGGAAGGCAAAGCTCTCGATCTACCGGTCAATTTTTGTTCCTACCCTCACCTATGGTCATGAAGGCTGGGTCATGACCGAAAGAACTAGGTCGCGAGTACAAGCGGCCGAAATGGGCTTCCTCAGAAGGGTGGCGGGCTTCTCCCTTAGAGATAGGGTGAGGAGCTCAGTCATCCGTGAGGAGCTCGGAGTAGAGCCGCTGCTCCTTTGCGTCGAAAGGAGTCAGTTGAGGTGGTTTGGGCATCTGGTAAGGATGCCCCCTGGGCGCCTCCCTAGGGAGGTGTTTCAGGCACGTCCAGCTTGGAGGAGGCCTCGGGGAAGACCCAGGACTAGGTGGAGAGATTATATCTCCACACTGGCCTGGGAACGCCTCGGGGTCCCCCAGTCAGAGCTGGTTAATGTGGCTCGGGATAGGGAAGTTTGGGGCCCCCTGTTGGAGTTGCTGCCCCCGCGACCCGACTTCGGATAAACGGTTGAAAATGGAAGGATGGATTCAATGTACACTCAAAAAACATTTCAATTTCACAAAAAATTCCATGAAATTAAATTGTTGAGTATTTAACTAATTAAATTAAAATTTTATTTTATTAAATGTTTTGTTATTATTGATGTGAAATTGAAATGCATAAAAATTATTTTTATGAGTGTATGTTAGTACTAAAAATTATAGAAATCATATTTAACCACAGACATGTCCACCATATTCAGATTAGTTGTCAACAAATGTTTTTATGAATTATTGATTCTTAAACTATTATCCCCCAAATCCTAAATATGCACTTACAGCCTTGCAATGTATCAATATTTATTTATCATTATGTAACCCTGAGACTAACCCTAAAGTGCTACATTATTTAAAACCTTTCACAATAGACTTCAATTTCTATATTTATAATCTGAAAATGTAATTCTGGTTATACGAATCACATCAGTGAACGCAACCCTGTCACACTGACAATGTTATGGGGTTAAATGTTTAAGTTCAGTGCAAAAATGACTAATAACAGCCTTAACTTGCACATTTTCATCACATAACACCACATTATTTATTGTTAATGTTATTCTACTTGGTGTCAGGAAAAATGTTTTTTCGAATAATATAATAGGATTTTTAAGCTTGAAGACACCAATATAAATGAAAATATAATGAAATACTGAAAAAGACTTAGTTTTAACCATGCATTGGGGATTGGATGTGTAAAAATTGAGCCAGATTATATAACGATGTGGTCAGAATTGCAGGTACATGTGTGACTATCACTCTGTGACAGCTCCAGAATGATTGAAGTCTCGGGAGGCATGTAGTGACAAAAATTATCTGCGCACCTGTCTGCAACCATCAGTTAGTGCTGGCCCTAGAAAACTAGAGGCTTGTGACATATCTCTGTCCATGTATGATTATAATGCCATTTTTATCCAAAAGTAAAATAAAGAAATCCCAAACCGTCTTTTCTATTTTAAAAATTGAAAAATCAGTGGTATGCATCTTGTAGTTCAGTGGTTCCCGACCTGGGGTCTGTGATCCCTTAGGTGGGTGGCAGAGTTCACAGGGAGGGCGGCGGAATCTCACACACTTTGATGCGGTCAAAGATCCATAAAATGTGCAATACCAGTAAGACGACATGTCAGCTTCCTTGTCTAACTCAACGTGATAAAAACTGTCAATATAAAAAAACATGCAAAGACTTGACACCCCGGCAACTGTAGAAAAACTTCATGAAATATCACTCAACCAACCAGAGCCTCTTTACAAAACTGCATGTGGATGAAGCGCATCAGATATATTCTGCGGAGGTGTGCTGTCTGTCGCATGGCCAAGTGCTCGTGAGTTTACTTTTCTTGGATTTTGGTATAACTGCAACATCATAACCATGCACTGCATGACTGAAAAAACTTATTAAAAACTGCATACCTTGTTGACATGTTAACGCATTATAAGAAGACCATCAAACAGATGCAGGGCCCTGTGTAGGGGTGGACGAAATACCAGTTGAAATGTGTTAACAGCAAGAAATGTCGAAGAGCACACTCTTCCCCCAGCCGATAAATCTCCATGGGCGCCGATAAATCTCCATGGGCGCATGCGCATCACTATATCTCGCCGCTGTATAGCTGCTCTAGCACATTGGACATCTCCTGCTGTTAACCATTGAGGTGTCACACTGGGGCAGATTCTCAGGCAGAAAGTGGTGACCACAGATGCTTCCAACACAGGTTAGGGAGCGGTGTGCGATGGACATCCAGCTTTCGGCACCTAGATAGGCGCGAGGAGGGCGTGGCACACATCAACTGCCTAGAGCTATCGGCTGTATGCCTAGCCTTGAAGGCTTTTCAGTCAGAAGTACTAAACTATAATGTTCTGGTTCGCTCAGACATCCTGACAGTTGTGGCATATATAAACCGCCAATGCAGAATTCATTCACCGCCATTGATGAGACTGACACCTCCTACTGTGAAGCGAGCATCATCTCCTGTCCCTGAGAGAGACATATGTCCCAGGCCATCTGAATTACTGTGCGGAACTATTGTCACACCAATGGGTGATACCGGGGCGAATGGAGACTTCATCCTCAAACTCTCCTGCAGATTTGGGAAATATTCGGCAAAGCAGAAATCTATCTATTTGCCTAAGTGGAGAATGCCTAATGTCCCTTCTGGTACTCGAAGTCCAAGCCCCACTGGGAGCGGATGTAAAGGCCCACAAATGCAAATATGCTTTTCCCCGGTGTGCCTAATTCACACTGTCATATGCAAAGTCTGAGAGAAGAAGGAAGCAAGTCTATTGGTTGTGCTGAAATGGCACAAGGCACAATCTGGCATCACCAGCCCAAGCTTTGAAACCTGCACGTGTGGCCCCTGAACAGAGCATTCAAAAAGTGCCAGAACTGACGCATTCAGTCATGAACACCATTTTACAGGCCAGCGTGCCACCCACGGGATGCCTCTATGCGCTAAAATGGAATGCATTCACTGATTGGTGTCTTTCACATGGCAAAGACCCAGTAAACTGCCCATACGTGAAATTCTCATATTTCTTGAGGAGCGATTAGATGCAGGACTCACTCCGTCAATACTCAAAGTTTATGTGGCCAGCTCCACTATAGGCAAACATAATTTAATCATAAAGTTCCTTAGAGGAGCAAGATGTTTAAATACACCACAGCCAGCCACAGTCCCGACTTGGGACCTAAATTTGGTCCTATATGCGCTTGCAGGGTCCTCCTTTGAGCCTTTCGACTCTGTTGATTTGCGCATTCTCTCCATTAAGACCGCTCTACCGCTGGCTCTAGCCTCAGTAAAACATGTTAGTGACTTACCGACTGTCTGATCGGCTCTTTGTGTGCTATGGAGGATGCACGAAAGAAATGTCCATCTCAAAGCAAAGACTTTCTCACTGGGTCTTTGACGCAATTGCCCTGGCTTACGAGTCGCAGGGTAAGATTTGCCAAATTGGTGTTAAAGCATACTCAACTAGAGGCATGGCCTCCTAATGGGCATGGATGAAAGATGTGTCTTTACAAGACACATGTTTTGCAGCAGGATGGTCTTCTCAAAACACATTCACAAGGAGGTGGGGGAGGCTCAGATGTTCTTGTAATTAAGTAGGGGGGGCTTTAAGGATAAAAGGTTGGGAGCCACTGTTGTATTGCATATTAAAGCAGAGCTTCAAGGTGAAAGCTCTTTATCTAGCTGAGGGTAATCTTTTTCAATAGTCCTCTGTCACTATGGAGAATATTGCATTTAGAGGGAATCAGTGGCAGTAACCTGAAGCTAGCTTTATTATATCTTACATATTAGGCCATTATCCTACACATAATTGGTATGACAGTTCATATCCAAGGTTATTAGTCTTAACAAGTAGCATGATCCAAGTAAGTGTATTGCTATTGGTATTGCTTGTACTGAGGATTAGGGACTATTTTTTATTAAATGTTATAATGTGAGTCACCTGACTTTCATGTAGTGTATGCATAGGTGCAGCTGTATAGGTGCACTCATGTCAGTAAGGCCACTATGTGGCCCCGGAGTTCTAGGCACTAGACAGGAACATGGCTTACGTTCTTTTGTTTTTGTGTGTGTGTGTGTGTGTGTGTGTGTGTGTGTGTGTGTGTGTGTGTGTGTGTGTGTGTGTGTGTGTGTGTGTGTGTGTGTGTGTGTGTGTGTGTGTGTGTGTGTGTGTGTGTGTGTGTGTGTGTGTGTGTGTGTGTGTGTGTGTGTTTACTCCCCCCTGACTACAACTTGCCACTGGCAAGGAGACAGCGAAGGGCAGTTTCAGATACAGCCAGAAGTGTTTTTGAAAATAGAGCATTTTTTCCCCTTGCTTTACCTTTTTTTGGCCTAGATTACATGAAGATATATTACGTCAAAACAATTATATCACCTGTGGCCTTGATTTGTTTGTTTTTTATGCAACTGTATTAACGTCATAAAATTGCTCACGGGGTGACAGTTATCCTCTCACACACGAGCAAACACATATGCTTTCGGCTGAATTGTGCTCTTTTCACTGGTACAAAAATAAACATCTAATATAAACAAAGAGATAGAACGAGGGTCCTTCATTCTGGCAATGTAGAGGACAGGATAGCACGTGCGTTGTATTCATCAACAATTCATTTTCAGGAACAAGGAGCCATGCAATTATCTGTCTGATATATCATCTGCTGTTATATGTGGACGACTGGACAGATTTAGTTATTTGGGTGAACCTCATGAAAACATATCCGGGTCATATTTCACCCTACTGTCTAAATATAAAAGAAGAAATGTTATTTTGCATTAAGAGATTGAAGCCTGTTTTTAGGGCCACTAAGATTTTTTTTCCAATGTGACACTATTTAAATGACAAGCACGTTTCCCCCTAAAATTATCATTATGGAAATGATTCCAGATGTAGTAATTTTTTCGTTTTTTTATTTTTTTTTATTTTTGTAATTCTCATCATTATTCTCAATGGGATACAATACTAATGTGTACAATACTGTAATACTATATGATTATTTTCTTATTACAACAAAAACAATCTTGAGTGGCGTTGGTGTAGTGGTCTAAAGCACATAACTGGTAATCAGAAGTTTGCTGGTTCGATCCCCACAGCCACCATTGTGCCCTTGAGCAAGGCACTTAACTCCAGGTTGCTCCGGGGGGATTGTCCCTGTAATCAGTGCTCTGTAAGTTGCTTTGGATAAAAGCGTCTGCCAAATGTAAATGTACAAATGTTTACATATTTTCCCAATACAGTAATGAGAATCTGACAGACTGATCTCACAGTGGAAACGGTAGGTTGACTTTTCTTTAGCTGAAATCGGATTGTTTTAACTAAAACATGAAACACTGCCCCCAGTGGGCAAAGCAGTAAGTGTATTTGAGCATATGGGCATGTTTGAGCTCCAAAAAGGTATAGCTGCAGGCCGGAGATCTCTAAATGGGGATGGAATCTCCAAAATAGGGCATGGTTTCTCCAGAAGGGGGCGGAGTTACTCCAAAAGAGGGTTGCGCCAGCTCTAAAAGGGGGTGACACCTCCACAGATGGCCTAACCACCTAACCGGAAAGGGTCAGGTAAGGGGCTCCCTGTATCTTTGCTGGTGATTTGGAGCTCCCGTCCAGCTATACCCTTCTCCATTTTTCAGGTGTAACGTCCATGGAGGGGCACCAAAAGCAAGTAGAGAAGCAAGTTGTTTTCAGCTATACAGTCTGTAATACAGTGAGGAGGAATAACTGCACCCCCAACCCAAACCCCAATACCAAACTTAACCATTATGGAGTAAAAATGTAACCTCCAAAATACACTTGTTAATGATTATGAACGCGATTACTTCCTTGTTTCAAAATGGGATATGAACCCCTGTCTCCCAAGCTGATAAAGCAACATGCTTTCGGTTGCACCACAGAGGAAGGCAAACATGCTGGAGTCGATGTAAAAATAAATAAATAATTAAAACAAAAAATCTTAGAGTAAATGTAAACTTTTTCATAAATATTAGGAAATAATGTAACATTTTTTTTTATTTTTGTAAATTAAAAAAAAATACAAAATTCTAATAGGAACAGCAAGTAACGTTTTCTTTTTTTTTCTATTTTAACTTATTTTTTGTGATTTTAGGGTGAAATATGACCTGGATATGTTTTTAAATAGTTTTTGAGAGACTCACCCAAAAATGCTAATTTTCTCTCATCATTTACTCACCCTCCTGGCATCCCAGTTGTGTATGACTTTCTTTCATCTGCTGAACACAAAATAAGATTTCTAGAAGAATATTTCAGCTCTGTAGGTCCTCACAATGGAAGTGAATGGGTGCCGAAATGTTGAAGCACCAAAATCCACATAAAGGCAGCGTAAAAGTGATCCATATGACTCCAGTGGTTTAATCCACGAGTTCAGACATGATATGGTAGGTGTGGATGAGGAACAGATCAATATTTTAATCATTTTTTAATCATAAGTTCTCCTCCCTGCCCAGTAGGGGGCAATATGCACAAAGAATGTGAATCACCAAAAGCAAAAAAAGGGGAAAGTGAAAGTGAAGTGGAGATGGACTGAGTAGGGAGGAAAATTTACAATAAAAAAGGACTTCAATATGTATCTGTTTTCACCAACACCGATCATATCTCTTCAGAAAAATATTATGTTGCCCTTGTGTGGATTTTGGAGCTTCAACATTTTGGCACCCATTCACTTGCATTGTGAGGACCTACAGAGCTGAGAAATACTTCTAAAAATCTTTGTTTGTGTTCAGCAGATGGAAGAAAGTCATACACCTCTGGGATGGCATGAAGGTGAGTACATGTTGAGAGAACTTTCATTTTTGGGCGAACTATCCCTTTAAGTTAGATCACCAACAAACAGTGTGGTATCGTTTCATGTTTATTAAACAAAGACAGCTGTTTATAGATATAGAAACTATGGAAACAGGACAATCCAAGGATATCTTGAATGTAATGCACTTCATGTTAAATCATGTGCAGTTAGAAGGAGAGATTGGTGTTGTAATGAGAGTATGATCAGAGCTGAGTATGCAGGAACTGAATGTCCTCGGAGAGAACAGGTACTTTCACATATCTTCATCTCCCTCCCGCCTACAGCTGCCACATGCATTATTCTCAAGGCCATCAATTCACAATCACCAACTAAAATCAGCACAGGGATGGCAAACATCTTAAGAGTGGAACTGCCAGCTATGCAGTCTAAGAAGGTCAATTGAACATAAAGTGTAGCACTTTATTACCATAAAAATACATCTTTGATGCAACTTAATGTACCATTTAAATACCATGATGTATGAATGCGGTAATCAAACAGTACCAACAGTACCATGGAATTACCATCTGATACCATCACTGTCCCACGGTACCACAAAGGAAATGTTTTGTAGGGGAAATAATGGAAAGTATTTGGTCTCTTAAGCACTGAAGGAATGTATAAATGTCATGCCATTACATTAAAAAACATCTAATTAAGTGTAATCTGGAAACAAATCATGCTAGACCTTTTCTAAAGCCAATTTGCTGGTCATTTTTAGTGGATGCAAGTCAATTTCCCTCAAGTAGAGAACCACTGATGTAGTTTATCACATTAACTACAGACATGCTCCATTAACAGTTTTTTGTTTGTTTGTTTGTTGTTTTATTTGCTAGAATGTTTCTTTAAAGGGTGCAGTCATGAGAATCCGAAATAATTCTTATTACTGTAAGAGTTGGCTTGCACAAAAACCCTAACCCTAACCTAACCCATCCCTAACCCAACAACTTTTAATCCCATAGAGAAAAATGTACAAAGCGATGATTTTTTCCAAAGTTTCCCCCCTTGCCCTAAACCCAAGCATGATTTTAATAAGAAAATAATGTTTGTGTACCATTGAAGCCTCAAGTCTTCTTGAGTATGAGGCTACAAGCTTGACACACCTATTTTTGGGCAGTTTCTCCCATTCTTCTTTGCAGGACATCTCAAGCTCCATCAGGTTTGATGGGGAGCGTCGGTGCACAGCCATTTTCAGATCTCTCCAGAGATGTTCAATCGGGTTCAAGTCTGGGCTCTGCTGGGCCACTCAAGGACATTCACAGAGTTGTCCCGTAGCCACTCCTTTGTTATCTTGGCTGTGTGCTTAGGGTCGTTGTCCTGTTGGAAGATGAACCTTCACCCCAGTCTGAGGTCCAGAGCGCTCTGGAGCAGGTTTTCATCAAGGATATCTCTGTACATTGTTGCATTCATCTTTCCCTCGATCCTGACGAGTCTCTCAGTTCCTGCCGCTGAAAAACATCCCCACAGCATGATGCTGCCACCACCATGCTTCACTGTAGGGATGGTATTGGCCAGGTGATGAGCAGTGCCTGGTTTCCTCCAGATATGACGCTTGTCATTCAGGCCAAAGAGTTCAATATTCTCATGGTCTGAGAGTCCTTCAGGCGGACTGTCATGTGCCTTTTACTGAGGAGTGACTTCCGTCTGGCCACAGGCCTGATTGGTGGAGTGCTGCAGAGATGGTGGTTCTTCTGGAAGATTCTCCTCTCTCCACAGAGAAACGCTGGAGCTCTGTCAGAGTGACCATCGGGTTCTTGGTCACCTCCCTGACTAAGGCCCTTCTCCCCCGATCGCTCAGTTTGGCCAGGCGGCCCGCTCTAGGAAGAGTCACAGTGGTTCCAAACTTCCATTTACGGCCGATGGAGGCCACTGTGCTCATTGGGACCTTCAATGCTGCAGAAATGTTTCTGTACTCTTCCCCAGATCTGTGCCTCAATACAATCCTGTCTCGGAGGTCTATAGACAATTCCTTGGACATCATGGTTTGGTTTATGCTTTGACATGCACTGTTAACGGTGGGACCTTATATAGACAGGTGTGTGCCTTTCCAAATCATGTCCAATCAACTGCATTTACCACAGGTGGACGCCAATCAAGCTGTTGAAACATCTCAAGGATGATCAGTGGAAACAGGATGCACCTGAGCTCAATTTGGAGTGTCATGGCAAAGGGTGTGAATACTTATGTACATGTGAATTTTTTGTTTTTTATTTTTTTTAAATTTACAAATACTTCAAACAAACTTCTTTCACGTTGTCATTATGGGGTTTTGTTTGTAGAATTTTGAGGAAAATAATTAATTTAATCCATTTTGGAATAAGGCGCTGGGAATACTTTCCGGATGCACTGTACATCAGTCATTTGTATTGCAATAACAAAAATTTGTTCATAGATCTTTCCTTTTTTAAATAAAGAGCTTAATTGGGGTCTAGTCAAAACTGCATGCCTGTATTGTGTTGATTTGATTCTGCTTGTTGATTGGTTGGTCTCATATAGTCATTAAAGTCTGACTTTTTCGTACAAGCCAAGCTGTAGCCCTACGATATCTTACAATTTTGTCATATATTGTGTTGATTTGATTCTGCTTGTTGATTGGTTGGTGTCTTTGAGAAAGTCTTGCCATTCTCACAATTTCTCCATCATGTTTACAGTTGTCGTGAGACTATGTTGGTTTGTTGCAGCTCAGAGGGTGCTGGAAAAATGTATTTATTTACAGACTAGTAAAATTACTCGTTTTTTTTTTTTTTTTTTTACAAAAATGTTACAAAAACTAATACACCAAAGTTTAGTGCAATTGATGACATGTTGCAACATGTAATACAATGCTAGGTGTGCTACGTGTACCTGCTAACTTAATCTCACCACCGTGAGTCTCACCCTGCTCTCGCATCTGCAGCTTTGAATTGCGTTTTCTGCCACATCGGTGACTTGGGGTTTCGGTTGATAATGAAACAGCTCCCTTAAATCCAGACATCAGACGCTGCTGATCTGAATAGAAACGGACCTTGTCACAGAAGGGAAGACTGTCATTTACTAGCTTTTTCCCATATGTCCAGTCTCAGCTGTTTTACACTATTTTAGGCTGATGAAAGCTCATATCCCATATGGCTATAATGCAGCCCCTCTGTGCTGTGTAAGTTTAGCCTTTCTGTAAGGACATGCGATTACGCAAGAGTAAAATATCCTTAGGACAGCATCTTTCACACTCGTGTTCATGCTGTGCGGCAAAGTGGAGTAGTTGGGTTGAAATTGAAATCTTAAAGTGGTTCTCCTCATAGACTTGGTCTGATCTCTGTGGAACATGGTCATTTAAGGGTTTCTCTTGCCGTTGGGTCCCTCTCTGGGTACATTCGTTTTACATTTGACAAGTCCACCAAAGTCAGTCAATATCACTTCTCTGCCAATTTGGGAGCAGTGAAGAAGAAAATATGTGGTTTACTGGATGGTAAACAAAGAAAAATCGTGTCTTGCGCTTGTGCCCAACTCGGGTTGGATGTGCTCAACTTTTTTTCTGAAATTTTCTTCACTTTTCTGGAAGGTTGCTAGCGTGTTGCTAGGCAGTTGCTAGGGCATTCTCTGTGGTTGCTGGAGCTTTGCTAGGATGTTCTAGGTTGTTGCATTGGTAGGTGGTTGCTTTCTGGACAATTTCAAAAGAGGCCACCCCCAAGTCTATTTTCAGGAGTTGAAACACAGAAACGTCCTAATGCTGTAGCTGTGTCCCAAATGACACACTATACACTGTGCACTTACACTATTGTACTCTGTCATCTAGTGTTTGAATCTTCAATGTGTAGAATCATTTTAAATGAAACACTAATATTATTTTGTTTTTTTACAGCAGCATTTGCTTTTTTTCAGCAGACGGAAGTGACGTTCGAACACACGTGATGTGTCGCTGTTAGCGTTAGCATGTTAGCCAATCTCAATCCAATGCTTATCTCAAGTAACCTACATATTCGCACAGTGTGGGTGAAGGTAAAACATGAAAGCAATATTCTGGGTTCACTATAAGTAAAGCTCAATAGACAGTATTTATGGCATAATGTTGATTACCACGAATATATATTTTATATATCGTCCCTCATTTTCTTAAAAAAAAGCAAAAATTGAGGTTACAGTGAGTCACTTACATGACCTGGCTTAGGTGACCTGGCTGCAGTCACTCAGCACGCCCGGATTCGAACTGGTAGCGGAATATTCCTTTAATGGTAAAGCTAGTTTCCACATTTACCCTCAATTATAATATTGCAGCCTAGACCGGACACAAGCGGCGTGACGCGTCAAAAGCAATAGACCGCATTACAATCAAAGAGGCTATCTACACTAGAAGCATCCATTGCGACACGTCTGTCATGCCGACAGTAAACGGGTGTCATGTTCCATTTTGCGCTGCACATGCTGGCATCAACGCTGGCACGACATGCACTACAATTATAATATTAAGAAGCCAGTGGTGGCTCAGTGGTTAAGGCTCTGGGTTACTGACCGAAAGGTTGGGGGTTCAAGTCCCAGCAATGTTAAGATACCACTGTTGGGCCCTTGAGCAAGGCCCTTAACCCTATCTGCTCCAGGGGTGCTGTTTCATGGCTGACCCTGCACTCTGACTCCAACTTAGTTGGGATATGCGAAAAAAATGCATTTCATTGGCTCTGCACAATAAAGTTGAATCTTAAAATGCAGTAGAATAGTGCAGAAATAGGCAATTTGGAACAAATCTTATGCTGTTTTCCAACTTCCTACTTGGAAAAGTGCAATGGGATGCCACTTGAAGTCACTCTTCCACTCTGATTTTACAGAGATGCAGGTACGCAACATCACAAAAACATGTCGGCACCCAGGAAGATGTTCAAAGTTAGTGATAAACATTCACTTTTAATAAATAAAATTCATTAATAAAGTCAAATTTCCTACATTGCATGACATTAAAACTTGTTTAACAAACGTTTACAGAGACAGGTAATAAATGATAAATAATAACATCTTTTAATATTCACACACCTGTAGCACAATTGCTTGCATTGCAGCAATTTTGTTTATCAATTGGGTTGCTAGGAGACATCTCTGCTGACAACTGAACACATGCTAAGCTAACGGGGGTGTTCCTTGCACGTCATCTTCTGAGCATCCGGCATGGAATGCCTTTATGATGTCATAATATGATGAACGCGGCATTTGAGTCCTATTTGTTAGTAACCATGACGATTTCAGATCGAGTTAACTTGTTAGATCTTAACATCATGTTCACAGTAACACTTGTTCATTTGAAAACGCAGATTTGGGTAAATGTCCACCTTTCATCCCATCCACACTAGAATGCACTAGTTTTTCAGGAAACTAAAAATAGTTTTCAAACTTAAAACGTGGAGGAATGTGGAGGTGGTCTACGACTTAAGATAGGAAGTGTCTGTATTATGGACACCGTTACAAATGGTTTGTTTCAAACAAAAAAAACCCCCGAAAAACTTGGAAAACATGGGTTGTGAAAATTAGATGTGATTTAAGAACTTAAAAGAGATTGTTCACCAAAAAGTGAGAATTCTCTCATCATTTACTCACCCTCATGCCATCCCAGATGTGTATGACTTTCTTTCTTCAGCAGAACACAAACAAATATTTTGTTTTGAAGAATATCTCAGCTCTGTAGGTCAATGCAATGCAAGTGAATGGTGATCAGAACTTTGAAGCTCCAAAAATCCCATTAAGGCAGCATAAAAGTAATCCATAAGACCCCAGTGTTTAAATCCATATCTTCAGAAGCGTGTGTGAGAGAAACAGGTCAAAATTTAACTCAGTTTTTACTCTAAATCTCCACTTTAACTTTCACATCTGAAAGTCAAAATTAAAGTGGAGATTTAGAGTAAAAAAGGACTTCTGTTTCTCACCCACACCTATTATATAACTTCAGAAGATAGGTATTTAAACACTGGAGACTTATGGATTATGTTTATGCTGACATTATGTGATTTTTGGATCTACAAATGTCTCAATGCAAGTGAATCACCATTCATTTGCATTGTATGGACCTACAAAGCGGAGATATTCTTCAAAGAAATCTTCATTTGTGTTCTGTTGAAAAGAGAAAGACTTCATCTAGGATGGCATGAGGGTGAGTAAATGATGAGAGAATTTTCATTTTTTTATTAAATATCCCTTTAAGGCAGTATGACATATTGACATATTAACATTTCACTCACAGCCTTGTTTTCATTTGCTAATTAAATACACAATCATCCATGACTAGTGCAGTCCATGAAGTGCAAATTCAGTGCACAGTTGTAGATTTTGTTCGGGCACATACAGTCTAGATTTCTCATTTGTTCATCCTTTATTTTGTTCATCCATCTATCCTCATACCTCTATCTTTACCAAAAGAATGGAGCTGGCATTGTTGGACTGGACTTTGAAGCCTCAGTAAATAATTTAACAGGGTCACAGCTGTCAGTTTGGGATCCTCAGCCCCTCATCTTCCCCTTGACCCCCTCAGAAGGTCTGTGTGGGCTTTGTGTCATGCAGTCTAGCCAACGCATGCTTCCTGTGTACCACACATTTCACCCATGAGAGGGCAGGCCGGACCAGAGCCTCAGGCAAAGTACAGGGCCAATGAATAATTCCGGTAACAGGCCCAGGAACTTTCCTCTCTATTTCTCTCATGTGCAGTTACACTGAGAAAAGAAGCTGATGGCATTGCTGTCTCAGGTCATGCAAGGAGCATGCCATTCTCATCATAGTGGATCTATGCATGCTCATACATTGATGGGAAAAAAACAAAACAAGAATTAAACATCTGTATGTATATAAAAATGTCTAGAACAGTGTCTAGTTCTCCCATTCATTGAAAACCTGGCAATATTAGAGTATTTTAAAACTGCTGTTCAGACCCAAAATACAAATTGGTAAGTGCATACCTCAGGTCTTTAGTGACCCGAGACCTCATATAGTCCACCCCGTTTACCTCATATATTTTTTGGGAGTTGTGACCACACCCCTTTAGAATTCCTCAACCTTTCCCTTACAAACAGTGTCTCAAATAAATGCCAAAATTGCATTACCAAAGTGTATAGGGTTATTAGTGACCCACGATATGTAATAGTGTCGTAAAACATATTTGCGCTTCCATAAATATTTGTAATTATTATTTCATATCTATATAAATTTACTTTCACATGATATCTAATTCTTTGTTTATTACAAGACAAATGAGTTCTACACAAATTGCCCCTATATCATGCCATTGTAGGCACTTTCTGCAGTGGACAAGGGTCAGCATGGGCACTCGGACTGGTCTGCGGTTACGCAGCCCCATGCACTGTGTGTCCTGACGACTTTCTAGCATGGCCAGCGTTACGTTTATCAGCTATTTGTGCTACAGTAGCTCCTCTGTGGGATCAGACCAGACGGGCAAGCCTTCACTCCCCAAGCGCATCAATGAGCCTTGGGTTCCCATGACCCTGTCTATGGTTCACCAGTTATCCTTCCTTGGGCCACTTTTGGTATGTACTAAACACTGCATACTGGGAACACCCCACAAGACCTGCTCTGACCCAGTCGACTAACCATCACAATTTGGTCCTTGTCACAGTCGCTCAGATCCACAGATATTCAAGAACTGACTGTTCACTTGCTGCCTAATCTATCCCACCTCTTGACAGGCGCCAATGTAAGGAGTTAATACATGTGATTCACTTTAATGTTGTTGCTGATAAGTGTATGTAAATGGGGAGTCCAAAAATGGGGGACAATGCTTTTGTGTGTTGTTTTTCTTAAGTTGGAGTGCCTGTAACTCCAGAAGTATTACAGATAACCGAATATCCTATTAGACTCTGGTTCAGAACAAACTTTCACTTATGTATCTTCACTTTCAAGGCCCTATACGATTAAGTCCCAGAGATATGGCGCTCTCAGTGTGGCTCCATCCGTAAAGCTCTGTAGTACAAATAATGCTGAAACATGAACATAAAATGTACATTATTATTAAAAATAAGTGACACAAGTGGCTCTTCTGTTCGTGCAATAATATGTCATTTTGGGATTTCAGAAATGTACATCTGCAAAGCTCTTAAGTGCATAATTAGGGTGCAAACACCAAAAGATGCTGCAATCCCATTATCCTGTATTTGTATGAATGCTTTTTCTGCCCCAAGGGTCTGGATGTCAGAAACCGTCAATTCTCTTGATTTCAAACTTGACATGATGGTTTGAATTTTCTGATATTAAATCTGATGTGTATCTTAAGTCTCATCATTTTCCAAACACCCACCCCCCCCTCTCAAAGGTAATCTCTCAACTATATACAGGTCAATAAAAGGGCTGAAAAGTCCAAACTTATATATAAAAAATGAATAATGACGACAGAAACTGACAACACAACATTCTTCACAATTAAATTTTAAATTCAAACGGTTTCATTCAGTCTTGAGATCACAAGAGTATGAGAGATAAACAAACAGCTCGAGCCAACACATCATTTGAACACCATCAGGCACTTCAGAAATTAATTCCTTAATTTAAATGCATGATCAGTGTGATTTCCATCACATACATTTTACATATGTACAAATCTTAGTGTAGAAAGTATTCAAATTCACATATTCCTTGAACACCAGGAGAAAAAAAACAACAAGTATGTGCGCGTCTTTTCACACGACCAGGAATTCAATCATCATGCCGACAAGGCATGCCACCATCACATGCCTTAAATGTAACACGTTTTCATACGAGTGGTTTCCATCTTGTAAATGGATGTACGATGATGTTATGATTCTTTTACTTTCTCTTAGGTCTGTGGTTGTGTGTTCACAGTGGTCCTATGAGCTGCACCTACTGCCTCTGCTACACATGTAAATCCTTGCGCCCTACATAAAAGGGAGACAAAACAGAAAACTTGTGCTTAAAGGAATGTTAGAAAGGAGGTCATCATTTACTCACCCTCATGTTGTTTCAAAATTGTATGATGACAATTTAAATTTTTGGGAGAACTATCCCTTTAATATCATTATGCTTAATAATAATCTCAGAACGTGTAACTCATTAGTATGCTCACTTCAAAAGATCCTCCAATTCTCTTTTGATCTTGTTGACTACAGGTGGTCCCTGGTATACTAGAGACGTGTAGAGCTGAACAAGAGACGCTCCCGCAGAGATCTTATCAAGAGCATCCTGACCGCTGGCCACTCCACCAACTCCAATGATGGGTACCTTACCTACAAACACACACGCACACACAAATAATAGCACAACCATAAAGACTTCCTTCTGTATTACCAAATTCACTTCGCAGAGATGAATCTATCGGTCCAAGAACTTATAAATTTCACATTATTGTGAACATTTATACACAAATAAGGCTTGGCAACACAGCCGAAGAAGTTATTTGTTTTGAACCGATTCATTGAAATGGAGCACAGAATTTATTATCCAAGTCTTAACGCTGTCTTAAACACCAAATGTGATTTTTGCCACGATTTCTCATTGCAGTTTCTATTTTGAATCGAAACAAATGGATTCCTACTAAGCCATTCACACCCAGGGCGAACAAGGTTTTTGTTACAGTGAGTTTAACACATTTTTTTTTTCTTCGCCTGGTGATGAAATGCCATGACCAATAATAAAACATGAGCTTTTAATCAGAAAGCTGCTGCAGGTGGCACTAAAGCGCAGAAATCCGTTTTGGCCACAGACGTCAAACGCTGAAGGAACTCGAGGAAGACATCCTGGCCGTGCCAAACCCAGCCGCTGTTCCAGCAGTGAGGATGTGCATTTCATTTTCATCATATGTCTTAAAACATAAAACTGAAACACATTTTCTCATATGGGTTCTCCGAACATGTTAATGATATTACTGCATCACTGCCTTACGTCCCCTTTAAAAGTGTGTCTTGTCTTCATAATGTATTCTACATCGCTGCATTTAATCTTACGTGAGTTCTCTTACATCTCTAACATAATACATATCATGGATTCTTTGCATTTATATCACTTTTTTAATTAACAACTTTACAGAAGTGTTTGTTCACCAAATATTAATAACAGTAACACTATTTCTGTGACTGTCAGTACACTTGAGTGCCTTTGTATACCAAAAACGTGGTGAAAATTATGTAATCGTTATTGCTATTCTATTGTTAAATCATTCACAGCTTAAAGTATGTATTAATGGGTCAGACTGAAGATGGGATTTGTTTAAATGTCATGTTGAATTACTAACATGCAGGGTTTTGAGCAAATGTAGATGTACATGGCAAACGCACATACCGTATGCATGGCGTATAATCTCTATTGTTCCAATGATAACATGTTTTAACCATTAATATTAATACTGCCTGTCAACTTGTCCATCAGGTGAACTGAAACAGTTTGAGAAGTGTTTTGAATGTTTTCTTTCTCGTTGAGTAAATCAACAACAAACTTGTCATCGCTGCTGCAGCTGGTTGAGAAATCCGTTTTCTTTTTCCCCCGATCTGCTCGCTAGAGAACCCGTTCGCTTGACCTGGTTGTTTCGCAAACTTGTCAGGTAGATGTTGTTCTTATCCCTCATTGGTGGAGGGCACACCAGCTGAAAGGTGCTTTGTGCCACCAGAGTTTATATAGCAGAGACGGGCCACTTCTTTTGAAATGAATGGGAGAAGCTGGAACGCTCAATCAAGGAGCTCTAAGCGCCCAACGGATGTAGAAAGGAAGTCCCGCCTTACAGTTAAAAGAGCCAATCACCTTTTAGACATCACCTGTCAATCAAGTCTAGAACGTGCATGCACATTAGCTATACAAGCAGGGAAACTTGCATTTTTAACACAATTCATGATTCAAGTAGTGTTCAAATTTTATTGCCGATCTGAAATATGTCCTTTAATCGTAATATTGACCAACAGTTTTTGAGATGTTGGTCTTTCTCCATTCAAGTAGATAGGAGCTGCACTGGCATGACTGGAAATAGCCTCCCGAGAGCTTTCCAAAGATGGTTGACAGTGGACTGACATGCAAGAACGACTTTGGCGCCACCCACTGCACCGGGGTAAAATTGCTTGTCGATTAGCGGCATCTGCATAACCACGTCAACTCTGGCTAGAAAAGGCCTTGTGTTTTTGCATTATGCACATAAATTCAACATGTAATTAGAAAAGTAAGGCTTTGACCTTTCAGTATTTAAGGGTACCTTGGGTCAAGGTGTACATCTCCCGTACTGTGTCAGTGGACATCTGTTTGAGAGGCTGCCCACTGAGACCTCCGTTCTCTTCTTTTTGAGGGTCTTTCAAAGTCTTTGGTCTGTCAACGGTGGTGTTGCAAACCATTAAACCATCAACGCCAACCTAAAATAATAGACAAAAGGCAAACAGCAATGTCCTGTATTACTCAACTGGTTCAAAATACATCAGAAACAATCATTTGAACTGTGAATGATTTGTAAAGCAGACCTCCATGATAACCTCAGCAATGTCTCGCTTGTCCTTAGTAGCGAGGTCGGGGGCAATTTTCACCAACACCGGTGGCCGGTTGTCCTCTTGCAGAGAGTCCCGAGCTTTAAGCACCTATATATCCATGAACATATTCAAACCATCATTATAAAAACAGATTCAGATCAGTTCAATATTCTGATCGGATGAGCTGATAGTGTGCCAAGCTACACATGCAGACATTGCACTACCTTGTCCAGCAGGTGGCGCAGTTTTTCCTTGCCCTGCAGGTCTCGAAGTTCAGGTGTGTTTGGGCTGCTCACATTCACTACCAGGTAGTCAGCGAGAGGACCGAGGGTTTGCACCCCCTGCACATAATCTGCCACCGCATCTGTAGAAAGCTTGTTCTTTCCGAGGTTGATGCCGAGGGGTTTCCCTGCTGAGAGTGGATGCTTTTAAAGAGATGGTTCACCCAAAAATGTAAATTCTATCATCATTTACCAACCCTCATGATCAATGACAGCCTCAGTCACATTCAAGTTCATTGTAAAAAGTTGCAATGACATATAATGGTATCTGAGGCTGGCATTCTCCCTAACCTCTCCTTCTGTGCTCAGATGAGGGTGAGTAAATGATGACATTTTAATGTTTGGGTGAACTATCCCTTTAAGACCCTTTCACGTGTCTTGTGCCCGGGATCTGTCGTTGCTAAAACAGACATTGCAATTATTGTGAGTTATCCAGTAATCACTGGCCGTGCTTCGAAAAGGTCGGTCAAAGTTGAAATTGGCTGCTTTACAACACTTGACCATAACATGGCCACTTCACTGCGTAGAGTTCAATGCATTGAGCAACGCTGACTTGAGTCACGTGAAAGGGCCTGAACACAGCAGCGGTACTTCACTGGAAAATCCACAGAGCAGTACGTTCAAATAAGTAGGAAAAAGCACTGTGAATAATTGATGCAAATCCAAAGTGTCTGTTTCTTCTGAAGCCTTATGTTTTAAGCAAAATCATAACGGCTATATGGTTTTAACCCTAAATAAATTGACATTCATCGTGCCAAAAAATAGGAGGCAATTTTGTTTTGTTGATTACCTTTGGTCAGCTGTGATTGCGTGTGCTCTCTGGCTTTCAACCTCTCGAACACTGCAGTTAAACCACAACTATTGAATCCATATCTGAAACATACACAAGATAACACATTACAGGATCAAAAAATAAGCACTAATCAAATTGATAAGTAACTATAGAAATCTCTACATTAAAGGAACAGTTCACCCAAAGACTAAATTTGCACACCTTATGCCATCCCAGATGTGTGACTTTATTCTGCTGAACACAGATGAAGCTTTCTAGGTCCATATAATGCAAGTGAATGGTGACCAAAACATTGCAGCTCCAAAAAGTACAAAGGCAGCATTTTAATAATCTAAATGTCTTGGGTGGTCCTGTAGTGATCCAGGTGGCTTTGGGTGAGAACAGACAAAAAATGCAACAACTTTTTCCCTGACCAACTTGTCGTTGCAGTCTCTAGGCATGATCATGATTTCAAGCTTGATTACACTTCCTAGTGCTTGAAGAGTGAAAGTGTAATCAAGCTTGAAATCATGATCATGCCTAGAGGCTTAAAGGCAAAATGCACAGTGACATTTTTTTTTTTACATTTTGATCTGTTCGCACCCAAAACTGATTTTTGAAGACATGCATTAAACCACCGGAGTCGTATGGGTTATTTTTATGTTGCCTTTGTGTGTTTTTGGAGCTTCAAAGTTTGAAAGATTATTCTAAAAACCTTTGTTTTCAGCAGAAGAAAGTAAACACATCTGGGATGTCATGAATGTGGGTAAATGACGAGAGAACTTTCATTTCTGGGTGAACCTGGTACACAAAAAAGTACCATGGTAAAGGTAAAAATGGTCAGTTTTCAGACACTACCGTAGTAATACCAAGTTATTCTTTGAAGAGTACACTAAAATTATGATATAATACTAATAATCATACAGCACCATGTTATGCATCAAAGTATTCTGGTATTACCATATGCCACCACCACTGTACCATGGTAAATTGTAATGGTAAATGGTCTGCCCTTATATAGCGCTTTTTAAACCTTAGAGGTTACCAAAGCGCATTACACTTTGTCCCAATCACCCATTCACACACACACACACACACACACACACACACACACACACACACACCAATGATGTCAGAGATGCCATGCAAGGTGCTAGCCTGCCATTGGGAGCAACTTCGGGTTCAATATCTTGCCCAAGGACACTTCAGCATGTGGAGTTGTGTGGGCCAGGAATTGAACCACCAACCCTGCGATTGGCAGCCGACCCGCTCTACCACCTGAGCCACAGCCGCCCGTTGGTACCACTATAGTACTTTTGGTAAGGAGTAAACTATCAAAATATCAGGTAAACTTTTGTGGACATCGTGACAAATTTTACACAAAAATTTGATTTTTACATTTTCTAAAGAAAACTTGAGGGGTGTTTGCCTATGCAAAACTCACTGCCTCGATGCTAGGGTGTTCTGGGTGGTTGCTAAGGCATTGCTAAGCTGTTGCTAAGGCGTTACGGTGGTTTACTGCCCCCCCCCTCTTTTGATATTCACTTTAAAACAGAAAACCTTCTCCATTCAGAAATCTGGATTACATTGTGCATTATTCATGAGCAAACTACACACTCATTTAAATAGCTCATTTCATTTGCAATACAGTTTACACTTTGTGCATATGAACGAAAAAGCACATTTACAATATTTATTCTAGGTTGTGTGCATGAGTTACATAGCAGAAGTTTAAAATACCAAATGTTGACACTGACTGGGCAAACAGCTAACAGCTGAACTGAAGATATATTGACACAAAGTGCATCAATAATGAGTGAATGTTACACTGGAAGCTTCCTTTAAGAGGGCGGGGCTCTCCTGCTCATTTCCACACATTTCATGGTCAAAAATAAACAGGTTGTGTGATTGAGAGATGCTAAAGCCATCTAATTCAAAGTTATGTGTGCAGTCTTTCCTCAACTAGTTTATATAACTTGCCTTACAGAGACAACTTGAGCCGAAGAGGTAGATGCCTAAAGAAATAGTACTCATCACATGGGACGTTTTGCCCCATCTTATCTTCCACTAGGCCAAAACCATTATTCTGATCACTTAGAAAAGTTAAAACACACTTCTGAGACACGTAAAGGATGAACTCCATAAAATGAGCATTCACTATCATCAGTTTTCCTTTTTACATTGTCCAATTGCTGTGCTAACCACATGACCAAGTTGCACCCAGTAGTGCTTCCCCCATCACTAACAGAGTTTCATTTGAGTTATTTTGACATGTTAAATTTTGTTGGGTTTACTCGATTCAATTAGGTTCTCCCTACTTGAAGTATTTCTGTTGAAATTACATGTTAATTTTAATTTAAGAAAACTAATTTCAAACATGTAAAACAACTGTCCATTTTTGTGTGTTTTTTCCTCTGTAGCTCAAACATACCCAATCCATACCTGTTAATGACTGCCTGGTCGGCCTCTAGTCTGAATACACGGGGCTTTGGGTTTCCTTCCTGTGGCTTTGGAGTGACGGTCCCCACCTCCACGAAACCAAAGCCCAGTTTATAGAGACCATCCACTGCCTCGCCATGCTTGTCAAAGCCTGCTGCTATCCCAACCGGATTCTGGAACTTTCGACCCATCACGTGCACTTCCTAGTGAAAATAAATGAGAGAGACAACCAATTTGACTTCCCCACAAAAAGTCTTCAACCACTGTCATGGGAGCCTTTACCTCTTTTACCTCTAATATAAAGACTCACCCTCAAAGTCTTAAAATAAAGCCGAGGTGGTCCATGGAGCATCTGAAGTTACGCTTCAGAATCATGCATTTTTATACCGTTTCTGCTCCCCTTAACACTGAGGGGTGGCTTCTTCATCCCTTGAAATCGTCTTATGCCTGCCCTATGCCTTAGCCGTCTTTGTTTTTCATGGCAACACTCACAGCAGATCCATAAGTGGCTTTATTGTGTGACAGCAAAACACTACCTTGAATCAGTTCAATGTGTATTTTCTTACCAAACATTTAAGAACAGTGGCAATAATAAAATGGCAAATTAAATGATCAAATATGTAGAGGTAGCTGCCTAATAACTTTTAACTTTAGCCGTTGCATTTTCTGTTATTTTTATATGATGTCACAATGGTCAAGCGAACATTTTTTTTATGAGTTTCCAACTTTGAGCGATTCAAGCTTGAAGTACCATGTGTTTTCAGCAGGGGGCAGTCAGCAAAACTCCAGCTGTATAATAGGGGTGTAACGATACATCGATATGGATCGATGCATCGATCAAACGTCTAATGATACAATGCATCGATGTCACACACAAAAGATCGATTATGAGATACCTTTATTTTGACAGTCTCAACGTCCGCACGTAACATCCGTTTACGCATTTCCGCCAAAGCGCGCGTTTTGTTTTTCTCACCATACTTCCTGCCTGCCACTTGTGTGTCGGATTGCGAATGAGATGCAGCAACAAAGCGGCTGTAGCAGCGAAAAGACCATGGAAAAGACAGACGCTGAACATTTTGACGCTGTTGTCGGGCGCAAATCGTGGGTTTGGAAACATTTTGTATTTTCCAAAAAAGATGGTCAGGTAAATAAAACCCATGTTATGTGTACACGTTGCCAGTACAAGCTAAAATATTCGGAAACACCACAAACTTGTCAGTGCATCTGAAAAGAAAACATGGAATCGAGGAGAATAACGTTAATTTGGCTGAAGAAAAACAGCCGTCTGAGCGCGTGTTGACATTGTCAATTCAGAACGCAGTGTCCTCTCTCCTGAACACGTTGATCAGTTGATTTTTTTTTAAAGAAAAACCTCTCAAAAGAGACCACTGCACTGTAGCACTTGTTTGATTCATAGATCTTATGTTGTGTGAAAGATCAAATGTCAGATAAGTTTAACAGTTTTATTTTTGTATTTTTTATATTAGTTTGTTTTATTTCATTTATTTATTTAACTAGAGTACCTCAGTTATTTGCACTATTGCACATGTTGGCACAAAAGACTGGAAGGCTTTATTGACTTTATTGACCATTATAAGCTTGATTGATTTTATCAGTCTCCCCTCCATTATTTATTTTTATTTATTTTTATTTTTGTTGTGTTGTTGTAAATGTCCCAATTGGGAAAGAGGGTGCAATTTTCAAAGTGTTTAATTAAACATTCATGTTATATATCTTTTGGTTGCATTTGTGAGTTAATATAAATGAAACTGGTTGTGTAAAGTGGCGCATAATATCTAAATATCGATTAATCGATCGATATAGCAATGAATCGAATCGAAATCGTATCGAATAATTTTTTGAAGGATCGGCAAATATCGTATCGCTGGCTGAGAGAATCGATATCGAATCGTATCGTGATGAACTGTCCGATTTACACCCCTACTGTATAAGCAGCTTTACAGACAACAAACCACACTCAGGGGCTTTACAATAGCGACAGCACAAGATGAGAATGCATTCTTACGTATAAACTCAGCTGGACGGAGCACAATTCCTAATGCAGGAATCTCGAAACTGTGTTTAACTTGACACAGCGATGCGTGTTTACCAAACTGTTTATGACGTGAAGCAACAACAGTCAGACACATGTATACACTGACATGCCCTTAGACAAGCCCTTATTATAAATCTACCTTGGACAGATTGATGAATTCAATTGCAAAATGGATTGTTGTGGCCTGTAGGCCAATGAAAGGCTTATAATATGGAACTAAACACTATAGTGCATAAAAAGCCACTTTTTGTATTGTATCAATTATTGTATCTTTCAACGCTTTACTCATTTGCCACAATGATGTAATGCAATTTTTATAATGTCAATAATTGTATTTATAACACACTCACCAATCACTTTATGCAATTATCTAAGCAGCCAATCGTGTGGCAGCAGAAAACCTCCAGTTAGGAGCAGTTCTGTGGTTGGAAACGCCTTGTTGATGAGAGGGGTCAACAGAGATAACCTCTCTGTACAATCGTAGTGAGCAGAACAGCATCTCAGAACGCACAACACATCGAACCTTGAGGCGGATGAGCTAAAACAGCAGAAGACCACGTCGGTTTCAACTTCTGTCAGCCAAGAATAGAAAATTGAGGTTTGTGGTTGCGCAATTCTGAGATGCGACATGATTGGCTAATTAGATCATCTCGTGAAGTAGGTGTACCAAATAAAGTGGTCGGTGAGTGTATCTTATGTTAATAATTATTTAAATAGAACTATTTAAATATTATAGAATTATCGTTATTTTAGGGCCTTTCTCAGCAATTAATTATATTTGCGATTAATTAATTTTTTTTTAATTAATAATTGTAATTAATCCGATTAAAAATTTTAAATCAACTGAAAGCCATAGTAAAAAATGTCAAAATATATTAATATTTTGCATGCTACTGTAAATTGGCCAAACATGCACAATTATTGGCCTATTATTTAAATATAGACAAATGTTGGCTAATTAAAAATCTGCCGAACTCTGCGAAAGAGATTTAAATGGTAAAAATGTGTTAAATGGAGAGTCATACTCTCTAATTGGACACTGAAAACATCATGAAATTAGCTCAAATATTTAATTAAACAAACATGCAAGGTGTGGGGGATCCTTAGAACATATATGAATAACAGATGTCGCAATTCTAACAGTTTCCATTAGGGCCTGCTGATTAGGTCTATTGCTAATATATAACACACTGACCAGTGAGGTTGGGTCCTTGTAGTTGTTGCGAGGCACAAGTCCAAGACCAATCAGCCGCACAGCCATGACATGAGCCGTCTCTGCTCCCACAAACCTCTGCAACACTGGCATCAGGGCATTGGCATAGAAGTGTTCATCTCCAGAGGCCGTGAGGTAGCCCAGGAAAAGAGAACTGCCACATCCGATGATCTTTATCGCTTCCTTCGCTTGTTTCTGCAAAGATCAGAAGAGTAGACTTGAATAACATGAGAGTAATGGTTATTCTTCCATCTTACAGATGAACTCACAACATGACAGTATTTTTCCATTTCAAATTAAAGGAATAGTTCACACCTAAATTAAAATTCTCTCATCATTTACTCACCCTCATGCCATCCCAGATGTGTATGACTTTCTTCTGCAGAACACACCTACAGCTCTGTAGGTCCATACAATGCAAGTGAAAGGTGACAAAAACTTTGAAGCTCCAAAAAGTACATCAAAGTAATTCATCTGACGTCAAGTCAAGTGGTTTAATCCAGGCCTTCAGAAGCGATCCAAGAGGTTTTGGGTGAGAACACACCGAAATACAGCTTCTTTTTCCACTATATGTCTTGACATCAGCTGTCTCCTTGGCGATCATGATTTCAAGATAGATTACACTTACTAGCGGCATCTAACTAGTGTAATCAAGCTTGAAATTATGATCGTTCCTAGAGACTGCAATGGCAATTTGTGCAGCGAAAAAGAAGTCACAATTTGGTCTGTTCTCACCCCAAATCAATTGAACTGCTTCAGAAGACATGGATTAAACCACTGGAATCATATGGATTACTTTCATGCTGCCTTTATGTGCTTTATGGAGCTGTAAAGTTCTGTCCACCATTCACTTGCATTGTATGAACCTACAGAAAGTCATACACATCTGGGATGGCATGAGGGTGAGTAAATGACAAGAGAATTTTCATTTCTGGGTGTACTGTCCCTTTAAGGGATTCCATGAACAGATCATAAAATGTGCATTTAGGGTCAAAACTAGAAGCCAACCATTATGGGTTTATCAAAGGCAATATCTAGAGAACGATCCAATATAATACCAAAATAAAGTCTATAAAACAGGAATTGCTCAAATTAGACTAATTACGTTTCTGAATAAGAAATTGGCTGTGTATAAATGATTTCTGAAATACACATTTTTAGCCAAATTCACTTAAAATAATTTGAAAATAATCAAACCACAAGGCTGTCGTTACATTTTGGAAACTTTTAGGCCAGTCAGGCACTTTTGGCCCACTCCGATTATCTCAATTTGGCCAAATTTCCAACTATTATTATTATTATTATTATTGATAATTTGCTGCAATTTTTTTTACATTTCAATAATTTTCTACACGCATTAAAGGCTATTTGAGATTGTATTAATTATCACTAAAATAAGCAAATATTCTGATACCAGAATAAAGCCTATCGCAACAGGAAAAAGGTACTGTGGCGGTACCATGGTACACAGAAATGAATGATTGTTATAGTCTTATACTGTATCTTTGTATTTTGTTAAATAAGTTATCAATAACAGTTTGAACAACTGTTATTGATGTCAAACTTTGACAAATGCCATAATGAATCGCATGCATTAAAAAACACAACAATCAAATGAACCCAGATTAGAGAATACAGTTTGACTTCTGGTTTGGAGATAGCATACACAGATAAATATTGAAGTTATAGAGGGTTTCCAGATATCCACACGGGTAAATTGGTTAGGAGCAGATTCATTACACGTGAGACGCAAAACAATGACAGAAGTGCCAGTTATGAATGCAGTGAATATACGAGGTGGTGATCCTTGTAAAACCACAAAACATAAACTTTCTAAGCACTTCACCTTCAGTCGTCCCGCCATCAGTGTTGTATCACACCAAACACGTGTGCGACTCACTTCCTGGTCGAACTCTCGCGAGAACAGCCGAAGCGCAGCAATGATGCGAGACAAATGAAATATTCTATTAATAAAACACAGTTAGTGCTGCGCTGGTTAAATATGAAAGGTGAACTAATCATTTATGTTTCCTGAAAACAGCGCCTATGCGGTTTTCACGTAACAAACAAACGGAGGTTGTGCAATGCGCATGCGCGTCCAGCGTTCCTCTGAGTCACATGTTGGATTCGTTCAAAACGACCGAATCGTTTATGAACGACCCATCGCTAATTGAGGAGGTTACCCCATGTGAATGAGACCTGGCTGGAGTCACTCAGCACACCCTGGATTCGAGACTCCAGGGATGGTAGCAAATGTATTATTATTATTTTTGTTTATATTTATACTTATTGTTATTTTGTAACATTAATATAATAATGTCATAGGTCACATTTAAGGGAAAAATCACAGTTCTTCCACACAAATTGTAACATATTTAGATTTGAGTTTAGCATATAGGACTGTAATGATGCATCAACCAATATATTATTATGGAAATAATTGAAATGTGTGCTAATTTAGTTGTTAATTGCGCAAAATCAGAAATAATTTTGCCTCACTAATTATAAAAAGTGATAAATAGCAATATAATTTAACTTTCATAGTTTTAATGTCTAGTTTAATTATCCGATCTTCCCACCACTACTCTCAAAGGGGCGCCAGTAGGATGAAAAGGTGTAAAATGGCCTCCAGGATAATGTTTATGGCAGGAGAGTTCAGGAGAACGTCAATTGGGGAATGGCATGTAAGATTAATCCAGAGTTTATGCCCTGGGCTCAGGCACAAAAGAGCTGTGAAAATCAAGGGGGTCATCTTCTGAGGTGAAGGTCATATGACCGCATGCTCGGCTGTTCTAGTGTTAAGGAGTGCTTTCAGAGCTTGTCCACAGGAACTGGACCGTTGTGGGTCGGTCAGAGTTTGATGAATAAACGTTCCATCAGTGGTGAGTACGGTCCCCAAATCTCCATCTGTAGAGCCTCGGTACTTCTATACGTTAAGACAGGAAAATTCAGACCTGAGTTCGGCAATTCCAGCAACAAGCAGAATCCAATCTGAAAACGCTGAGGATGCTTTCTGAAAGGGCCATTTCTTATTGTCGTGAAAAAATGCAGAATGTGCTATTTGACTGTATTTCAATCAAACATTGATTTTCAAACTCTCTCTCTCATAAAAACATTTATGCATTTGGCAGATGCTTTTATCCAAAGTGACTTACAGAGCACTTATTACAGGGACAATCCCCCCGGAGCAACCTGGAATTAAGTGTCTTGCTCAAGGACACAATGGTGGTGACCATGGGGGTCGAACCAGCAACCTTCTGCTTACCAGCTCAGTGCCTTAGCCCACTACGCCACCACTTGCATGACTTGTGCAGTATTGCCAAAGCATTGGCCATTACATGAGCAATGAACAAAATAATGATTATATAGTATATAAAAGAAAATATCTATCATGAATACTTTTTTTGTTTTAAATTTGGATTTGGTAATGCCATAAAATTTGGTGCTATTTGTTGTAATTGTGGAAAGTAGACAGATCGGATGGTGTGATAGTGATCACAGTGCAGCTGGGAATCACTCTCTCTCTCTCTCTCTCTCTCTCTCTCTCTCTCTCTCTCTCTCTGTATATATATATATATATAAATAACTATATTTTAGAGAAATAGATTTTTGTGTTTTTTGGTCATCAAACAGGACAAATTGAAATTAGTGCAGTAGTTGGTCAAGTTTGGATGCATGTGTTCATATGTTGTGCTGCACATACCACATTGTTTTCTCTTAAAAATTCCAATTAGAACCAAAATGTTTTTTTTTTTTAATTATTATTATTTTTTATTTATTTATTAGAGAATTTTTTTTAAGTCACATTCACACTAATCCATTTTTCGTTTGAACACTCAGTTTTCCAAAGTATGCATTAACGGAGAGTGTTTCCGAAACACTCCATATTCAGTGGAGGAAAAGGGCGTTCTGGCACAGTCTAGCCATAAATGCAGTGAAATTAAGTGCCAAAAAGAACATTTAAAGAACCCAGAAACCAATACGATGATCTGAAGTACCTAGTTTGTTACCTCAAGTGCTGTTTCAATCTCCAAATAAGCGTAAAATCAACTTCAAAATGAAGAATGTATATTGTAGAAATGTGACTTTGATATTTTGTGAGCTATGGAATTGGTGGACTCTTTTTGAAATATGAGTTTGGGTGTGTTCACAGATTCTGAGTTGACAAAACATGTCTCAGATTCCCCGGTTAAAAGTGATAATCATGAAGTCAATAATCCGGATCACCTTGATTACACCCACATGGTCACAGATCCATTTGAGCTGGTGACCTCAACCAACTGCAACATGAGCTTTGGTTCAATCTGCACACAAGGTAAAAAAATAAACCCCTCTTAACACATCAGCTGCATAAAACAGTATTGTTTGATGATTTGAATCAGAGTATTATAATTACATTATTATAATATTTACATTATTTCAGTTGTATTTTCATTTGCAAGGTGGTATTTAGGGGGTTATAGGGATAGTTCTCCCAAAAATAACAATTCTGTGAACATTTGCTGACCCTCATGTTGTTCCAAACCCATATGACTCTTATTCTTTCATTGAACACTAATGGAGTTAGGCAGAATGACAGACTCTCATTGTATGAAAAGTAAGATGCAATGAAATGTGTTTGAGACTGAGGCTTTTTGTTCCACAGGTGAACAAACAGGTGAAAGTGATATGGGTTTGTTAAAACAGGAGGGTGAGTAAATGATGACAGAATGGGTGAGCTGTTCTATTAAGCGACCCTTCACTGATCTCACTGTGAATTAGGTGACAGTAGGTCGAAAGTTCGTCAGATGAAATCGGTCCGTGCTTACTGAAATGCAAATGACTGCCCCCAGTGGCCATAGCTGGAAGTGTTGTTGAACATATGGGCTAGTGTGAGCTCCCGTTTCCGGATGAAATCTCCAAAGAGGGGCATCAAAAGCATGTTCTCATGCAAGATGTTACAGTAGATCTTCTGATAAATCTCATGTATTTTTTGAGCTGTAAGCTGTCACAGTTTTCACAGTTGTTTTAGGGTTTGTTGGCATTACATCATAATGCTAATGAAGTTGTAAAATTGGCTATAACGTTACACAGAAAAGGTTTGTAAGTGATTTTATCACACTAAAATCACCTGTGGCTATACTTAGCATTTTAATGTTCAAAAATTGGCCCCATTCACTTCCATTGTAAGTGCCCCACTGTAACTTCGATTTTAGTTGTTTTATTAAAGAAAAGGAAGGACGAGTCTAAATACATTTTGTGGTTATCAACATCATGCCACAAATGCTGTCGATTGAGCTTAACTTGTATTGAACCCAGAACAGTCCTTTAAATGGTGCTTGAGTACATTATGTCTGCGGTTGTTGTTATTATGTCATATATTCAGTACACGTGTCAAATCCAACATCCCAGGATGATGTCCGAAATCTGTTCATACTTCTCACTGTTTTGACCGACCGAGCATGTCCTTTATTAAATACACAGACTCTGACAGTACATGATTTTGGACACACGGCATGTCTCTGGGGCTGTTGAGCATGACAGTGTGATATTGGTTATGCCACAAGAAAAGGTAGACACGATTTAACTGATGCAAAAATGATGCTGCTTGTCAGTAATTCGGCAGAATGGGGGTTGATGTCAGGGTACTGAACATGTTGGAAGCAACATGTTGATTATGTTTGTTCATAAATAATAAATTCTATACTATCCCTCTATTGGGGATAAGGATTAGGAGCCTCTCCCAAAAGAGCTGGAACAATCCAAACACAGTAAACTGCCCATTAAACGAGATACAGTGTAACATAACATTGAAAAAAAGTAAAAACCCCACAGCTTCACTGTCTTTCTTTCCATTAGCTGAAGATATTTCTCAAGTAAAAACCCAATTTTAGTCAAACATCGTCTAAACATGGCTCAAATGAAAAGAGAGGTCTATGTGAGTTCATAGTTTGGTAGACATTTGATCTAAAGCGGTGTATAGTGCGCTGACTAAACATTCCCTGAATGTGGTGCCTCCAGAAGCACAATGGTGATACTGTCTGGGATCTCAGCGCTTGATTGCCTGTTCTTAAATAACGCTACCAGCTCAGGTCTCACGATACTACCATGTAGCCTAATGTTGTTGAGCGGGTGCGTATTGCATCGCCGTTTTCTGGTCCGTTCTGCATAACGCGGCGGCTCATTGATGCTTATCGCGGCCCATTTGGCATGTTTCACGGCCGAACCACCGGCCCGCTCGGTTCTCCCGGATATCAAAAGTGCGTCGGCCCACCGGGTAAATGGCCGGTATGCCAGATTACAAGTCCAGCCCTGATAATGAATCATTGTGGCTGTACTGTGGCTGTACTTCTACTCTCGATTAACTCATCAAGACCTGCAGTGACTTCTATTACAACCTTTGTGATGTGTTTGGAGACTACAACAGATTCCATGTCAGGGATTTGCAGGGTAATGCGTATATAATGCATATAATATTGAATTGAAAGAATCATAATGATACTAACCACATTCTCATTGCTTCAAAAGCTTGTCTACCAATACCAGAAAAAGAATCGGGGCAGCGGGGGCGGTATTGCACTCTCTTGCAATCTCACCGTTGTCACGAACAATGGAGCGGGAGGTTGGCCGGAGAATCGGGGCAGCGGGGGCGGTATTTCACTCGCTCTATCGCACCGTTGTCATGTAAAGAGAGCTGAGCCGGAAGGCAAAGCTCTCGATCTACCGGTCAATTTTTGTTCCTACCCTCACCTATGGTCATGAAGGATGGGTCATGACCGAAAGAACTAGGTCGTGAGTACAAGCGGCCGAAATGGGCTTCCTCAGAAGGGTGGCGGGCTTCTCCCTTAGAGATAGGGTGAGGAGCTCAGTCATCCGCGAGGAGCTCGGAGTAGAGCCGCTGCTCCTTTGCGTGGAAAGGAGTCAGTTGAGGTGGTTTGGGCATCTGGTAAGGATGCCCCCTGGGCGCCTCCCTAGGGAGGTGTTTCAGGCACGTCCAGCTGAGAGGAGGCCACCTCGTTACAACCACTCCGCCCTTATGACTGCACAATTGACCTGCTTCCAGGTTCTTGTCCTCCCAGAGGCCGCGTCTTCTCCTTGTCTTCTCCCGAGCATGCAGCCATGGACAGTTACATTGAGGAGGCCCTCGCAGCAGGGATCATTCATCAGTCCACTTGTCCTGCTGATGCTGGTTTTTTATTGGTGGGTAAAAAGGATGGGGGGGCCTTCGACCCTGCATAGATTACCGAGGCCTCAACAAGAGCACTATCCGGAATCGTTACCCTTTGCCCCTCATGGCCACAGCTTTTGCGTTACTGCAGGGAGCTTCCATTTTCACCACACTCGACTTGCGCAACTCTTACCATCTTGTGCGCATTAGACAAGGGGATGAGTGGAAGACCGCCTTTAACATACCCACCGGGCACTATGAGTACCTAGTTATGCCCTTCGGCCTCACCAACGCTCCTGCAATCTTCCAGGCTCTGATAAATGATGTCCTTAGAGACATGCTCAGTCGGTTTGTATTAGTCTACTTGGATGATATTACATTTTTTTCAAATTCAATGAGCATGTGAGCATGTCAGGAAGGTTCTTGGGTGCCTCCTCGATAATCACCTTCATGTCGAACATCTAATACGCTAATTTACCCTCAAAAATCATCTTTAAATGATGGGTGAAAAAAAGAATGCATTATAATCATGAATTATGTTGCATATGTCTTACGTTTCAAAGTGTTTCTTCAGGTATCCGGACAAAGTGACGGTGCAGAATTTACAAACTCAGGAGGTCACACACTTCCTGTGCCGCACCTGGCTGAGAGGAGAGACGTGCAAGCGGACCTTTAACTCTTAATTGCAAGCTTTGGGTAGGTACTTGTCCTTAAAGGGATAGTTCGCCCAAAACGAAATCATTTTTGCAAATGAAATGACATGCCTTATTGCACGTTTGGCTGCAGTTTCCCAGTGAAATGTCCAGCAGGGGGCGCCAAAGAGAGTGACATTGTGTCGCAATCAGACGAGGTTTTTCAGGTGAATATAAGATGGATGTTTTAATGAGAAAACATTCCTCCCTTACCTAAAACTTTGACCTAAACCTAACCAGTAGTGTCAAAAAAGAAAATGAAAACTGAAAAGCTCAATTAGTAATATAAGCGTTAAAATGTGTCATTTTTTTAAATGATGCGTTGCAGTAAAAGTGACAGTGTGTGAGAAATGCTGCAAAAAATAAGTGTTTATAAAGTCACAATCAGCCACTGAACTCATGATTTGTGTGCAAGTGAATAATACGCACAGTTGTTGTAGCGCCTCTAGTGGTAATTTCACCAGAAAACTGCGGCAAAACGTAAAACCTGGCACGTAAATGTACTTGTAAATTTCGCTAGGCTCATTCAATAAGACGAGGATGTATAAATGGATTACTGATGCATGTACTTTCTCTACCAAACCCCCATGACAGCAGTATCTTCCAGACCTGAACATCCTCTGGCTTCTGGGACGAGCGCATCTGGGTGTCAGTCGTCGACCGCCCCCCGCGGCGCAGTCCGTTCACGCATGTTCAGAGAGTGGCATGCTGTATGTCTCTGCTGCTCTGCACCATGGCCATTAACATCATGTTCTGGAACCTTCCCACTGATGAAGAGTCTCCTGTCATCCAGAAGATAGGTCGGACGGCTTCCCTGTGGCACTTTCAAAATAGAGCCTTTCTGACAGGCACACTTTCATCTTTTGGATTTATGCAATACTCAAATGTCTCAACACCACTATGATGTTTTTATGCAATGCATCATGTTTTAGTCAAGAGAAAGTCCGGTATTTTGCATCATGGTGTAGAATAGGATTTGTTCTCTCATGCATATTACATCAGAGTATTTTCATTATTTGCGAGCATGTACAATGACATTAAAATGTACATCATTTTTTTATATAATTTCTAATATAAATTCTATATAATAATTTAACTTAATACATAAAAACTTTGCCTAATGTCTATTAAAATACAGCGGGCTTCTAACTGCATAATTGTTTCTATATTTAATTGTTCTAATTAATGTAGAAAAACAGATCAAATGACATATTTTATTATCAAACTGAATATTTTTGTGAGAAGCTGAATTAAATGTTTTTTTTTTTTTTTTAAGTGCATTTTACATTATAACATTTGTTTTAAACTTTTGAAAATCTTCATTTCCAGATTTACATTTTTCAATGTGGATTTTGGAATGAAATATTATTAAAAATATATTTATTACGATTTATGCATTTCAGTTTCATAAACATTTTCCATCAAATTGAATTTAATAATCTTTAACAAAACTAAATTAATAAAACTTAGATTTTTTTATTTAAATGTTTAAAGGATATACATTAATAAAAAATATACATTTTTCTGAGTGTATATTGTATTCAACATAATATTATAAAATACGAATAAAAATGTTTAAAAATGATTGATAACTATTTAATAATAATTTATTATAATTATAATTGTTTATTATTTATGATACTATATTTAGAATTGTTATTAGATTAGAATTATAAAAATACTTATATTTAATTTAGTTATATTAATTATTTATAAATGGCTATATATATATATATATATATATATATATATATATATATATAAAATGTATATATATATAATACTTGTGTAATTGCAAAAATACAATTGTATGATACAACATTTTATTTTTATTTTTTTACAATAATTAATATAATTTTAAAGTGATTCCATATCATACGAGTGCTTTTTACTGCTAACTTATGTACACAAAATATGTATTTTCACAATAGGTATTTATTTAAATGTTTTTCAGTCTTTTTCCAGCTGACCTGGCAGGAACTCATGGTAGCAATAGAGAGCAGCCTTTTCATGTCCCATCAACATCCTCATCATTACGATCTTCCGTCACATCAAGCCACGCATTCTCCTTAAAAGAAGAGGACCTCCAAGAGCACAGCGCCAGCTGCTGTGGTGTCCATCAATACCATCATTCAGGTTCTTGTAGCAATAGTTCTGTCACATTATGATTGCTTTCTCTAGTCATACTCATCTGTGGACAGAATATTATGTTACAAGTGCTCTGCTCCTACTGTTAGGAAACCACCGGGCTGTTGACTCACCTCAGCAAAAGCCCCAAAAGCATGCTTGCGGCTAAAGAGATTAGACCGGAGACAAGTGGAGATATTGTCTGGGCTCTAAGTCAATGACGTCATTGAGATTATGCAAGCTTCATTTATCAGTATTACATTTAATATCTAATGAGGGTGTACTTGATATTTAGCATTGTGTCAGAGTAACTCAAATATTTCAGGAAATCTCATTGGCTTGAAAAACGTGTTTGGCTTTTAGTTTATGCCCATTTCATTTGAAGATGTCTTCAGGGGAGGATTTTTTGGTGAGAGCTCTTTCAAGTATTCTGAACATTATTTTCACATTGTAATAGTAATTTTTCACATTATTAATGTCCTGATTATACAAAGTGATCAGTTGAATGCCACTTTGGTGAATAAAAGTACCAATTTTTTTCCATAACAGGAAAATCTGAACATTATTCAACTTTTGGCCGCCAGCGTGTGTGTGTGTATATATATATATATATATATACACACATACATTTAAGTTGTTTTAATTTTATTAATTCGTTAAACATTACATAATTCAGTTTGATGGGATTTTATTATGAAACAGAAATGCGTAAAGCTTCAAATTAGGCTAAAAAAAATTTTGAGAGCAAGAGAAGTTATTTTTGTGTCTTAATCGTCCATATTCCTCAGTGCTATTACCTCACACTTTTGATATGTTCTTCCAACCTTTTTATCTGTTTGTAACCCAATGTCCCAATTCATATGAACTACTTTTGCATAAACTGTCCTGCTGCTTTTAAACCTGAAAGTGTTTCTTTGAAAAACACAAAAGGTAGAGGTCTGCTCTACAATATCTGTGACTGAGATGACACATAAGCTGATGTTTTTTGGTTGTGCAGGTCCAGAAGGAGAAGCAGGGTTGGTGGTGGCCCTGGTGGTTCCTGTTTGCCATGAGTGGGATCTGCACTTTCTCCACGCTGCTGTATGGTCTCCAGTATGGCAGGGAGTCATCCATCCAGTGGGTGACTTACACCGTCACTCGTCCAGAGCATCTTCATCTTGCAGCCCCTTAAGGTAAGAAACAGCCATTACAAGTGTCTGTTTCACAAAGGAAAATCAGAATAGCAAGAGACATAAAGGGTTTGTTCACCCATAATGAGAATTCATTATTTTCTCATGTTGTTTCAAATCCGTCTTTCTTTCCTTCATGGAGCTCAGAAGGAAACGTGAAGAATGTTCACACATGTTCTGTTATTTTCGGGGCTGTCAAGCCTTACAAAGGACAACAAAAGAAAAAAAACACTTTGAAGGTTTCATGAGGTACATAACAATCATCTCAAGTCATATGAAAGCTTTGAGCCCTTTGTAGCTCTGAAATCTCTCTGCATTCTGCATATGCATATTCATAATGCACTTGTCAAGATGTGCTGCGTCAAGTGTGATGTCAATGACAGGAAACGGCATTGGTTCTTGCATGTTATGCACCGAACGAGACGTGCCAAGTTGACTTTGGGTGACCTATTTAATTTTGTTCTGTTTATTCTCATTACTGTCTAGGCTAAACAGCTGGGATATTAAAGAGATCTTATTTGGGATATTTTATCGGTTTTTGTGTATGCCAGGTGGTATTTCCCAGCTAACAATTTTTGGTTCCCAGAACATTCCGGGAACTTTATTTTTTGGTTCCTAGAACATTCCGAGAACGTTATTTTTTGGTTACTAGAACATTCAGGGAATGTTATTTTTTGGTTCCTAGAACATTCTGAGAACGTTATTTTTTGGTTCCGAGAACGGTATTTTTTTTGGTTCCTAGAACATTCCGGGAACGTTATTTTTTGGTTCCTAGAACATTCAGAGAACGTTATTTTTTGGTTCCTAGAACATTCCGAGAACGTTATTTTTTGTTCCTAGAACATACTTTTTAAGGTTTGTTTTTGGTTACCCAGGAATGTTTTCTTTATGGAAATAGAATGTTGTTTTTAGGTTTGCATAACGTTCGCCTACGTTAACGTTCTGTTAACCTTAATTTTCATAATTTATTTGATATATTCATACATTCATGCATTATTCACAAATAAATCAAACAGTCTATATAAATATATCATCAGCGCACAATCCATTTTTTTGTTGATCCATTGTTTAATAGTTTACATAAAATATTCCCGTTTCAAAAACTCCCTAATGGTTAATAAAATAAAACCTAAAAATAACCACTAGAGAACATTCTGTTTAGGTTCTCTTTAGGTTGTTACAAAAAACCTGTCTGTAATGTTCTGGGAAGGTTCGTTTTTGGTTACACAAAAAGAACCTACAGAGAACGTTCCTATTTGCCAACAAAAACAAACAAATGGGAACCATATGCTAACGTTAGGGGAACGTTCCGTGTTTGCTGGGTCGTGGCAATCTTCTTCGCCATGTTCCTCAGGCCAGTAGCTGTAGATGACAACGAGGAAGTGGAACTACTCCTGCAGGGTGTTGCATTGCAATTTTACAGAGCAAAAGGGAAAATGTGAGGAATACTCTGGGAGATCAGTATCCTGATTACATTTCATCTGATTCAAAAACTGATGATGTTGGGAACAGTGGGTGGGCCATTTTCACATCAACGTGACTAATTGGTTTTTCACTGTATCCTAGTTTAAGATCCATTTCCAAATCTGTCCAGACAGACTTTACTATGTGTTACTATAATTGTACAAAGCTTTGTATGTAGCTAAATGTAATTACTGTCTACGTGATTCAGTCTATACGGTTGCCATAACAGTGTCCTATGGATTACATTTACATTTGGCAGATGCTTTTATCCAAAGTGACTTACAGTGCACTTATTACATGGACAATCCCCCCCGGAGCAACCTGGAGTTAAGTGTCTTGCTCAAGGACACAATGGTGGTGGCTGTGGGGATCAAACCAGCAACCTTCCGATTACCAGTTATGTGCTTTAGCCCACTACACACTAATGCATAAATGTAAATGTCATAATTCAGTGTCAATTTTGAATGTTGCATTTAGGAAACAAGCCGGTAACTTTTTTTTTCACCTGTGTAAAATATCAATAAATATTTATATATAGCATGCTAGATAAACCCTGTATATTCACTTTTGTACTTTAAATAGTTCCCTAAAATGCACCAAATGTACTGTGGCATACCTTAAATAAATAACACGTGCATCCCGAGCATTTCAGCGCATCAGTCAAAATATACTTGACATTAAATGGAATTCCAGTCATTAGTAAACAGAACGAAAACTGAGAAAGCAAAATAAATTGTCTAAAGTATGTAATTAAAATGTGCCTGATTTATTTAACATTGAATCTTAAAATGTTATTTTATATTTGTAGTATTATATACACACACACACAGTATATTAAACACAAGTCAATGGAACAGGGAAAAAAAACAGTTGTAGCTAATGGTGCTGCCATCAGGGTTCAAACCCCCACCTTCCACTATTATTAGAAAGGTGTGTCATGTCCTCCCTCAGTCCTCATACATCCACCCACCCCAGACACCTGCAGCCCTCGCTGTGACCTCCCTCTGTGTCCTGCTCTAGGCCAGGTATGTTGGCAGTCACATGCAGATAGTACACTGTACACCTGACCCTTTATCTGTGTGTTTATGCTTCACAGAGGTGAGTTCCCCTGGGGGACGCTCACAGGCAGCGGACAACCTGCATCTGTGTAAGGAGGAGAAGAGGTGTACAATCCGGAACGGAGGAGTTGGAGCTGTCCAGACCGCTCACCGTCTCCATGGTGAGTGCCTCGCCAAATCTCAGGACTTGCTTGATTCAAACGGTCTCTCTGTGTTGGACAGAGACGTTAAAGATGTGGGGGTTGCACATCCATCACTCTTTAAAGTAAATCATGTCTCAGTCCCTGATGCCTCAGAAGTGTGTTTAGAAAGTGCCTGTTTGGTGTCAAAGATATCTTGATCTTGGGAGTTTCACTGTCAAATTCTGTGTAAATGCATTCTTGGGCACAACAAAACAAACGTCACTGAATATAATGTGTATATAGTGTATAAGCTGAATATAGTGCTGTAATAACGGTTATGCGGACGCGCATGTCATTTGCACGGTTGGGTAAAATGTTGAAAGCATGTGTAAAAACATTTTAAGTAAACGTATGTTAGTTCAAATAGTATCAGGACCTACAATGACCAGTCGTTGTTGAGGGCACAAATGTAAAAACTGGTCCTGAATGCAATAACTCTTTGTTCTACATGTGATAAATTCTTAAATGTAATACGTTTTGGCCCTGAAAGGGATATTACAAGCAGGGGTGGACGGGGAAGAGACATTGGCACTGGGATTTTACATAGATATTGGCCCAAAAGGATGGGGGGGACTGGTGGTCTATTTTCTGCATATCGCTGCCCCCTTTGGCATATAGCAGCGCCGTTTTATCACCCATTCCGCATAACTCGGCGGCTCATTTCAGCTGATCACGGCCTATTCGGCCAGCCCGGTTCTCCCGATGGCCAGTCCGCCCCTGATCGGCCACAAAGTGCGTCGGCCCACCGGGAAAATGCCCGTTATGCCAGATTACCAATTCAACCCTGATTACAAGTAGAGATCGACCAGTATGGGTTTTTAATGGCTGATGCCGATAGGCCGATACAATGCCGATATATCACACAATTTAATATAGTAAATAACATAAACATAAAATTGCTAAAAATTAATAACTCTTATTTAGCACAATATTTCTACAATTGCACGATAAACTATAACTTTTATAAAAGAATCTAAAAAAAAAAAAACATATATTGTATTTTAAGCAGTTTATTCTGATTTCAGTTTGGCCAACAAATTTTTGTAATTTATTTGCACATTAAGAAATTGTGCATATATTAGGAAGAAGGTAATAACTGTACACACAGACAGTGGCAGATTTAGGCATGGGCGACATGGGCAGCACTCTTGCGGGGGTGACTTTCACTTACGATGACAGTCAATGGGGGGCAAATTTTGGAGAGGTTTGTCTTGAACTTTTCCACCACCTCTGTACAAGTGCCCCACGATGAAGCTCCAGAACTTCTGCTCAATCCGAACTGATCACTTGATCAGTGACAGGGGCTCCTAAATCAGGGGCGCAGATTCCAGGGAGGATGTGGGGGGGGTACACCCCCCACCCAGTAGACAAAACAAGCAAGTACTCCACCCCACCTGCCCCCCCCCCCCCCGATATTTATACCATGATCAATGGAAACATGTAAACGCTTCACGCTGCAACCGTGCAAAAAATCGACACCCTTGCCCTAAATGTAATGATTGTAGATGCTAGCGGAAAAGTTGCGTTACCCGAGTTGACCATAGCAACGATATGCCGATTGCTGAGCGCTTTCTGATAGGACCAGTATTGGACGGTACATCGACAAATCTTAAGTTTTGTGCTTATTTAACACTTAAGTTTTAGACAAAACACTTGTGTTTCATTTAAAAGGTCTAAAACTAAGTAGGCGTTTGACTAACTGTGATGGGGTCGCCAAACGCCACTTTGGAATACGTGACCCATATTTATACAAAGTAAACAAATAAACAACATTTAAAAAAAAAATTGCTCAATACCCCAAAATCATATTTGAGGCCAAAGAAAATCAATGCAAGCCTAACTAAAAATACATGAAAGGTTCATTTAAGTTCAATTATATGGCATATTAACAAGGCATTTGTCATGAAATGTGAATAGTGCATTCGTGCTGATACAATATTACAGTTTTGGACCTGTGGTAGATTATGCATGTACCCTACCCTTGGCAGAGTAGCTCATGTAGTGATTAAATACTAATATCACCCCTTCATAGTTGTTTAACTCAAGCGTGGATTCATGTGATTTGTTACACGTGACTATATGTGACAGGGCTTGTTAATATTGTGCATGTACATATGAGGCTGTGTTTAATGTTCATATAAATAATAGTTATAGCACTGCGCCCTCTAGTGGTTATGAGGGGTAGAACATGATGAAGCCACATTACACACGAAACACATCCATGCACTTCCAAACCATTTCAAAACAGCTGCTTTCACAAAAGTAACACCTTGTCACACTACATTAGCTGTGAAATTGGTGTTTTAAACACTGCTAATTACGGCAGACTGGACCTTGAGTAAGAGATGATTTGGGTGAGAAGTGAAAAAGACTTTATTACACAAGTGTCCGATATGTTTTCAATGCAAGCTAAAAATCAGTAACAAATATGCCTAATATGCCAGAATCACATTCAGATGGAGGAAATGCACAATTTAGTGTTATAAAGTCAAAGGCAGAGCTGCCGAACAGACACAAAACCAACTAACCGTTCTCACGCTTTCAAAATAATCAATACATTGACACTCAGGCAGAATCAACTCATAAATACAACAAAAAAAGGAAATACTATTTTAAACCCTCACCAAAGAGACCAATGAACAAAGGCCTATAAAATGACGTATGCACATGTAGTGTTCATCGTCCAAGCTGTTAAAATGGTCACATGACCCAGAGATGGGTGTGGAACAGCAAGGCCACTGTTTTAGGGACAGCAATAAGGCAAACCCATTTTGGAGAACACACAGACAGTACTAGTAACACGAGTAGTATGCACTGTAGACTGATTATAAGTTCAGAAATGTTTCCTTTTGAGTCAAATTAGGAAGGCTGACTGGTTTAATTCTTCTAAACGTAACACATTCTCTCCCATTCAATAAACACCACGCAAGGTGTTACTATAGACTTAAAGGGTCCCATAAAATTTTCACCCTCATGTCTCTCCAAACCGGACTATTCTTTCTTCTGTGTAACACAAAGAAGATATTTTGAAAAAATGTCTCAGTGTTTGTTTGTTATTTTTTGTCCATACAATGTAAGTCAATGGGGTCCAGTGTTGTTTTGGACCCTTTTGAAAGTTGAGGTAGACCGATATATCGGTTTTACCGATTAAACGGTGCCGATAGTTGCTTTTTGGAGCTATCATTATCGGCAAAAATCTATGGCGATAGATGCGATACGGTTTTTTCATAATTCTTGCATTTCAAAATAAGAGTCCCCAGTGTGTTTCGGGCCGGTTTATACATAAAATTCCCGTGTTATGCACCAAATCTTGAATATTGGTTGAACGATAAACTGTATCTGGGATTTTATGCGTTTAGGACTCATTGTCTGAGTCATGTTTTCATCAAATTAATTTTATTTTGGGATATCGCATAAAAACTGCTGGATGGAAAAACACAAAGATGCAAATAAATACGCATAAAAAAAATTACACGCTCGCTTGAGGTGGAGACATTTTTTATTCGAGAAGAAGAAATGTGCATAAACTATGATGCAAACACATTTACCGACTAAACTCCTTTTGAATTGGTGAGGAATAAAAGATACGCATAAAAACGTTCACGTGACTGAATAACTCGACTAACCAGCGGACCAATCGTCGCATCTGAAATGTTGCTCTGATCATCCCGAAATAACGGTGTCTAGAAAATCCAAAGCCTAGAACGATTTTGCAGTGCAAATAAACCGAAAACAAACTTGAACTGTACGGAACAGGTTTATAGACACTTTATAGACAAAAATATCTTATAGATCCGCACGGTATAGTCATAAGGACGGATGAACGCACATATATGGTGCTCAGAAGTGTGTGACATGCTGTCGCTCCCAAACACGAGACAAAGTTCTTTACAGTGTTTTGTCTGCGTGCTCTAAACCGCCAGTATTTTAATAATAAAACACACACAGTGGCTACGGTTTCTCCGGAAGTGATGATTTCATCCTTTTGAACACCCTCGGATGGAAACGCGGCTTTATTCGCACATTGTTTTTGCTATAATGTGGTTATTACTAGGATGGAAACAAAGCTAGTGTAAGAACAAGACATTTTTTAACATTCTAAGAATCAATTTTGAAAACTATCGCCCGATTAATCGGTTATCAGCCTTTCCCACCACCTTAGTTATCGGTATCGGTAAAATCCACTATCGGTCGACCTCTATTTGACCTCTCTTTCTTCTGTGGAACACAAAAGATATTTTGAAGAATGTTAAAGTCATACAGGTTGGACCGACATCAGGAACTATCCCTTCAACTAAAAGAGCACAAACAAATGAAATGAAATGCTTGACTTCAGTACACAAAAGACAGCAAGTTCAATCTGAGGGAGGCCAAAATAAAACAATCGTTTCTTAAATTCAGTGATCTGACCACTAGGAAAAATCTAACTTTGGTGTTGAGAATCCCACCACTATTCCCTGTATTGCCCAAAACGTCACTCGTGTCCACAGATTTTAGCCTCGTCTGTCTAAAACAAAACCACCGTGCCATTTCGATCCACGGACAGTCCGTTGCATCATCCAGTGACATACAGAAAGTCATTCATGACTCTGGGTGTAAATAAAGCCAACAGGTTATACCTGCTTTTTCCTAAATGACTCCGACTGAGATGAATAGATTTGAGATTTACTGGAAACAAATAAGTTACAATTGAGATAATTGTTTCTTAAAAGTGGGTGGAAGTTAACAGACAGGAGTGAAACTTGATATATACCCTATATATAATCATTTAGAGGTGGTCATATATGCCTCTGGAGTTAGAATACATTAAAGATGACTAACCAGTTGTAGTTGTCAGCTAGGCCCTATATGTAAAATGCTCATAAAAAGGGTAGGCGTCGTACCAACAGTCCGTGTTATTGTAGGTAAAAGTCTAAAGTGCCTTTGTAGAATTTTCTGCCACTGTCATTCACAAGCGTCTGTATAAACTGCATCAGATCCTTCATTCTCATAAGTAACAAATATTATAATACACCTCCACCAAAGGTACAGAGAGCAGTGTGTATGTGAATACGGACAGGCAGCTAAGGGTTACAAAGATGTCTTGACTCCCAGATGTTCTCTTGATAATTAGGTCTTCTTTTTGAGATCTTCAAAGCGCCTTGACAGGTCGTCAAAGTCGATGTCGTCTGATGCGTTGGCGTTCCCTCCAAACGAGGATGAAGGAAGTGTGTCTGGAACAGACGGAAGCTCAGGAAGGGTCGTGTTGTCGTAGATCTGACCGGACGGGGCTGGGCCTGGAGAGAAGGGAGAGCTTTTAGAATGGAGAAAATAACTCATTTAATACCAGTTATGGGAGAGAAAAATGAAGGAATATTATATACCTGGGATCACCTGGGAAGGAACAGAGGGTTTGATTGATAAATCGTTGACCTTAAAGAAAAACATGGCACGTATTAACAACAACTCACACAAGACGCCGCAGAAAAACAAACCTTTATACTGATTGATAGTGTAGAATTAGTATTTTAAAATATCTGAGAGCATTTTGTTATTAGTCCAAAACAATCTGGGGAGTTGGGATGGACCTGTGCAATAACAGACTCATAAAGGAGGGGTGGTGGCGTAGTGGGCTAAAGCACATAACTGGTAATCAGAAGGTTGCTGGTTCGATCCCCACAGCCACCACCATTGTGTCCTTGAGCAAGGCACTTAACTCCAGGTTGCTCCGGGGGGGATTGTCCCTGTAATAAGGGCACTGTAAGTCGATTTGGATAAAAGCGTCTGTCAAATGCATACATGTAAATTTCCTGGTTATATATGAAGGCGATAGGTAAGACTCCTAACAATCATATGCACAGTGGAGGATTTGTTGGGGTAAATGCTTCTTGGCGAATCTCACAAAAGCATGTCTGGGTCTTTTTTCATTTTTGGGGTGCATTACAGTCAAGACTATGTATAACTTCAACAACAAAAGTATTTCCAACAAAGACGTATAACTGGCACAAGAGAGATTAGAAGTTAGCGTCCTCGACCCTTTGCAATCCATTATTGCACATGCCCTATGAAGGCTCCCTGTGTAACAGAACAAAGTCACCATGTGAACTGTAATAAATTGCTCTTCCCTGAAAGCCGAACAGGTCGTCCCGTCAGTCTGGAAGGAGAGCACTTGCACTTACAGATTCATAGGTGGGGGGGCAGCTGGGGAGCTGTGGGGGCTGCCCTCCTCTCACTTGGGGCTGGAAGTTGTTAAACACATCATAGTTGCCAACTGGACCATTAAAAGGCTCCTGTGAGAGGAAAATGGATTGGGCACTGCTTTATAACTACACTTTGTACAAGATATTGTAAATCGTTAAATTGTAGGGCCAAAATGTTTACGACTGGTAAACAATTGACCCTTTGCTAAGATCCTCCCCTTTGGGTACTGCTGCTCACTCAGAAATGCTTTAAAGAAAATTCCCTTAAATAATCTTAAATACTTTCTGCAAAATCCCTTATAAACTATTCAAACACAGAGGACTTCAATAGACAACTTTGTAACGAATATTGGAACGATGCAAAAGCTTTTCTGATATGGTGCAAAATTGCTTTTGAGGTGGGGCTTAGCAAAGGGTGAATTGCTCAGTAGATTTTACTAACAGCTCCTTTGGGTGGTGGGTAGTTAAATGCTGTGGGCATGGGCATGGGCATTGGCATGGGCATAGGCATGCCTACAGCTGGGGCAGTGAACCCTCCTCCTCCACCACCACCTCCACCAGGCTTCTTAAAGTCACTGTCCACATTGATCAGATCGGCCTCTTCACCCGCACACACCTCTGGCTGTGAGAAGAGCGTTACACATGAGAAAACATTTAAACAAGCGCTATTTTAGATGACTTATATGGAAAGCAACAGGTAATTTGGTCTTACCCGAACCATGGCTTCAGGTTCATAGGGGACGTTGTAGTTTTTGGCAATCTCAATGAGGTAACGCTCCACCAAAATCTTTGGAGGGGCCTCCACGCTCAGTTTGTGTATAAGCTATGGAAGCAATGTCAGATATGAAATTACAGCCGATAAAACTTGATCTTTATTTAACTAGACATGCATATATCAGGGGTTTTAAAATATAGCGAGCACCACTAATAGGGGTTATTTTTTTATGCCCATCACTACTAAACAAATATGCGTCCCAACATACCCTATCATTGACTGATCCGATCTGGTTTGTCCTGCAAAGCTTTCCGTACTCTTTGCTGTATTTGGCACACAGCTGGTCTGAAACCTGTGAAAGGAAAAAAAAAAACAAGATCCATACTGGATTTAGAGAAATGCATCCACAGCAATTAAGATTAAATAGATCAAATTATACACACGATCTTCAGCTCTGTGATTTCTGACTGCAGACGGGGTGCAGCCCAGATGAGTGTGGACACTGCTTCCTGTAGACCAGGGTCGAGTTCTCTGAAGAAAAGACATATCAAAGACAGTGAGTGTCCATTCATATCAAACGAGAAAGAGATGGTGATAATATGAGAGTCTTTGATTTACTTCATGGACTGTATTAAGCCAAAGCGGGTGAGCAGCAGATCACAGTACAGCTCCAGGATCTCCATGGCCTCCACCAAATAATCTTCTCTGATGATGTGCTCGACTCTGATCCTCGCACGCTCGTCTTTGCCCGTCGACAGGTAGTCTGCGATTTCCTTACGAGACTTCTGGGCTAATTCAGCTAAGAAGAGACTAAATTAATTATCCTTTAATTGCACGGGTGTTTTGCCAAACATTATGACATACTCTTTAGCGACACGGCGTGTATCGAAGACAATTAGAAAATAATGGAAAACAATATGTTCTGATATATATTGAGGTTTCATGTACATATGTCAAAGAGATGATGCAAATAAATCACAGAACAGGATTCATCACTTCCACCCTGAAATTTCACGAGACGCAACTGACTGTCGAACACATTAAGCTACACATAACACATAAGCTATATGCATTTTTCTCAGGCACTTTTCAAGTTTAACATATATGCATAACAACACATGACAAAAGCCAAATCATACTGTTCAGTTGTTACACTTGATATAATAAGCCAACAACATTGCATAGGCCTTCCATTCGCAAGGGGGTTGGAAGTGACCAGATATCGTTAGAGGTAGATGGGGAAAGAATACCGCTGATGGCAGATCAAATGTTTGATATAAAATTCAAACTAACACATGTCTGGACTTTGCCAAAATATCTTCTGGGATGTTATTTTTTTTCTTAAAAGATTTGTCATTAGCTGGTGATCAGCCACAGCTGATGCAGCCCACATCAAAGGCCTGATAACAAGCTCATAAATGGAGTGACAGAGCAGGAAGAGATCTACAATATGCGGCGAGTGAGAAAATCTGCTCCAAAAAAAGCAAAATAGGGACAGCAGGGAGTTGCTGTCAGAAACAGCATAGCTGGACTGCGTCAGGCCAACTGTAGCTTTTCTAAAGTTTACAAGACCCTAAAGGCAGAGAAGATCCCTATTTATTATCAGCTATTAAGAGAATTGGTCAATGCTTTGAAACAACAGGTGATGTGGCCAGAAAGAAAAGATCTAGAAGGCCCAAAGCCTCTTCATGCAGGGATGACCACCTGCTGAAATCTACAGTCCTCAAAAAAGCAGAATTCAAGACCTCAGAAAAGGAGTCGTTCGAGAAGAACAATAACCAGAAGGTTATCTAATGCCGGTTTTGTGTCTAGAAGGTGTGTTAAAAACCACTTGACCCGAGGTATGCATTAAAAGGTTACAATCAACATGAAATAGTCTGCAAAACCCATAAAGTTCCATGAAGTTATTAATGTTATTCTTTGAGAATAATGTTGAGTGGGAATTGATTGGATCGTGAATAGGGATCTCTCTATGTCAAGTGGTTGGAGGGGAAGGGGTTGAAATATTAAGGCGGCAATATACCAATAGTGAAATCAAAGAAAGTATGAGTGTGACGTCATTCAAACAATGTCTGGCCAAAACGAAGTCATTCTTGAGTTTGTTGCAGTGGTTCGTGCACAGTGCATTTCATGCAACATGAACACAAATAGGGTCCGTCGATTTTAAATTAGAGCTTAGCAGACCTGAAACATCAAAATGTGTCAAACTTGGCGATAATGAACTTACTTTTTTTCTTCTCGAGAAGTTTGAGGCGGTTTATGACGAGCCTGAGATTGACACGAAGTCTCTCTGATTTAAATCCTCCAAGCATGATGGAGCTCTGTGGGCAAACATCAAACAAGAATCAAACATGAGACAAAAGGGGCAAAAAAGTGTCCCAGTGTCCTGGTAGCTCAAGATCGTACAGACATCAGTGTTTGTGTTATGATATCCAGTTTGGTTATTGATGTATCTGCCATTTCATGACAACAGCACAGGTGAGCTGTAAGAGGTTTAACTTGAAACATTGAAACATTGAACATTGAAATTGTGAGAATAATAATAATGCTTATCGCTGAGCCCTGCACGCAATTTACTGTATATACAGGAATACTCAAAGGTACTTTAAAGAAGAATGAACTGGGTAACATGCTGGTACAACCATGGCACTTTAGTTTTCTATTGATTTGGAAATAATGGTTTGTTTGTTTACACTGTTCCTATATACAGTTTCATTCAGAATTTAGAAACAATAAAGGGGATTTAATCACAGCAAAGAGCCAACATAACAGTGTTGGGTAAGTTACTCTAAAAAGTAATGAATTACTACCTACTAATTGCATCTTATACAGTGTAATTGGATTACTGTACTAATTACTCTGTCTGAAAAGTAATTTCATTACTTATTGCCAATTACTTTCTAATACCCGTATCAACCTCGACCAGATGAAAAACGCAAGGATTGACATTTGAAACTGTTGTTTAAATTCTTTCAAATAAATAATATAAAATCAAATTAATTATTCATGAACTGGCCAAAGAACTTAAAGGGGCAGCGTTAAATTAGAAAACATATTTTAACATGAGTCGTTAAGTTTTGATTTTAAATTCACTATTGTTTTATATAGAATTGTTCTAGAGTCTGTACAGTTCTATACAGTATTTAACGTAATTACATCTGAAGTAACTGCCATTTAATAATAATAAAGCACATTACAGTTACAAATATAAAACAACAACAACAGAATTAAAGTACAAATAGTTACTATAAATGCTGACGGTTTATTAAAATGGGTCACAAGAGTCCGATTGACACATTATCAAGCAATTTGTTTTTATCTATTTTAATGCTTCTATATTAACCTCTAAAAGACGCATAAATGACACAAATAACATTTTTAAACCCGCCAACGGCTCAAACCAGGAAGACTCGATTAGCTGATGGGCTAACAGGAGCCGATTCGCCAAAGTAAACAAAGATTTAAGAAAAAAATAAGACTTTAGCAAAACGCCAAAGGTTCATGAATGATCGAGAAGTACAATACAGACGTGTAATAAATGTTATATTTACGTGTGAGGTTGGTTTCGATGAGAGTGATGGAGAGAAGCAGGGCGACTGATCAGTTCGTCTTCACTTCCGCACTGGACGTTCCTTCGCTCGTGACGTCACGCGTCACGTGATCGCCGGAGAAACTGAGCAGGGTGGAGAAATCACATGCTCTGTGTGATGTCATGTTTATGTTATTAGAGAAGATAATGCAGATTATCAGTGTGGCACGACACGTCTGATTTCACAGCTCCAAAATGAGTCCAGATTATGTCACAGAATGTAAGTCTACCAGGACAGGGGTTTCAAAAAATGTTGATGCCAAGGACACCCAAAATATGACAATAACCTTGCGAGGGACCCCCTCCTAAATTATGGTTGCACGAGCCTGATGGTTTATAACTAATTACTAAATAATGGCTGCACGGGGTAAAAGGCTCCATTGATTCTATTTTCTCCCAAAACACTAAATAGCATCAAAAACCATCGCAGATGTTTCCTAAACACCTGTGTGTCACTATGCACTGCAAAACTTCCCTCTTTCATCAGATTGTTGCCTGTGGTGTCTAAAGGCTGATTTAGAGGTATTTTGATCTAATATTTAATATATCGATTTTTTTTTAAATATTGCAAATGTATGCAGCTAATGATTAACCTGGAAATGATCACATTTCATTTAATGCAAAATACATTTCAATTTATTTTGAAGTGATTATAAAAATGCAATAACTGTCCAATACGTGAAAGGATAGTATTTGGGGTAAAAAGCCCCCCTGTTGCAGGGGATAAAGGCCCCTATCGAACACATTGTTTTTCTGAAGTGGGGCGAGTAGATTTGTTAGTGAGCTCAGATTGACTCATCCAATCATAACGGAGATTAGTTTGTTTATTAAATACTTAAAATGTTATGAAATGAGCTAGAAGTTATGCACTCATTTATGTAGTTATTTAAAAGAAAAAGTCTTAAAAGTATTTGCAAATGTTGACAAATTGTGCCCTATAACTATTGCCCCAGTACGTGCACACTATATCAATAATAAAACAAACCCTGGGGTCCTTTTACTCAAAGTGAGGAGGCTACACCCCAGGTGTGGTGTAAAAGCCCCCTTTGTCACTTTTAAAAAAATAATAATAATAATTTTACTCAAAACAACTTTCTTTTGCTATTTGATTTTCACACAAATAAAAATGTATTTCTTGAATCTTGATACATTTTATGACCAGATAAAAAGCCTTTGTGGGTGTGCCGTTAGCCCTTTGGTACCCTACTTTTGTTCAAATCTGTATCAAATCGGCTGAAAATGTTCATAGCGGTACATCCCTATTTTCTGGAAAATATAGCCATTATGTTTTACATTGACAGTGTATCTGTTTTCTTATAAGTAATGTTAAATGTATAAACCCGAAGGGAAACATTTTAAATAAATATACTGTATATTTATAGAAAATAAACACTTTTTTTTCTTTCTCTGAAATTTTCCAAGGGCCACCTATCACGCTGGACCCCAGTTTAAAAACAACCCTGTACTAGATAATTGGAAATATTACACGGTTTATGTTTATTGTATTTTCAAATTTTTTTTAAGTAAATTTCACTACAAAAAAAAGCAACTGTATATTTCCACCAATATGGAAGCCAAGATACCATTCTTTTATAATGAACTGTACTATCGGTGTCTGGGGTAGCTCAGCGAGTATTGACGCTGACTATCACCCCTGGAGTCGTGAGTCTGAATCCAAGGCGTGCTGAGTGACTCCAGTCAGGTCTCCTAAGCAACCAAATTGGCCCGGTTGCTAGGGAGGGTAGAGTCACATGGGGTAACCTCCTTGTGGTCGCTATAATGTGGTTCTCGCTCTCTGTGGGACACGTGGTGAGTTGTGCATGGATGGCGTGAAGCCTCCAAACACACTATGTCTCCACGGTAACACGCTCAACAAGCCACGTGATAAGATGCGTGGATTTGATGTCTCAGACACGGAGGCAACTGAGATTCGTCCTCTGCCACTCAGATTGAGGCGAGTCACTACGCCAACACGAGGACTTGGAGCGCATTGGGAACTGGCCGTGTGAAACTGAGGATAAACAAAATAATAATGACCGGAAGAGAGGGCATGATGTCACACTTCACGGGATGCGTTGTCATAAAGGAATCTGCCATTTAATAGTCTATTATAGGATTTTCAGCTAAATGTAAACAGTTAAAAAGAACAACAACAAAACAATGAATGAAACTGCAGAAGTAGAAATATAGTAACATATAAAATACATTGTTTTAGCAAATAAATACATATAAATAAATTGTACAGTTCAAAACACACAAAATTATAATATTATGTCTTTGGGAATATATTGCCTGTTTAAGCTTTACCTTTGGAAAGCAGGAGTAAAAGTTTGCAAGGTAATCTTATTTTCACTAACCAACTATTGCGTTTGAATGACTTTTCAGAAGTTTATAAATGATTTTGGATTAAAACAGTAAAATGGGAGATGACACATTTACCAAATTACCCTCATACCAAAGTCAGGTAAAGAGCCACTTAGAGTTGATAATTGGAGCCCTGTTTCACTCATGAATAATGATGCATTTACCCTGAAATAGAGATTGACTTGACTTATCATCTTCAGCATTGAGAGTTTTGTGCATCTTTGATTGTATTTGTACTAAACTGTTTTGGTGTAACTTTGAGGAGATCACTGGGACTGGGATTATTTTGGAAGTTAAAGATGTCTTATTGTTTTATGATAAACCCTTAGAAAATAAATAATGTTGTTATGAACCCATTTATTATTTGAGGTAAATATTATATCCATAAATGTAGATGTTTAAAGGAAATCCCACGGTTTTGGTCAATTTCAGTTTGAGCTCTATCAGCGCCTGTGAGGAACACCAAGGCAAGAGGCCCGTTGTAGAGCCTTGACCTTTCACCCACATTAGACACACCTGCATATGTGGCTTTTGAATGCTCTAATACCCCTTTGTACGTAGTTATTTATATTTTTCTGTTTCTCTGCTTGTTTATCTTTTTTCATGTTAATTCTTCTGTTATGTGAACTGCAACAATAAAGCAGACAAATAAAATTAAAAAAAAGATCATCCAGTCATGCTTTTTTGTTGTTGTTGTTGTTGTTGTTGTTGCGCTCACTGCTGCCATCTTTTGGACATAGAAGGAGAAACAATTCACCTGCACTGCTTTATTTATTTATATTTCTTTTTTCTTTTGTCTCATAACACTCAGTCAAGACCTAAATGCAATACAATTGTTTAATTAAAAAAATTCAATAAAAAAAAAAAATAGTTGTTTGTGTTTTTTTAATGCAACATTATTGAGAACAAATCAAGATCTTGCTAACACAATAATTCAGAATGAGCAGGTAACCAGAAAAAAAATACACAAAAATAAATAAATAAATATAATTAAAAAAAAGCTAGTCTTATCACATAACTATACATCTATATTTCTGTACAAGTCCAAGGCTTGTTTAGTTTATATATATATATATTTGTTTTTTTTAACTTGAGTAGCTGTGCAGGTTACACGTAAAGAAATACTGAATTCCTGTGCCAATGAACCTGAGAAAGCACAAGGGAGCATGAGATTTTATTTTAACTAAAATGCGATACTGTGCGAAAATATGATACTAAATGACACATATATATATTCTTCTGGTCACCGGCGGACCAAACTTGTAAAACAGCAAAGGCACAACAAACCAAAATGGCTTCAGTGATGTGATTAACATTGCTTCAAAATATCACACTATAACTGACCTTTTGTTCGTTTAAATCGCCAAATCAGTTTCACATTACATACTAATTTGAAATCAGGAAATCTATTGTTAACACCGGCTGAATCCCAATTTGCATTGCACATAAATAATGTCAGATTGAAACGAATGTGTTTCAGGTCATTACAAAATTGCACGTCAAAGGCGTCCTGACAGTGTCCTGGTGGATTTCTGGAGGGTGTTTCCATTAGAGCCAGACCAAAATATCAGTTTTACTAATTAATCGGTGCCATTAGATTTCGACAAAATTTGATTACATGGAAATGTGCCCTGTCAGCACATACATCGTATCTCCAACTCATTTCATGTGAATCATAATAAACATTATTCCTCATTAAACCTCATTTTTTTATATGCAAAACTCTTCATCTGGTGAATATAAAGACTATAACAAGCTTTGTTACACTTGGAGTCCCCAGTGTGTTTCAGGCTTGTTTATAGTTAAAAGTCCCACGTAATGCACCCAATCTTTTATTTTTTTTTTGTGTAGTTATTGGGATTTAGATTGCACAATAAATGGCATCTGGGATTTTATACATTTTCGACTCACGTTTGGCCTTTACGTCTGTGTCTCTCATGGTGAAAAACAATACGAAAATGTATTTATTATTGTATAAATCGTTTTAAAAAACTGTTAGACGATTAATGGTTATCGGCCTTTCCCACCACCATAGATATTGGTATCAGCAAAATCCAAAACCAGTTAACATCTAGTATTGACCACAACCCCTTGGTGCAACAGGTGGTTCTATTTTGGCTTTATTAAATGCAGAGAAATGTGAGGCCAAAGCTGCTGCAATGGGTTTTAAATGTATAAACATCAAACTTAAAAAGTACTAGTACAAGTGCAAGTATTTTTCAAATGCAAACAGTCTGCTACCAGGGGAACTGCGGCATTATGTCCCATTACTGGTGTAATGTCTTTTTACATACTCAAAACTTTCCCCATCACCAGTGAAGTATATACTTTGAGGGTTATCTACTTTTAGTGTGTAGAAGTACACAGATTGGTTTGCAGCCACAGTTTCCAGTGTAACTTACAGAGCAAAGCCCAAGATGACGCAGATTCTCTACATGACTCTGGTGTGACGCAACTCCAAAACATGGTGATACTCTGGCTGAATGTCATCAGGGAATGCCTCATCTCTTTCTACAGAGGGAGATAGAGTGAGAGAATATGGAATATTGTGTTAAAGAGGGAATAAATGTATGGTTGAGTTGGTGGATATCCAATAGGCATGACCAAGAGCACCTGACCAGCACATTTTACGGGGAATTTAGGTCCACACACAGGGACTCAATTCCTTCAACCCTAAATGGGTTCTTTACCATTGAATTTTATCAACTACCTTGGGTACCAAACAAACTACCAGACAAACTAACTAACTGCCAGACAAACTAACTAACTGCCAGACAAACTAACTACCAGACAAACAAACCAACTAACTAACTACCAGACAAACAAACCAACTAACTACCAGACAAACAAACCAACTAACTAACTAACAGACAAACAAACCAACTAACTAACTACCAGACAAACAAACTAACTAACTAACAGACAAACAAACCAACTAACTAACTACCAGACAAACTAACTACCAGACAAACAAACCAACTAACTAACTACCAGACAAACAAACCAACTAACTACCAGACAAACAAACAAACTAACTAACTACCAGACAAACTAACTACCAGACAAACAAACCAACTAACTAACTACCAGACAAACAAACAAACTAACAGACAAACAAACTAACTAACAGACAAACAAACCAACTAACTACCAGACAAACAAACTAACTAACTAACAGACAAACAACCCAACTAACTAACTACCAGACAAACTAACTACCAGACAAACAAACCAACTAACTAACTACCAGACAAACAAACCAACTAACTACCAGACAAACAAACAAACTAACTAACTACCAGACAAACTAACTACCAGACAAACAAACCAACTAACTAACTACCAGACAAACAAACAAACTAACAGACAAACAAACTAACTAACAGACAAACAAACCAACTAACTAACTAACTACCAGACAAACAAACTAACTAACAGACAAACAAACCAACTAACTACCAGACAAACTAACTAACTACCAGACAAACAAACCAACTAACTACCAGACAAACTAACTAACTAACTAACTACCAGACAAACAAACCAACTAACTACCAGACAAACCAACTAACTACCAGACAAACCAACTAACTAACTACCAGACAAACAAACTAACTAACTAACAGACAAACAAACCAACTAACTACCAGACAAACTAACTAACTAACTACCAGACAAACTAACTAACTAACTACCAGACAAACAAACCAACTAACTAACTGACAAACAAACCAACTAACTACCAGGCTAACTAACTAACTACCAGGCTAACTAACTAACTACATATGAGACTAACTACCAGACAAACTACCAGACAAACTAACTAACCACCAGACAAATTAACTAACCACCAGACAAACTAACCACCAGACAAACTAACTACCAGACAAACTAACTACCAGACAAACTACCAGAGAAACTAACTAACTTTAACTACCAGACAAACTAACTAAGTGCCAGACAAACTAACTAGCTAGCTAGCTAACTGAAAAATTAACTAATTAACTAAAGAATTTGTTTTATTTACTAACAATCCAAAAAACATAAACTAACTAAATAACTAACAAACAAATTTACTAAAACTAACAAACTAAAACAAAATAAAACAAACAAACATACAAAGTAATTTACTACCAATCTAACCAAGACTAACTAGCTAACTAACTAAACTAGGTTTACAGATTGTTGGGCTTGAGATGTTTGGGAGGGTTTGGTAGTCTTGTCCCACCTGACAGTAAAGTTTCGGCAGGGTAGAGTTCATCTCTCACACACATGCCATTCGTGTCGGGAACGACTGGAGACACTCTTTAGCTTGAGGAATCATCGATGTGGCCATGAGCCAACGAGGAGATTCAGGGAACTCTGAAGCTGTTGACACACAAACACACATTATAATTAGTGCTTGCCCTTAATTTTTCATTATGTCTTAATTTATTTAATCTCATGGGCTTCAGGCACATATATTATATTATGACACCAGATGCATGTTTTTGGTTGGACAAAGGGGTGAAGCAAGGGGGGATGTTCGCTGTCCTTTTCTGCATACCGCGGCGCAATTTTGCGGTCCGTTCTGCATAACGTGGTGGATCATTTTAACATCCGACCCACTGCCCCGCCCAGTTCTCCCGATGTCCAGTCCACCCCTGATCGGCCCCAAAGGGATAAGATTGTCTATAATGTGTGTTTGTTTGTGTATATCTATACATGCATATAAGTTATGTCGATGAATTCATCAGTTTCGAGCAAACGATTTTCAGCAGATGTCTTATCTGGTTGAGTGCAATGAGAGAAAAATCACATGCAAGTGACACGTTTTGAGGTATCCTAAAAGAGTCAAATTGGTCTAAAATCCCTCAGTGATGAGATTGAATATTTGATCTGAGCCCTGGTAAACAAGTCTTGTTTACCATCTCACCATTTCCAACTGAGAGCGGTCATGCAGTCCTCTATCCTATTATTGTTCCTTAACTCCATTCATTCATTCATTCTTATTCATTCCTTCAAAATGTCCCAACTGGACTCAATTTCCATACCATTCATGACACACTTGAAACTTGATGTTTCTTATGGCCTGAACATTTTGCTCCAAAAGGCCTATACTATGAAAATAGTACTGAAAGTTGTATTGTAATCAAATGTAAATTGAGAATATGTATTAATGTCTTCTAATGGATGGTTTGGGCCAAACAGTGAAGGAAAAGGAGGAGCAGGGGGCAGTAAGCGCAGCAGTCCTCTGCTTTCGAAGTTTCATACAATTATTTAAACTTGACAGCATCCTAAAATGCTCCTAAAGCATACATCTAACACATGTCCTTAGAAAAGCCTTTATAATAGGTCTACCTCAGACAGATCGGCGCATTCAGTAGCAGAATAACCCAAATAACCCATATATTGACTTCTAACGCTATTTTTGTATATGGCCTAATCAAAGCTGAACGTGTCGGCCACAATAATTAAATGTCTCTTAATTATTTGAATAATTATAATTTACTTTATATATTATAATTATTTAAATATGATTATTTATAATAATGTAATCAATATATATATATGGAATAATTTTTATTTGGGGGCCTTTCTATGCAAATCTTGATTACATGCGATTAATTGGTCGATCAATTAATTAATCGCATTATCATGAAATCAATCAGATTAAAATGTCATATTTAGATTTAAAAAAATATTGTAGATTTTTTAATCGAACGACGGGCTTAATTTTTGGTTCACTTCATACTTCAATTTGTGTTATTTTAGGGTTTTGTTGGCTTTACTATCATTATAAACTGTGGAGAATAGAGCGCAACGGGCAGGTTACGGAAGTATAAATCCCATTTAATGACAACTTACAAGCCTTTAAAGACAGACCTACCATGAGCTTTGATGTCATTAATGGATGGTATTTGCTTCTGTTAAAGCCACGAGTTTGCGTTATTTCAACTTAAGTGGATTTTCTGGCGAGGAACTACACTATTCATGATCCTGACGGGACACAATCCACCATCAGAGAATCGTGGCCAACAAAGTGAACCAAATAAGCACTGCTCCATCCCTAAGGAAAAAATACGTCAGGAACCAAGATGGCTGATAAAGTGAGCGGGCATTGTAGCCGTCTGTAGTATTGATTAGGAATGAGTAGGTGTATTTAGACTTTTGACTACTGATGTACATGCACAAAAATGTGAAAGACGTGAACGTGCATATGTGACGTGTGTGTGTGTGTGTGTGTTTTCATTCAGCTTTCTCCAATTCCTCGTTCGACCCCGTCCCTCCAATGCCCACACATTTCCAAGAGAGCTCAGTAAAGGGGGTTAAGCGTGTTGTGTGTCTGTTAGAGAGCTCTGGCTTTAAGTCAACATGCACTTACACTTCCATGAAACAATCACAGGAAGCGCAGGACGTGAACACGGACTTCACCACAATGGAAAGGACAGACAGTTGGTGAGTTTTATATCTCATGTTTACCCCCTCACTCATGCCATCACCAGTCAGACAAAAACACAAAGAGACGGAGATCAAAGTCCTGGGCTTTTCATCAGCTGATTACTAGAAGTGTGATGCAACAGAGATAATACTGAAGTTTTGGACAGTGTGTACTTGAACATGACATGTGTGAGGTATAAGTGGAATGCCGTGCTGTTCCAGCTGCTCCCTGTCAATCGGATCACCCCTCCTCGGCAAATGGAGAAACCCAAGAGAGCTTTCCAACCTGGCAGTCTCCAGTTGTCAGTTTAAAAGTGACAGTCCAAATACGTAATAAAAATTCGATCATCTTTACTTTTGCTTTCAACAAAAAAAATGAAATTTATCTTATTATTTACTCACCCTCATGCCATCCCAGCAGGGATGATTATGACTGGCAAAGGCCCTGGGGCCAATTATCTCCAAGGGCTCCCCTCCAATTGTTGTTTTCAGGTTTTCGTTTTCCTGGCCAAAATTTGTTGAGTTCAGGGTGTTCGCTGTTCATGCCCAAAAGGGTTTTCAAGAAGGGGGATCACCAAACTAGATCGTGCAACCTTAACTACCCCCCGGGCAGTTAAGGGCCCCCTGGTAGTCAAGGGCCCCGTCGGTAATCCGTCCGACTTTCTTTCTTCTGCAGAACACAAACATTTTTATAAGAATATCTCCGCTCTGTTGGTTCTCACAATGCAAGTGAATGTGTACCAAAATGTTGAAGCTCCAAAAAGCACATAAAGGCAGCATAAAAGTAATCAGAAGGGATATGAATGGTGTGGAGGCGAGAAACGGATCAATATCTTAATAAGTTCTTATTTAACTATACATTTTCCTCCCAGCCCAGGTGGTGGCGATATGCACAAAGAATGCAAGTCTAAATAAACAAAAGTATGTGAAAGTTAAAGAGGAGATTTATCGTAAAAAATTACTTAAATATTGATCCGTTTCCTCCCACACTTATCGTTATCAAAATTTGAGTCACCATTCACTTGCATTGCTGAGATATTCTTCTAAAAACCCTTTGTTTGTGTTCTGCAGAAGAGAGAAAGTCAAATACATCTGAGATGGCATGAGGGTGAGTATTTTAATTGTTATTTTTGGGTGAACTATCCCTTTAAATAAAGTGAATGGGGACAGAAAATGTCAAGCTTCAAAACAGCACCATAAAAGTACCCCAGTAAAAGCAGTCGAGGCAAGCCGTGAGCCATTTGTACTATTATTTTATTACTATTTTTACGTCTTCTGAAGCACTACGGTCCCTTTGTGTGATGAACAGGCTCAAATTTCATTGTCATTTACTCTCAAAGACCCTCGTTGGCATCTCGTGATCAAACGTCGCTACACAAGAACAAATGAGGTTTAATGTTACTAATGTGTCACCGTATTTGATTTGTGCCCCGTTCACAGAAGCTGATAAATGATTTGATTTAATAGTGAATAACGGGTTTAAATTTCAGTCTGTTCATCACACAAAGTGTTCACTTGGCTTCAGAAAACTTTGAAAACAGTGCACGAGTCAAACTGACAACTTGTACTGTGGTTTTTTTTTTGTGTCCTTTATGGAGCTTGACAGTCTGGAGTCACAATCACATGTTCATTATTTGGCAAAACAACAAAAATACGAAAAATAAAAATAGAGAATATGCACAAGTTTAAGTGTGTTTCAAAACCTCTTGTTTATAGTCAATAGCCTAAAACAGTGGCTCTCAACCAGGGGCCCAGGACCCACTAGGGGGCCTCAGCACACTTCCAAGGGGGCCTCAAAATCACTTAAAATTAATTTAAAATAAGAAATATTACAAATAATCCTACTTAATTAAAATGCTAAAAAATGCTTCAAGATGTAAGCCTACAAATTATAAACAGCCTCTTTCTGAAACTTCAAGAATAAAAAATGATCCATGATTAATTATTTTAAGCAGACCCGTCTAGTGTCTTGGACCGTCGGGGGTCTTAGAGTCAAAGAGGATAAGAACCACTGGCCTAAAGTGATTTTATATGTTTGTATCTTGCAAAGCTTATCTGCTGCAGACTTAAAAAACAGGTCACATGATAAAGAGCACGTAAGAAGCCAAAAACACTCTGGTAAATGTTGAGCCTCGGCAGAGACGTAGAAATGGGAAAACAGACGGGCTGTTAGGAAGACAAGCCAAAGACCAGAGAGAATCACGGACAGCAGAAGAGCTCGCCGAGACCAACACAAACACATGGAGCATTAGCATGTTTGACTCGCTGAGACAAGAACAGAAAGTAAGAGAAGTTTTCGATCTGCCCACCCGTATTAAACAAACAGGAACAGGCTTTGACAGCACCAAAGAGTTACACCATTAGGTGAAGCAACAAATGGGTTCGAACAGTGAAAATAAATGACAAACATCAGCTTTAAATGACAACTAGTATTTGACAGATCACTGAAAATAAATACATATTGCAAGTGGCAAAACTTGCCATCATGATGCTAGGATTTTTTAGGTGGTTGCCAGGGTCAAATATGTGTGGGTAAGTGGTTGCTAAGGTGTTCTGCGTGGTTGCTAGGGTGCTGCTTAAGGCCCCAAGTCCAAAATAGCCCACCTTCACATATCTATGACATTCAGATCCCTAGATATGGCTCTGTTCTTACTTTAATATACGTCACGGGGAATACAACGTCCAACAACACAGAGAGCTTCAAAAATGGGTTTAAACTTCTCTCTAAGGTCAAGGGTTCACATTGATCAATTAAATAACAACTGCTAAATAACCATTGCACTCTTGAAACGTGAATATGTAGTAAGAGTGCAATGGCTGTTTAAATTATGCCAGGGTTTATTGCCCACTAGGCAGAAATAATACATCCGATTGCTTAAACATAGAAATAACATTCCTCTCCTCAACAAGCTGCACAATTTGATGTATCGTTCATGTCCGTAGCACAGCGTGGGGTGAGTTTAAATTTAGGGGCTTCCAAAAACACCTAATCCCATGTATAAGCAATAGTAATATTGTTGCTGGCCTTAAAGGGACAGTACACCCCAAAATGTAAATTCTCTCATCATTTACTCACCCTCATGCCATCCCAGATGTGTGTGACTGTCTCTCTTCTGCTGAACACGAATGGAGATTTTTAGAAGAATATCTCAGCTCTGACGGTCCTTACTATGCAAGTGAATGGTGACCAACATGGGAGGGATTTTAGGCTGATCGTCATTTTTATTTTATTTTGTATTGCAGAACTTATATACACACACACACACACACACACACACAAGATCAGGGAAATGAAGCATGGTTGCATCTCTTACAATGAACCATCAGAACAATAATATGGTTAAATCATATCTTTGAATAAGTCATCATAACGCATCAATACATTTTGACTTTTTCTGTTAGTTATAAGTCTACGGGATGAAATAAAAGAGTTAAATTCAGCAATAAAACGAGGAAGGCATAAAGGAGAATTTCTTTTGCTTATAGATGAAGAATTTTGCATACAAGATAAAGAAATAAGCAACATATTCAAGGGACAACAACGTTGGGTTTTCATAATAAAAGATCATCTCTGAGGATGAAGGTGTGGGTCACATCTGTGGGGCTAAAAACATAAAAGCGTAAGTCAATAATGTATTGGTTATAACACAATCACAACATAAATGAGCAGCTGTTGCTTCAACAAAACCACAAAATGAGCAAGTTTCAGCAATATCAGAATATTTAGAAATGGAAGAGTTAACAGGACAGATTTTATGAAGGATTTTAAAATGAATTTTGTTGGATATGCAAAGTGTACTTGGTAAAAGCCAGGACTTTCTCCAGTTTACATTTGTTCAGGGGATGCCCAATCGAATTGACCCCTTGGAGTAATTTTACTGTTCATTTGAAAAATGTTGCGAATATGTCTGTTGTTGCATTTCTGATCTAAAAGATCAATACCACCCAAGCGTAAAGCCAGATAAACACTGCTACCTTTACCGAATTTAAGATGATTTTTAATTAACTGGGTTAAACCTGCTGGGATAGCTTTCATCAAGGTATTATATTCCTTTGATGGGACTGGAAAGTTATGGAGAGTCATAAATTGTTTGAAGGTTAGAAAATTACCAAAATCACCAAACACAGATGAAATGCAATAGTTATTATTAAACCATCTAGGAAAGTAAATGGACTTGTTTCTAACAGTTATATCAGCATTGTTCCAAAAAAAAAAAAAAAAAAAAACACCACACAATTTCCACGAAATTAGGCTTTGCTGATGAAAGTTAGATAAGGAAGTGTGTAACTTGCCAGGCAAAAAAATAAAAAACTACACTTCATAAAAGGAAAGATAGGCCACCAATTTAGTTGAAGATGTTATTTGGAATATTGGGTTCGAGAGACATATTTTACAGGCTGATCGTCATAGTTGCGACGCCTCTACACTGCCGTGACATCATCTTAAACGCGACACAAAACAATAACACAACCGCTAGCTGTTAGCTACTAGCTCATTGTGCTGCACAAAGCAGTTGTTGCATGGTGATTTTACACAAGTGTAACAGTTAAATTGTCCTGGGTGTTTTAAAAACAAGCTTTCCAGTAGCTGGTCAACTAAATAAAGTGAAGCTTTCAAGCGGAGTATAGAGTTAATATTGCAAAACGTACCAGCCGTGGCCGAGTCCAGGGCACTCTCCCTCCCCTTGCCCACCGGTCTATTGCCATAGATAGCGTCCATTTGGTCAGCTGAGATACTTCCTGAAATACTTTTTTCGTTTCAAGTAATTGAAACCTCGTTTATTGACCTCGGTGTGGTTTTGCGCAAAGCCAATTCTTTTTACAATTCAAACGTCGCGTGAACAAATGATACTGCTATCGCTGTAGCTAACGGTAAAACTAGCGGGTTGATGTCCCGTGTCGCAAATCGAGGTGGTACTAAAAAAGTACCAAGTACTATCCAGTGTTAAACCCCCCAAAAGCGAGCGGAGTCGAGTCGTACCGTGAAGTGTAAAAGCCCCATAGAGTCCTGCAGGCTTGGCGTGCCCCCATCCTGAAGCGCGCGACACCGCGTCCCTCGGGATCCTCGACGGTGGCAGTGACACTAGATCAAGATTCGCACTGGTAAGACTCGGGAACGAGCATGAAGAAAACATAGCTGAAATGATTAAACGAAACCACAAATTCGAGTGTATATTTTACCTTCTAAGCCCATAATTAGGGACCTTATCGTTGGAAACCGCTGCACTACTGCGAAATGAAGCCTTGGGAAGTTCGATTCATTTTTAGCGAATCGGTTCGTTTTGAACAAACAATAGAAAGGTTGACCTGTTCTCAGCGTTGGGTTGTTTTTCATAAATGTCTCATTGGGGCAGGTTGTCACATTGGTTTGTCATACTCAAGCATTTTCTTGTGTGTTCTGTTATACACATGGTCATGTCTTACAATAAGTTCAATTTCTGTTGGACGAAACAATTGTTTAAACCTTTCTCAATTATTACAGTTTGGTTTCATCAAGTGTTTCACTATTTATATGAATGCAAAAAGCCATTCAATATCTTGTGACAGATTTAGATGGAATTGCATACTTCAAACAAGGGTGTAATCGCATTAGTGTGAATGCACAGTACTTTCCATAAAATGCGACAATATGCCCCATAATAGGGTCAATGTGTGATAGTTGACCCCAATATGAAAATTCTCTCATTTATTCCCCCTCATGCCATCCCAGATGTGTGTGACTTTCTTCTGCAGAACTCGAATGAAGATTTTAGGAGAATATTTCAGCTCTGTAGGTCCATACAATGCAAGTGAATGGTGATCAAAACGTTGAAGCTCCAAAAAAGCACATAAAGGCAGCATAAAAGTTATCCACATGACTTCAGTGTTAAATTTTTTTCCCCCAATTTTGAATGCCCAATTCCCAATGCGCTCCAAGTCCTCGTGGTGGCGTAGTGACTTCCCTCAATCTGGGTGGCGAAGGATGAATCCCAGTTGCCTCCGCGTCGGAGACTGCCAATCCGTGCATCTTATCACTTGGCTTGTTGAGTGCGTTACCGCGGAGACAGCGTATGTGAAGGTTTCATGGCATCCACGCACAACTCACCACGCGCCCCATCGAGAACGAACCACATTATAGCGACCACAAGGAGGTTACCCCGTAAAACTCTACCCTCCCTAGCAACCGGGCCAATTTGGTTGCTTAGGAGACCTGGCTGGAGTCACTCGGCACACCCTGGGATTCGAACTCGCGACTCCAGGGGTGGTAGTCAGGGTCTTTACTCGCTGAGCTACCCAGGCCCCCAACTCAAATGGTTTAATCCATGTCTTCTGAAGAGATAATTTTACTTTTTTACAATAAATCTGGACAGGTGATCGTGATTTCAAGCTCGATTACACTTCCCATAGCGCCAAGCGCTCTGAGCATGCGTCAAGCACTAGGAAGGAAGTGCTTGAAATCACGATGGGTGCTAAGAGACTGAAATGGTAAGATGCTCAGTGAAAAATTAGTTATTTGGTGGTCTGTTCTCACCCAAAACCGACTGGATCGCTTCAGAAGACATTGATAGGATCGCTGGAGTCTTATGGGTTACTTTTATGTGCTTTTTGGAGCTTCAAAGTTTTGATCCCCATTCACTTGCATTGTATGGACCTACAGAGCTGAAATATTCTTCTAGAAATCTTAATTCATGTTCTGCGGATGAAAGTCAGTCATACACATCTGGGATGGCATGAAGGTGAGTAAATGATGGGAGAATTTTCATTTTGGGAGTGAACTGTCCCTTTAAATCAACTGTATCGTTTTTCATGGAAATGTTTGATAGCTTTATTGTACATGTAAGGTGTGAAAGGTAACAGAGGCAAACTTCCTGCCAAACAAAGTCAGTCATAGAGGTGTGCAACAACATGAGGGTGAGCAAATGATCTCAAGCTTAATATGTCCTCCCTCTAGTGGCAAATGTGACGAATAGCAGCTCACTAAAAGAAATCAAAAGAGCCAAAGTCATTTCAAAAAATTTATTTACGAACATAATCTCTGAGGAACAACAGCAGTTCTCGCGCTCTCTGTACATGCAAGTGTAGAAAATAACAATTTTGAATTTCTTCTCCGTTATTTTTAGTTTCTCAGTTTTTAAATTGCAGGATATCAACACAGCTAAAAGGTGAAAGTACTGGATCTTCGACAGCACTGACAATAGCATCAACAAACCCCTCTCCCTCCCATAGCTGCTCCAACAATATGTACACAATTGAACTACGTTGTACAAATAAAAAAAAGATACATTGTTACATCACCGGCAGCGAGCGCGACACGTCTCGTTGCTGTTAGAACCTCACATTCTACGCAAGTTTAGACTAGTACAAAGAGGAGGGTGCAAAACGTCCTGGAATATTATTTACAGCTATGTACAACGTCTCGAATACGCATTACATGAGGAAAATGTACACAGTGGAGACCTTCAAACTCAAAAAAATACCACAGGTGTCATAAAGATAATAAATAGGTTATTTCTCGCCATTTGTGAAGAGATCTACATGAGTAATGAGCTCAGTTCCATTGCAAAATGAATCTGCGATAACTGAAGAAAAAAAGAGAATTTCTTAAAACAGGCTTGATATATTGTGGCTTGACACTTTGTTATCCGTCTAGCTAAAGACAAAAACCCCAAAGTAAATCGATGCAATTAGTAAGAGGTAATAAGTTGCAGATGGAGGTCAGTGAGTCACGGGCAAGCTTATGTGTTCGATTACTATTGTCCAAACTCGTGGATAGTAGAGCTCCAATACAGTATTTTTTAAAGGAGTGCCTGTAAGAATTTGACTGCGAGTTTAAAAGACCGTCAGGACCCGAGTAGTGAGGCCCAGAAAGGAGATCAGGTTACACGTTCACAATTTCAAGCCTTTAAAAACGGGACCAAGTTTTAGGAATCCAAACAGCTTTCACCAGAAAACAGAAAAGTCACATGGTATCTCGTAAACAAAGGTATACAGGGGCTTCATGATGATACATATAAACCATATGATTTACAAGCCACTATTTTGGTTTTGTGGGAGATGCACCTAAAAACAAAAACAAATGCACTTTTTACGAAATCGAGGGTTTTTGATAGAACTGCACAACACAAAAGAAAAAAAAAACAAAACATTGAAAATGAACACAATTTAAATGGAAAGCTATTCATGTTATGCATTCGGTAGAATCTGTGGACTTTTTTTGCACTGTACGGTACTCCCAAAATACCAGGACATTAGTCATCCAAAACGATTACCCGCTGAACTAATGACACCCGTTGCACCCAGACTCAATGCACGCACACAGAACTGCGTCGTGTGGGACTTTCACAGACTCACAACCACACAAACTGAACAAAACAAAATAAATAAAATAAACCAAACACTAACTAGCATGGATGATTGAGCAAACATCACACCACCTCACACTGAAGTACAGGCAGGTCATGGGGAGGGGTAAAATATCAAAACACATTTTCAAGCCCCTCTCCCCCCTAAAAAAAGGAAATATCTAATAATCTGAAATAAAAGCTCTTTTCTTTAAAAAAAAAAACAAACAAAAACAACAATTTCTAAAAACAAATGACTTGCACTTGTCCCCTTTGTGTTGATGGATACACATCTAAATGTTTGCTTAAAAGGGTGAAGGGTGACATAAAACCTGAAAATAATTGACTGGTGCACTCAGCAAAACTTGCGAAAAGAGATTCACGAGAAAGTTTAACAATGGGAAAAACAGTCAAGAGAGTCCATGTATGCAAAATAGAGAGAGTCCCAGAACGGAGGTGCCCGTGTCGTGTCCAAATCAGTGCGTTCCTGAAAACGGAAGGGTGCGAGACATCGCTTCTAAATGTCATGCAATAAAAACGAATTTGCATTGGGACTGAGACAAAACACTTCTGACTGATGCAATCTCTTCAGATCGTATATTTATCATCATGCTAAATATAAAAAAAAAAATATTGAAAACTTCAACAGAAAAGCAGGAATGGAGCCTATAGACGGTTTTTTTAAACCATGGAAACAGCTAATGAGCGTCCGTATTCTGCTTTAATATTCCCAACCCTTTCAAGAGATTTATATGAATCAATAGAGTCGTATAGTGCAGAAAAGAAGAGAGAACAGATTAAAACAAACTTTTGAGCAGTTTTGTGGATTAATATTGAACGTAACATGAGCAAAGAGCAGCTAGATAAAAAGTCCCATTATTATCATCATCATCCGATTGTACAAGGTGTAACAAATTCAAATATGTCCTCCACTGTTCACGGGGTGGTTTTACATTTGGACAAACCTAAACGAAGGCGGCTCTAAATCAAATCTTGTCTAATGTTTGTTTAGTAACCCATCGTATGACTTGTGCAGTTTTAGAAGGAAATCAGAGACGTTAACTGTATAAAGGCATTTTCTTGGTTTATACTTTTTAAAGATATATATACTTGTGTAATAAAATGATGAATAATATACCTCTACTATTCTTTAAATAAATCCATAATCGCTCTGCTACATCTGAAGACTATGGTGGTGGCCCTGAATGATCAGGAGGGGAACTGCGTTTTCTAATGATGGCGGAGACGACAATCTAGATTAACCTCGATTAGCCTTTGGCAGAAACCATTAGGACGTCTTGAAAATACTGACAATGTGTACACCTTTTTGGCCCATAGGAATGAGGGGTGTGGGGATGGGGGTTGGGAGTGCTGCCTGAAAGTGAACTGTACATACAATGATAACTTTTATTCATTTATTTTTTTTACACTTAACTGAGTGATGTTACAGTACATAAGTTATTTACAACTGTGCAGTAATGTGTGGCAAAATAAATTATCTAGAAGGCAGCAAGAATACATTGGTTAATGATTATAAAAACTGTACATCATTTACGGAATAAGTTTTGTATTTTTTTTTTTCAGTTTTGTATTTTTTTTTCCATTAAACTAATGTTGGCTCTGTAGTGTTTCAAGTCACTTCCTCAGAAAGGGAACAATGAAATGCCCGAGTAAAGAAAGACAAAAAAAAACAACAAACAAACAAAAAACAAACAAACAAACAAACAAACAACAAAAAAAAAAGCCCCATTACAAAAGAACATTTCTTGTCTAAGAGACGATCCTGCAAGTCATTGCCTTGTGATTCGCAACATTAGTCTTTTTTCCTTGCGCAGTCGCATAAAGGCAGGCATGTCAGGCCCGGCTTAGGGACCATCCGAGGCTGACTGATCCAGCATGTGGGACCAAATACACCGTTACCTCCTTTTGAGGGCACTCTAGCACTCATGTCCTGTGTTGATGCCCTGAAACTAGACGCAGTCTCTCCTCTCTGCTATGGCACTGAGCCCTGCTATGCTGCCGTCTGAATGCAGCTTCCTGCCCTGGATCCGGGGCTGCACGGGGTGCTGTACAGCAGGAAAGCCCTCTCTCCACTGCTGTAGTCATCGTAGGCGCGGGTCCATACAAGGAGAGCCCGTGTGAGCACTCCTGTCACATCCCGTCCCGTTGGGTCATTTTTTGTGCCTGTGTATCGAGGTGTTGGCCGTGTTCAGAGTTTTGGGTCCACCATTGTGCCATCTGTCCCTTGGTTCTGGCGCACACAAGTGGAGGAATCTGTCTTAGGCTCCTTGTTTGTTGTAATTTAGTTTATGGGGGGAAAAACAGAGGAAAAATTCTGTCCCCTGTGATCACCCAAGACAGGAGGGATAAGGTTCAAAGCAGTGCTGCTTTTTGAATCCCAAACAAAACCAAAAAACTCGAAGGATGAAAGTGCAAGTTGTGTTTTTCTCCCGTAAGACGGTCCCCCTCCTCAGGCAGAAAAGGATGAATTGTATGTCAATTACCTTTTTTCTATGTAATATATATTTTCTCTCCTCAAAGAAATCTCCTCAAACTGGCTAGCCCTTACCGAACTTTCTGTTTGATGTCTCTTTGATAAGATGATTAATATTAGACCAAACTCTAAGAGTCTCAAAATGTGTCGGTGTCATGCAGGCAACAATACAAAGTCGTCGTTGACGTCGACCATTGGCACGTAGAAGGAGGGAACCTCGTTCACACACAGGGATTTGTGTCCAGCAGGGTCCAGCTCCTGTACCTTGAGTTGCCACTCCATCCTCTGCACCGCATTAAGAGCAGCGGCCTCATGCTGCTGCCGCATTAGCAAACACGTCTGCCGGAGGAAAATGCCAATGAGTCAATTGAGATTATGCAAAGCTCTTACAATACTTAATTACACCTTAAAGGCTTTCAGCAAGATATATAAATTGTGTTAGGCCTGCATGGAATCTGTGCCCGCGGAATTCCGCAGATTTCCAGAATCTGTGTTGTCGTCATTCACCAAGTTTTACATATCCCTGTCTCATGCACGTTGGTTGAGTTAAATATTTAGTATTATTTGATTTACTCTGCAGATTTTGCAGACAATCAGCACATAAAATGTGAATGAGGCTCTCAGATTCCTTTTGGTCCTACACGCATGGGACGGCAAAGGAAATGACTCACCTTCATGCGGTCGTACTTGTCATCCACATCTTGAATCCAAGAGATAAACTGCCGAGCATTGAAGCGATCTCTTACAGACTTGTTCTCATCCCCCTGAATGATGAGATTTGTCCGGAAAAAAATAAATAAAAATGATAATCACAATTTTTCAGAAAGTCACAGGCTGTGTTACATTTGTGACCGTAGAAATGAGGACTCACTTGGCTCTCTGATGGCATGTTGTAGACTTCTGAATCCAGCAGCATCGTGCAAGCACTAAAAGGAACAGCCTGATTTGCAATTGTTCTCGCTGCTTTGCAATGAACACGCAGCACCTCTTGCTCGCAAGATACAATCAGCTTCTCCTGTAAGGTGGCGAAAATGAGAGAGTGAGGCTGGACATTTGACTGATCCATTGATGCCCCCATTAGCAATCATCTAATCACGGGACAAGGCTAGTGGAGCAGTCTTTTGAAAAGATAAAGGACAGCAAGTTACATCAGAAGAAAATTAGATGAAATGGTGAGCTTGATCGCACACCGCAATAGGCTTACTTATTTGAAATATACATTGCAGATAAGTTGCTTCTCTATTACAAAGACTTTGATGATTCATCAAAGGTTTTGTGGTGTGTTAGCACGGTATTCGTTCTAACAGGGTGACTTCTGAAGTGAACTAAGTGACGTGCAGTGGGGAGAAAATGGAAAGAGAGAAAATACAGAATGACTAACGGCAAAGAGCAAGAGTTTACCCTCTCGATGCTGTGCTGAAGTCTGAGTTTCCCTCTCACTGCCTCTTGCTGTCTGAAAAGCTCCTTCAGGGGCTCTGACAAAGATGGGGGTGGAGCAATCTAAGATAGCAGGACAAATTGCCATTTCATTCAAACTGCACTCATAATTCCCAAACATTCTTAAGTTTATCAGGATAATGTTTATTTATCTCAACAATGGAAATACATAAAAAGTGATAGTATACTGTATTCTAACCAGATGCAATGAGATCAAGCAAAGAAAAGTTTGTCCTAACCAACTGTGACAATCTGCAGGACAGCCCACATTGAAATCTTATTGGTCTTAAATCCTGCTCCACATGACTGTACATTAAAAATCAAATATGTCCCTGACTGGCTGTGTGAAATCGCAAATAATTTTTGCTTTTAGTATGAGACAAATTACCAGTCATTACAATTATTTTGTTGCACCTGGTTAGAGGTGAAGAGTCTTTGTGCACAGAATACTAGAAAAACTTTGCAAAAAAACCCAAAACAAAACAGCTTACTACAGGGATATGAAGCTTGCTCAGAGGCTTGCCATCAAGTAGGTAGGAGCCTGTGTATGTCACATACTCTGCATAACACTGGGGAGCTTGAGGTGTAATGTAACACAAAATCTTCCGCTTTTCCTCAATTTTCTTGCGTATCTGGAGGTACTCAAAATAGGGGTTGGAACGGTCACTGTGGTACGGCTCAATCTCATCCAATTTGATGGCGTTCACAATAACTGCCAGAGTCTGCTGGATCATTTCCCGTGTCTGCTTCATCGCTGTGTTGACAAGTTGAACCTGCACATGTTGCTGGCCTGATTTTGAAAACTTCCTCTTGCGTGGATGTTGGGACTGGCTGTCGTCATCTTCAACAGGTCTGCCTTTTGTTTTGGTGATCATTGCAGTTGCTGGAGCGGAGGTTTGAGCTGTGTTGGAGCTGATGGGCTCTTTCTCCTTCTCTAAGGTGACACTTGTGGTGATGAGAGAGGGTACAGAGCAGGTGATGCTTGAAGAACTAGTTGCTGCATTCTGCTTGTTCTGATTGGCTAGCATTTGCGCCATTTTCCTGGTCATCCTCTGAGGTATCTCCTCGATTTTCTTGGGTACCTCAGGTACAGGCATAGTCACCAACAAATTGGCGGTTGTCTCAAGGGTCTCTGACACTTGGGTGGTGGTGGTGGTCAATGAGACAGTTGGGACTGTAACAGAAGGATGAGGGCTGCACGAGGGACCCAAAGCTACCACTGGATTTTGTACCACGGGATGTGGTTTTGTGACAGCTGGTGATTCCAGAGATTGTAACACAACAGATGGCATCAAAATATCTGGGGATGTTTCTTGTTGCCTGTATTCATGGTCCTTTTCACTATCAGCAGAAAACAAGTTCCCATTGTTCTCATCCACTTCAAATGCCCCTCTCTCCTCTGAGATTGTTTCTTTGATGGGAGGAACATCTAGGATGTTTTGAGGCTCAGGCTCCAACTCAAACTGTGGTCTATAGCCCTCCTCGCATGTGGAAGCTACCAAATCCTGAGCAGATTCAGGAGGAGGTACCATTGTAGGAGAACAAGGAGCTTTGCACAAACTTGGCAAATCAACATCCATCATGTCACCATCCTCACTTGACTCAATGACTGGAGGCCTTGTCTGAGAAGGTTGATGCTTGCTCTCTGCAATCTCTGGGGTTATGTCAGGCTCCTGTATCTCCTTCTCTTGAAATGGAAGGTCTGGTATAGAGAAGGGACCCATATCATCCAATTCATCAGCTGTACCAGAAAACGGATCCGCCCAAGAAACAACAGGATCCTGGTTGACTTGTGGGGCTACAGACATGCTGTTCTCATCAGCATAGATGTGAGACTCTTGTTTATTGTCTTGCATCATACAGGGGGGCTCTAGGTCCATCTGAGGCTCCTCAAGATTGGGTTTGCAATCAGTGAAGAAAGTTTCGAGTTTCAATCGGGGGGATTCTGGCCCGAATGTCTCTGTAATAGGTCTTGCTGGTGATGGAATGTCTTCCACTGTATCTTTGTGGACCTCAAAATGAGACTCCGAGATTTCTGATGGACAATATACTCTGGAGTAAACAGAGTGAGGAGGCGTCACAGGAATTGCATTTGGGATATGCTGCAGATCACAATCGGAGTGTGAATAGGGACTACTTATCTTTGAGACAGCGGTCTCAACCTCTCTATAACTTTCATGAGGTGATTTCATGAGCTCTTCTGAATTCCAGCCCATGGACTGATCATGATCACATGAGTTTCCCATGAAGTTGTCCTGTGGACAGGTGGGTGTAATGGGAAGTACGTCAGGATCGCTTCTATTTGGACATTCCAGCCAAGCCTTTTTGGCAGACTCGTCAATCCCAAGAGAATAGGGGGGATCGTCTCTAGACTGAATGATCTCGTTTGCAGCATGGTTACCTTCTGCTGCATCCTCAGCTAAATCTGCATCTTCCTCCTCCTCCTCCTCCTCCCCCTCTTCTTCTTCTTCTTGCTCTTCAACAACAGGAGGCAAGTAGTCACTCACACTCACTGGATGAGCTGGCATTAGACCGGGCCCACTCAGGTGTGGCTCTGAGAGATCATCAATATCCATTGGAGGCAAAGCAGCTGGGGCTGGAGTTGGGGGAGCAGCTATATCAAGACAAGGCTCCTGGGGATCAGGTCTATGGACTGGAGTTGAGGGCTTTATGGGATAGTTGTTGTAAATACTCCCTGAATGGTGTTCACTGTCATCACTGATGGAATTTACAGCAGAAGCTTCCTCTGGTACCCTATCATATTGTGATAGGTCAGGCCTGGGGGACATCATGTCAATAGGAGGTGAAAAGTTTGCTGGAGAAAGACAATTAAGTCTGTCAGCTGCAATCTTGTCCTCAGTAAGATGTGAGGCAGAAGAATCAAATGTTGTTCCTTCTGGTACGTGTTGCTGTCGTAGAAACTTGTCTGTCTCTGCTTTGAACTCACCATCAAGAGGTCTTACATCAGAGGTGGAAGAGTGACTAACAAGGGGTAACTGCATGTTCTTTGCAGGTGTTATACATGTTCCCTCTTGGAAGCTGTGTGATAAGTTGGTATATCTATCGAAGAAGGATGGGGAGCAGGCATTCATGGATATTGTAGTAGCTGAAGAATTCTGACACTCAAGGCCATCAAATATGATATCAGAATAGTCCTCTGCACTGCACGATGGAGTTCGTGGAGTTTGCATGACTTCCTCATAGCTTGGACATGAGATCACAGATGTTGGAGTGGGGACCCCTGTTGGTCTGTTCTGATCAGGACGTGGAGATGCAGGAATACTTTCTTTTATTTGGTGACCCGCAAGCCAGTCCTTTGAATTCTGACTGTCAATAGGCTGTGACTTTCTATCAGGAGACATCATTTGGGCTGGAATGCCAATATCTTTTAACTTTTTCTCTTTCAAAGCGGTTTCCACCGAACCACATTTTTTGGATGAGAGTTCATTGCGGTTCTTCTTCAACTCTTCGTTTGTCTTGGTCTTATCTTTGAGTTTTGGGTCACCTGACCGATGCCTCAATTTCTCCATCTGTTTCATCCTCTCTTTGTGTCTTTTATGGCGCTCCTCAATTTCCTGATCTTTTAAACTAAGCATTTGGCCAAAACTTGTTAGTCGGAGATCGCCGTCAACCAAAAGTTTTTCACGAGGGCGGCTGTCCTTTCGAGTGGCATCTTTTGACTGGCTAAACTTGTCATTCTCATCTTTCACCTTTGCCTTGTTAAAGTCTTTGTCTATGATGTCCTTATTTCTCTCCTTGTTTTTCCCATCAAATTTAGAGTCGTCTTTAGATTTCTCTTTAAGACTTGTGACTTGAGTGTTTTCTTTCAAACAATATTTTTGTTCTTCTTTGGAGTGTCTGAAGGACCCAAAGCCATCTGAATATTTATGCTTTTCCTCTTTCACCTTTTCCTTGTGTTTCTCTTTCTTTTTTTTATCTTTTATTTTCTCACTGTTCATGAGACTGTTTATCTTGTCCTTTTTGGACATCTCCTTCTCAAACTCCAGAGTCTTTTCCAAGTCATCCTCTCCATCCACTTTGGAACCATATGGAAAAGTGTAAGGGTCAGCCTCCAATGGCATGGGCTCTTTGTCAAAGGGCAAGCTTTCTCTGCGGCCATAAGATTCTCTGATCTCCTCGGACTTGTCCTTTTTGTCCCCCTTTTCTTTCTTTACTTTCTCCTTATCCTTGTCATGACTCTTTTTGGATGATGACGACGACGAATGTCTGTGCCTCTCTTTCTCTCTGAACTTTTCCTGTGGATTAGTGATGGATAATGACTCCCTTCTCTCCTCGGACATGTCAGGCATGCTGATGTTGGAGGAGTCGTAGAAGCTGCTTAGGACAGGCTCGTGAACTCGGTCTGTGAAACTATCTGATGAAATGTCACTGTTTCTGTCATTAGAATCATCTTTATAATCATTCATGGCCTCTTCCTGAAGTTTTTCTAACAAAGATTTCTCATTTTCACCACTCCCTTTTGAGGGTTTTCTGTCTTTTAAATATTCTGGCTTGTCTTTGTATTTGCTTTTGCTCTTTTCCTCACTGACATCTCTCTTGTCAAGAAGTTTCTGTTTGCTTTTCTTGTCCTGATTTGAATCCACAGATGCTCTGTCCTTACGTTCCTTGTGTTTTGTGTCAGTTGAATCTTTGTCTTTTTTATCTTTGTGTTTTTCAATGGAGGCTTTTCTTTCTTTTCCTGCATCAAATGCCTTCTCTTTTTTCTTAACTTTATGCTCCTTTTCTTTTTGTTTTTCTATGGAATGTGCTTTCCCATCTACAGAGTATTTCTTGTGTTTATCTGTTTGGAAATGATCCATTTCATCTCGGTCAGGTGTGGAGTCTTTTTTGTGAGAGTCTGACAGTCCGAGAGAGTCACTTAATTTAGCTACACCTCCGTTATAATTGTCATCTTCATCTTCACTCTCATCTGTGAAAATATCAGCAATTGTATACCATGTCTTCTCTCTCACTTTTTCAGGTTTTCTCTCCTCTTTCTTAAATTCCAGGAAATCTTTTTCCCTGTCGGCATGTTTGTCCTGGTTATTCTTTTCTTTCTTGTCTTTATTCTGCTCAGATGACATCTTCCTTTCTTTGTCCTTGCTATTCGAATCTTTATGCTTTTCTTTAGCCCCATCCCTCCTGTCTTTGGATGCTCTTTCTAGATCTTTCTCTTTCATTGATCTCTCGATTGAGTTCTTCTCAGGTTTCTCTTTTTCCTGGTCCAAATTTCTGTCCTTAGGCTTGTCCTTGTGTTTTTCCCCCTTTGACTTCTCTTTCTTTTCCACACCATCCATTTTCTTCTCCCTGTCTTTTCCTGAGTGGTTTCTCTCCCTTGGATCAGATTTGCAGATGGTTTCACTCTCTGGTTTGTCTTTAAAGAAGGCATCACTCCCATAGTCATCTCTCAAGGATTCTTGTTTTGTTTTGGAGTCTTTTCTCTCTTTAGTGAACTCGTAGGAATCTTTTCTGTCTCTGCAGCTGTCCACAGCATCCTTCTCTTTCTTCTCTTTGACACCCTCTGCTGATTCTTTTCGTTTCTTCTCCTTTTCCAAAGACTGACCAGAATTTAGCTTTTGTTTGTCCGTCCAGTCTTTTTTCTTGTCAGTATTCTTGTCAGAGAACTCCTTGTCTTTTTTCTTTGTTGCAGTTTCCTTTTCAGGACGCTTTTCCCCATGATCTGGCTTTTTATCTTTGACTTTATTCTCCTTTTTCCGGTCCCTGCTTTCCTCCTTTACTGTCTCAACAATTAACTTGACAGCATTATTGGCTTTGTATTCATTCACGGGGGCATCCCAGCTATCATCCCCATAAAGTGAACTGTCAGAAGACATGTCGGACTGCCACAGATCATGGGGATCATCTGATGCACTCATCTTGGTGTCCTCTAATAAATGATTTTTTAAATCATAATCCTCATAATCAGGATCTTCCTTAATGGTTTTATCCCTTTTTGACTTTTCCTTTTCTTCTTTAGTAGTTTTTTCAGATTTAAAATGTTTGTCTTCTTTTTGCTCATTCTTTTTATCCATTTTAACGGATTTATCCTTAGACTTTTTCTTTTTATCATCCTTATGGGGTTTCTGTTTCTCCTCCTTAACCTTGTCTTTGATGGTTCTCTCCTTCTCAGTTTTCAAGGCTTTGTCCCTCTCGTCTTTGCTCACTTTGTCCTTGTTGGTCTCCTTTGTTTTCTTTGACTTCTCTTCCTTGGTGATCCTTTGAGTTTCTTTGCTTGGCCAGTCCTTGTTTTCAGATTTACCCTTAGACAGTCGGTCTTCCTTCTTAAAATGATCTTTGTCATGTTTGGATAGTTTGACCCTATTTTCAGAAGGTGACTCGGTCTCAACAATGAGCGACTTCTGCCTTGGGTCGTTGAAGTCAAAAGAAAAGCTCTTGACAAATTTTTCATTCATGTCTTGACTCAACACCACACTTGGAGCCTTGTCTTTTTCCTTACTTTTGTGTTTGTGTTTCACTTTGTGTTTTTTCAACACCTTTCCGTCTTTATCTGTTTTGGAAATGGCACCATCCATGCTTGAGTTCTTGTAAAACTCGGAGTTCTTTTTGTCTATTGTACTGGCATGCGTGTTGTTTTTCTTTCGGTTATCTTGCACTTTCTTTTTCACCTGTTTCACAGACTCAACGCTTGAGTCAGCAGAAGAGTAGTCAGACTCGCTGGATAGCCTAGTTCTGACAGAGTCAGACAGTGAGCTGACATCAGACCATGTTGGGGAGGACACAGTTTTCCACCCATCTGTCCTCCACTGCTTTGGGTGCTGCTCTGCCAGAGACTGTGTGTGTTTCTGCGAACTCAGACTCCCATGCGAGGAGGATGAAGATGACGCAGAAAGAGAGCTAAAAACAAAGGGTTCTTTGAGGCTCAAAGTAGAAGTGTCTTTTACACAGTTTGAGCTCTGCATAGAGCCTTTATCGTCCTCGCTCTCCAGGTCCCCAATCTCGGAGTCGGAGGTGCAGAACTTGTCGTTCACTTTACCAAAGCGCACCTCCTTATTGACATTATTTTTTGTCTCCTTCTTCCTCTTCTTCTTTACTTTTGTTTTCTCTTTTTGCTGCTTGGAGCTCTGTGTTGTCGAGTCCCGACTCTTGACGTTGGTCTGAGGTGCAGGTTGCCTTGGTGTGGTCGTGGGTGTGAAACACAATGTCCTGTCGTCCTCATCCGAGCTGTTGCTGTCCGACAGGATCCGACGCACAGCCTTCTTTGGTGTTAGCGAGTTGCTTTTGGAATAGGTTTTAACCTCCATCTTGGGTATGGAGATAAAGTTGTTGGTCTTGGTGACAGGATCCTTACGGAACTCCTTCTTGAGCAGATGCTTGTCATCCACAGGTGGGACGCGCTCCTCTTCGTCATCCTCGTCAAACTCATATTCATCCTTGACAGGAGTAGCGGCGGATTTGGGTGGGTCCATGCCCTTCCCTTTTAGTTTTAAGCCCTTCTCAAACTCTGAGTCTGTATTATTGCCATCAACAGAGCTGGATGGGGCAAATGATGGGGCATCTTCCTCCTCTGATGAATCTGTTGGGATGCAAAAGTATTAATATATGCAAATTGGACTCCTATATGGCAAACATTTCCTTTAAGACATTATGCCATACACTTATACACAATAATTGCACCATACACACCTGAAGAACTCTCTTCACTGGAGGTGTAAGTGCCTTTTCCCAGCAACAGATTAAGCATTGTTTGGGAGTTTGCCACTTTTAATGGCGTCTCCCCTCTTCTGTTGCTTTGACAAGGATCTCCTCCATAACGTAACAGCAGCTTCACTACCTACAAAGCCAGAATAAGTGTCACACAAGTTCAATATACCAAATAAAAATCGTACAATCATGTTATTGTGTTGAGTCATCACCAAGAATGTGTTTTATCAGTGTGCGCTCAGTGAGGTGCTTACTTTGAGGTGGCCATTGTTAGATGCATCATGTAGAGGCGTGTCGTCATCCAGGCCCTTTGTATTAACCTCGGCCCCTGCTGCCAACAGCTGCTTGGCCACATCGTAATACCCTCTGTTGCAAGCCTCATGCAGTGCGGTCCAGCCTGAAATAAACAGCATTCCACTCTTAGATGTCTGCTCATACTACTCTTCTCAAGTTTATTTTGTATGTTGTACTTTTAACCCTGAATCTTAATGGGAATCACAACTTGTATAATATTCAAGTGGATCTCAATTTCTTTTCAGGTGGTGGACCACTTCAACGGTAAAACAAAAATGGCAGACCACTCCAAATATCATTCAATATCTTTTTTTTAGAGATCCTCTCTTGAACCACTGATCTATAATTTAGTTAGACTGCTGTATTATTCTTATTTCATTGGAATCAACTTTCATTGAAATTTAGCTAATGCATTAATGTGTACACTGACAGATAACGGTCACTTACAGTAGTGAAGTGAGACAAATGCAAACTGTATCATAAAACGTATATTTCATAAACAGCTTGTTTACCGTTTTAAGAAGACTGTCAATTACAATTATTTTATTTATTTAGGTTCCTTTTTGTAGAAGCTACAAAAGTACAGTGGTAATGGTAGATACTATTTGCACCACAGTGTATAGTTGTAATTATATACCGTATACAGGTATACTAATGTTAAGTAAATATATACAATATACAGGCTAGTATAATTACTGTGTTGGACAAATCGCCTTTCCTTTTCGTCAACACAGGGCATAAGAGAGGATGTGCACCTTAACTTAAACACATCACAGGCAGAAGGAAGAAACACACGCAAAGTTATTGGTACAGTACCTAAAAGCATACATTGTGTCTGATGTGCCAGAATGCCTGGCCTTGAAAAAAGGTGGATTTGAACTTGAGTCATTCACAATAAGTCAATTTAATACCATTATTCTCCATGCCACTTCTCCAATTTTTGCAATGCACTGTTTTGTAGTTTTGTCTGGTTCCATTGGACTGTTGAGGAGCCAATGAACGGGCTGTTAGGGTAGTGGTATTTACACGCACTGCAAATTGTCATTTCGTTTTTTTAAATCAGTCAATCAACTTGCGGACCACTTGGACCCCATCACGGACCACAGTTTGAGAACCACTACACATTTCTATTTAATAGTATGTTAAAAGATTATGGATGGAGGAATGTCAGGCAAGAAACATCTCTGATGGCTCCCCATACCTGCAAAATCTTTTACATTCACATCAGCCCCCTCGATGATGAGCTCCTTTACACGACGTGCCTCCCCACGTATAGCCGCCCGGTGCAGCCGTGTCTCGCCCCGCTCATTCCGCTTGTTCACTTTGTCTTTGGTTTTTGATGCAGAGTTTGGTGTTCCCTTCTGACCCAGACTTGACTGTGACTGGTGCTTTGGTGTTGTGTCTGTATAGAAATATCAGTGATGCTAAATATTTTCAGCCACACTTTACTTGCAGTAAAAGAGACAGTAACAGTAACTGACTCAGTACAGTTTGCTTTAACAACTGGGTGGCAGTCTTGCGCCACAAACGCAGTAAATACTACACGCCATGCTTTCTGCTTACTTTCACATCTTCACTAATTTAGACAAAATCTTTATTTTAATGTAACCCCTTGGATTTGCATACATTTGCATAGCTGAAAATGTGAACAGATTACTAAAGGTAAATAAGAAAATGCATTAGTGGTAAAAATAAATAAATAAATAAATAAATAGCAAATCGAAGACAAACACACAGCACAACAATATCTGGCATGGAGAAACACTCCCATTTCCTGTAGTGCTCTGTTTTTGTTTTGGAAAAATACATAAGCAGAATCATTTGAAGAGGAAGAGCAAAATCAAAGTGATATAATAGAGACACGCATACTTGAGATAAAAAAAAAATGTATTAAGCAAAAAGACTGCCAAAAGACCCAATCCAATACCTTTCATCTTCATAAAGCTCTAACATTAGATTGCAATTACCAGGCAAGCCAAAAAAAAAATCATTTTGGAGTAGCACAATCATATCTTTGTTGCTCCATCAACAGTCCTGGAGGGCTGATGAACATCAGCGGGATAAGATTACAGAGGTCCATTTTGCTGAAGTAATGGGAATTGATGAGGGTTATCTTGTTTAATTGAATTCTAATTAAGTGCTGTGGTGTTTAAATGAAGCATTGCTTCAGAGTGCAGCTGGGACAGTGGATGCTTCTAAAACAGCCCGAGACGTGGTGCCCATGACAAACACGCACCTGGACTGTTTATGGACTCCTCCGCCGTCATCTGCATGAGAAGAGCCACCTGCTGCCGCTCGGAGAGGGGGTACCCGGCCCGGATCCCTGGCATGCCCATTCCAAACGGCAAGCCTGACTTCCTGGTGTTAGTGGGCTCCTTTTTAATGCGCTTCCGCTCTGGACCTTGTTTTTCTGTTGCGAGAGAAAAGATGTGCATATTAAACCACAAACCAGCCTCATTCGCACTCGTGGACAGACACAATTTCCATTATGCTCACTTTTGTGACCTTCATAACGACTCTAGGTAAGCTAGCACAAGTTAATATGCATAAAGTGCAATTCTGTCTGTGCTGTGATTATTAGCGTATTTACTAGTGAAACCTAGATCTCTCGGGTAACAACCGGCTGCCCTGCCCATGTCTACAGTTTGAAAACCTGCTGGTGGCAGTAGCCATTAAGTGAGATTACACAGAGGCCCCATGAGGAGGGGTGGGCCCTCTACTGCCAGTCTAGTGTGTGTGTGTGTTTCTTTAAGGGTATGACTTGGCAGGCTGTCACCGATTACAAAATGGCCGGTGTTCACAATTCAACGTGGCTAAGGCAAGGTCACTGCTGCGAGTGGACAAAAGCAGCTGCTCATCACAGAAACGGTCATCAATTATTCTCAGTATGTCAGTGTCAACATATCTGCCTCACAATGCCGCCATCCAGTTCAAAACACAAGTCTCACCCGTGCTATCAACTTACAGTGGAAACTGGCAAGCATGAGGACAGCCCTCCCACTGTATGATCCCCAAGCAAATGTGTCTCACACACACACACACACACACGTTCCTGCACTGGTAACACCTATAAAACGGACAACAATCCTGTCAACTAGCTTTGTGCTCTTGTCTAATCTATGGAAGATCTACAAACCAGCTTGGTGTTGTTCTCAACATAGTGATTTGCTCAAGGCCACAAACATAATTTATAAAGAGAGGAAGCAGACAGTGAACGCTTCCAGTAACAAAGATCTTTCCAGGGATTATTGTTCACGGTCGGGACTGATGCGAACACCTGTAAACACTTACGTTTAATTTTCCCCAACCCCTTGAACACACACAGATTTGCCATTCAGTCACATTCCTGCGTTTCAAACCTCAAAAAGCATGAACTGCAGCAGCAGTCTAAACACGCTTTTAACGGGTGGATGAGGGGAACACAAAAAATGCAGTGCTCGTTCTTTTAGACTTGCACTAAAATAGGCTCAACTGAGGTAGTGACACTGCTACAGTATTATGAAAGTGTTCTGATGGCAGGATTAATCTATTGCTATAATGATCAAAAATAAAATGAAAACTGAATTCAAACATTTGGTAACTGACAAAAACAAAAAAATAAATACATTTTTTATGACTAAAACAAAATACAAATGAAAACTAATACATTTTAGTATTTTTATACACAATATATTAGATCTTCCTAAAATACTAAACCAAGAAAATACTGAAAAAACAGTCGGACAGTATACTCCATCTGACCGTGTGTGCCACTGGCTCATATACGAGACACCAGACTATTTCTCTTCAGGAGTTTAGACCTATAAAGATGTCTTTATTGTCCTTCAAACTCAAGTTATACAATTACAAGCATCTCCACAACTCACACAAGTTTTCTTGACGTGCACATCCACCGTTGACCTTTTTACCTTTGTCTCCTATTGTTTACATCTTCTAGCGCATGACGAGAACTGCATCATGCGTCCTGTGCGCGGACACTCAGCATACGTGTCTGATCAAAGCATACTTTGGACTTAACATTCAGAGCATTAACAGGGCTCGACATTAACGCTTGTCTGGGACAGATGGATTTTTGAAGGGGAAAGAGAATCTGACTTGCCTGACCAGACAAGCAGGCTGATTAAAACATCAATATCAAAAAAATAAATAACCAGCTATATTTGTGATAGCCTAGGCCTGTGTCACTTCCGCCGTTGAAAGTAATCCAGAGCACGCCATTTTATAATTGGCTAGCGATCTAGTAACAGCTGCTCCCTGTTTGATTGACAGGCGATGTATGTGTGTGTGCTGAACCTGCGCGTGTTCCGAAAATGGTCAATTTAAACATTTAAAAATTCCGCCAAAATGCCCGTCTTGAAGAGATGTTAAAATGTCGGACTTGTAAGTATAAATGTAAACTAATAAATAGACCTGCTGCTGTCTAGTGCAGTGAGTCATTATAATAATCAAACAATCATAACAATAAAATGAGAAAACACTCACTGCACTTGACTGGGTAACTTCAGTAGCTTTAACAAGTATTCATGTATTATAATCCTACAGTAAAGACCAGAAGTACTTTTATGTTGCATTTCATTCTGAATGTTTACTTGAATACTTAAAAGCTACTGCTGTTAAAACCTCATAAACCTGTTAAAAAAGCACTGCATTTTCTTCATATGTATCTTTTCAGTCTATTTCTATTCATTGCTGTTTTTTAATTACTGTTTGATTACTAGTCTTGAATAATTAAGAACTTTAGACCATTCTTCCATAATTAACATTATTTAGTGTTATCATTTGTTGTGGTTTTGAAGCAGGTCAGATTTCACTACCGTCCACTGGAATTGTGCTATTGTGATCATGTATAGCCTTTATTGTACATGGTAGATCTTACGGCAATAACATGATGAAAAAGTAGATCTCAGTGCATAGAAGTGTGAGCACCCCTGCTGTAAATGATGGCGATGGAGGCTTTTCTTTATTTGACTGCCTTACATAACAAAATAATTACCATATGACAATAAATGCAGTTTACATTTCTGTCGCAGAAAATTGAGTTGATTGTATTGGTACACTATTAGTTTGGGCATCGGTCATAATTTTAGGAAAATCTACAACATAAACTTTGACATGTTACATGAGCATTTCACTTAAATGTCCTTTTTTCTCTCTGGACAAGTAACTTTTTTACTCGGACAAGTGAATGACCAATTTACTTGACCGGAGGACAAGTGCTTAATGTCGAGCCCTGATGAACTGATGAAAACTGAACTAAATTGCACGGATGCATTGAAAATAATTTAGTCGAACTTCTTATCTGCATTTGTTTTTCTTAAAACTTAAAAGGATGTTTGATGCACAACACTGTTAGCCTTAAGGTCTGATACATTCATAACTAGTCCCTGACTGAATCTAGTGGTATTTATGAATTCTCAGAATTCAAATGCAACTATTCTCAAAGTTCAAGGTTGGTGCTCTGATGCGATAGTTTTGTTGTGGTGCATTACTTGCTTAAAAAGTAGACTGGAACCATCAGCGATGCAATTCATGCACTTTACACAGAGAATGCCACTTGAGAGAAAGTCACTTGAGAGACTAGATGGATCAAAACTTACAGAAAAATAATGACAAGCCTTTATAGGTCTCAAATTGAAGTGCAGCAATTAAATGACATGGCAAATGGAGTAAACATGTAAGGGTCTTCAGGATAGCTTGCATTAGGCCACCACAAGTCTATGAAGGTTTTCAGTATGTTTCAGGTAAGCATCTGGACTTGATTACCCATTTGTTGTTGATGTTTCATGTTGTGACAGACAGCTGATGCCAAATTGAACATCGCTACAACCAACTGTATTGCCATACAATGCCACATAGCGAAACAGACTAAACATCATTGACATGAAAGTATTTTTCAGATTATTTGTGCCTATTTGTACCATCAATGGAAACAAAAAAATACAGAGTCACCTTCTTCCCATGATGAAGGTGGCCGGACTGGTTTTTCATGAGTTATAACAACTCAGACCAGAAGAGCTGGTTTGCAATGGCTTTGCCCATCTTGGCATGGAAAACTGAACGTCTGCAACAACTTGAAACTGGTTTGTCTTCAGTGCAGCACCAATCAAACTCATAGTGTTGAGTTGCTTGGTATGTAGTCTGAGTGAGTATTGCTTGCTGTGTGTGTCCTCTGAGACTGAAGGGAATCTAGGTCAGAGGCTGAGGGTACAGGGACCGCAGCCTTATACAGGAGGGAAATTTCCAGTGGTCAAATGTGTAAGCAGATGAAACAAACACATTCATACACTGCTAGGCTGTTGCAAAGAAAATAATGCACAAGTAAAAAAAAAAGCAAAAAACAACAGGTGGTGGTGGTGGTGGTGGGGGGGTAAGATGAAGGATGAAGATGAAGTATGCATCAACAGAGCACTTGAGGCTGTTTCTTAGAGCGAATGTATAAAGTTAATGGATCAGGCTCCTTTATCTGAGCTTCATGTGAACGCAGGCCACGCTTCACCTTTTCAGAAGAGCACCGCTGAGAGACACGGTAATAAAACAGAACCAAAGGAGCCGGCAAATGCAATTTAGACACCATCATATCTGATATATACAGTGAAATCACAATAGTGAATAATTCATAAGATCGCTGCATAGCCAAAAATGAAATACTACAAAAACATTCTTCCCTCTAGGAATATCTCAACGCTCTACTGCAAGGCCCCACGAAGGCCAAAATAACATCTACGGCCCGATCTGTTAGACAGCACCAAATCTATTCCCTCTGCCTACAGCAAGCAAACTAAATGCAAGTGTGTGCACGTTAGCCAGAGAGCAATTGTGCGTGTACCAGCGATCATGCCTGCCAGCGTTAGCAAGACGTGGGCAGCAGCAGAGCAGCAAATATTACCATCTCTTATCATCCAACCCACTCTCTCTTCAGTTCATGTCCACCGTCTGCTATAGCCCGCCTGGCCAAAGATCCCAAATCATGCAGCGCAGATTGCAAAAAAATAAAAAGAAGCTTAGAAGCGATTTGGTCTCAGTAATATCCTCATTGCTTTTTGCAAGGGTAAATGCATCGACACTAGCAAAGGCTCTGTGCTCCTTTACAGCAGTGGCTCTGCATTCAATTTCCATGCCAAGTTCAGCCGCTAATACATAATGCAGCAAAGATGTCTGCGGCCTGAGAAAGCACAGCAGAGGTAGTAACGAGCAAACACGTAGAAGATGGAGGCAGGAAGAGAGCGAGAACGAAGGAAATATTCTGAGTGCTTCTGGGCCTCGTGGGCTAGTCTTGCACTGGAGCTGAGTGGCACAAATGATGGCAGTGCCTCTTTGACTGCAGAATGCACCGAGAGCCCATGACAGAGACATGCAGAGAGGGAGATGCCACAAAAGTATCAGCAAAAAAAAAAAATGAAATTGTCAGAAAAAATTGACAGAGAGAGGCTAAATTTATTTTACCTCCACTTCGACATGGGCATGCATGAAATACAGGTGACCTATCAGTATCGGCAGCATCCCAATAGCTGATTTTGGGGGACAAATCTGTGCAGTTCTGCAGAATGTATGTAAAGATGGTAAATTGTGCTAAATGAAGCTAAGGGTACTAAACTCTAATTGGTAGCTAAAAGCTTGAGCAAAATATGATTAAAAAATGGATATGCTGGGGGAAAAGAAGGTGTAGAATTTAGGAAATCTGCAAAATCTAAGAAATCATTAGGCTAAATAACACCTTTGTCAACCATTCATGCCATTGAAAACCAAAGTGACACATTTCAGAGAAAATAAAAATAAAAGACTGCATAAGAGTGCACATCCCTGAACTAATACTTCATTGAAGCACTCAGTCTGTTTGGATAAAGAGTCTATTAGCTTGGCACATCTTGACTTGGGAATATTTTCCCACTCTTTTTTGCAAAAAAGTTCCAGATCTGTCAAATTGCGAGGACATCTCCTGTGTACGGCCCTCTTCAGGTCCCCCCACTGATTTTCTATAGGATTCAGGTCTTGACAATTTTTGTTTGACTTACAGGCCAGTGGTGGCTCAGCGTTTAAGGCTCTGGGTTACTGACCGAAAGGTTGGGGGTTCAAGCCCCAGCACCATCAAGATACCACTGTTGGTTGGCTTAGTTGGGATATGCAAAAACAACTCCATTTCATTGGCTCTGTACCTGTACTCTGCACAATGACAATAAAGTTGAATCTTAAACCTCATCCACACTGGAACGGCACTGAAAAACGATGACGTTATGAGTTCTCGAACCTAAATGGATTAATGTGGATGTGGCCTTAGGGTGGATGGTATTTTTATCCAAAACAGGCAAAGCAGTATATAATTTTAATATCAGCAATCATATTTCAATGTAACAAAATTAATGATCAGCTTTTGCTCAAAACTGTAATACTTGTGAATCCCTACTTTCAAACTTTCTACATTGAGTTTCCCAAGCTTTTATGCTTTTCTTTCTTTGAGAAACCAACTCCAGCTCATATATACAACCCAATAACCAGCACTTTCTGTCACCATCTGCAATGGCTTTCCTTTGCATTTCATTCAGGCCAGGGCTGGTTGATAATGGCTTTCGCAGCAACTGCTAACAATTCATAATTAAAAAGCCCCAGTAGCAGCAAAACGTTAAATGTGCTCTCAACTTTTACCAGTAGCTGTAAGGGTGTTTGTGCACTCTCACTGCAAGTAATAGAACAAACATATAAATAGTCCTGTAATGGAAATCTTCCAACTGGGGGAGGAGACCAGAGAGAGAGAGAGAGAGAGAGAGAGAGAGAGAGAGAGAGAGAGAGAGAGAGGAGAGAGAGAGCAGTCAGTCTACATCAAAAAGTCCCAATTTGGGTGTATGAGGTGGAGCAGAGCCAAGACTTGGACTGAGTCCATTAGGGACAGACAATGATGCAGCATAAAATATGATACAGAATCCAGGCAACGATAAGGCTGAAGTTGCATGGCCTAAAAGTGAGGATTTTAATTGGAGGAAATTAATTTGATTAATGAGATCAAAGAAATACTACATGCATCAATTAAGAATAAATAACGCAAAACAATATTCCTCTATAGTGTTGAAAGTAAAATAGCCTAAGTGTTGGGATCTGGCAGAGAAAGAGAGACAAACATTGAGGCAGGCCAGTCAAAGAAAGGACAGAACTACACCCCCCCATTAGCAATACAATGAGCGCTTCAGGCATTGTCTGATGAGAGGGAAAATGGTAAGATTTCACACCTTACAGACACATCTCAAGAGGAGGAAGAGCGAGGGGGGTTCCTGCTAAAAGGTTATGGAGAGGCTACACCTTAACTGCAAAAACCTGCAGAAATCACTGCCAAAAAAAACAAAACCAAACAAACCGGTGTGAAACTCAAAATAGATTCAACCGCTGTCTTTCCAAACAGGCTAAAAGAGAGAAACAACACATCTTTGTATCATCTACACCAGGGTTTCTCAACCTTTTGCCTACTGCGACCCACTTTTTTTTCGTATGCCAGTCATACGACCCACTAAGGCTGGAAATAATTCAATAACTGAAATGCCTCTTAGATATAGGCTACTACTCCGTAGGCCTATGTTTATTATAATTAATTTCACAAAAACACAGAAAAATTTTCAATAGACATTACTATGAGGCAAACTGATTTTTTTTTACTCACGTTAATGTGACACTTGAGACTGCCGCTCTGAAATAATCATATCCAGACGCGGTGGAATTTGGGAAATTGCGACTCGTAGTGTCGCACACAAACTAGCTGTTGTCAGCCTATTCCTGCTTTTTGTTTTCGTTGCAGTCACTGTTGAAAATCCTGACTCGCAAAGATAGGTAGTGCTAAATGGCAAGAGAAACTTCGTTGCACGTTCTGCAAGTTCAGGATATTCGTGTCTGGTTTGAATCCAGAATGAGCTCAGGTCTGTTTTGCGAAAAGCAAGCTGCAGGCTGCCGTCAGATGCAAGTTCCACTAACTTTGTTTGCAAATTAATGGGGAGTACAACATCCACATCACTTGGATCTACTGAAAAAGGATCGCGAATCCACGCATTCCCAACTCTTCGGTCGTTGGGGAAATAATCAGAGAATTTCTGTGTTAATCTGGTCAGGTGTTCCCGGACAATTCTCTGTATGTCGGTGCTGATGTGAGGGAATTCCTGCAGAACATCAGTGAGGTTAGGAAACATGTCAAAAATGTTCTCCTGCACTCTCTTCTCCCACAATACCAACTTCCGTTTGAATGCTTCAATTTTGTCAGCCATCAAGAAAACACTGTTGTTTCTCCCCTGAAAGGATAGGTTTAGCTGGTCAAAGATATCGGACATGTATGCCAGTTTGCCGAGAAATTCAGGCTCTGTATAATGCTTTGCCAGGGGAGACCGTTTCTCCTCCAGAAATGTGTGCACCTGCTTGCGCATTTCGAAAAGACGATTAAGAGCTTTTCCTCGCGAGAGCCACCTAATTTCACTATGATATAACAACTGGCGGTGGTCTGATTCCAGCTGGTCGCACAAAATTGAAAACAAGCGGGAACTGAGAGCACTGTTCTTCACTAAATTAATTGTTTTGACAGCAATGTCCATTACCTCATTTAAGGGCACTGACATTTCTTTGGCTGCAAGGCTTTCACGGTGTAAAAAGCAGTGAACCCACGTCGCCTCAGGTGCTCTGTCCAAAATTTTTCTCACAACACCACTATGTTTGCCAGTCATTGCGGCCGCGCCATCCGTGCAAATACCTACGCAATTATTCCAAACCAGGCCATTCTTTGTGAAATAGCCATCAAGGCAATTGAAACACTCATCTGCTGTCGTCCGTGTCGAGAGCTCATTACACATCAGTAGATCCTCATGTGTTGCACCTTTGCAGTTGTAGCGTACAAATGCAAGCAATAATGCCATCTTTGAAATATCGGTTGATTCGTCGATTTGAATGGCAAACAAGGGGCTTGCTCGCACTCGATCCAAAAGTTGCGTTTCAATATCATCGCTCATGTCTATAATCCGTCTGGAGACAGTGTCGTTGGAGAGTGGGATTTCTTTTATTTTGCTAGCAGCACTTTCCCCTAGTACTTCGCGGCACATGTCAACTGCACATGGGATAACTAGCTCTTCACCAATATTAAACGATTTCTTAGCACGGGCGATATGGCCAGCTGCCAGATAACTTGCCTTCAGGGTGCTTTTTGAAGCTATTGTGAGCGACACAATACTACTTTGCTGTCTTTTAAGTAGGTCTCGCTTTCGTACAAAGTAATCCCACAGGTTTACCCACACATGTTGGATGTTTAGTCTGTAGGTGACGTTCAAGTTTGGATGGCTTCATGGACTCATTTGCCAAGACCTCACCACACTCGACACACTGTGGTTTTTCATCCGAAGAAGTAAATCCATATTTAATATAGTCCGGGTTGTACTTGCGTAGTAGTTTGCATTTTGCTGCCTTTGAAGTTGAAGGAGTTTCCGAATCTTCTGCTTTTTTTCTTTTAAAAAACGGATGCATTTTGTCAAGCTAACAGGCCGTGGCTGCGTATAATTTAATAATAAGGTCTGACATAGCAGGTAGGGCTAGTGTGTGTAACATTATGTAAATAGAGTAGGACCTTGTCCAATAAGAGCCTTTCGCGGCAATAATAAATTATTTTGATAGGATAGTTGAAATACAGCGTTAGAAGCCACGGCAATAATGAAGTGACATTCGAAAATCAGATTCGTTGGAGGACTGGCTATGTTTACATGCACAACTTTTGTTTCAATCTGTGCACGTTTATATGATTAGGTGTTAAGGCTTTTTAGTCCGATTGAGCCGCCAATGCGTTTACTAACGGATTATTTTGTTGCACTTGCACGTATTGCAATGAGCCTATTGTGAAGCCCACTGATTGGCTGTGCTAGTGAACACTGAAGTCTTGCGACCCCCTACAGAATTATCAACGACCCACTTGTGGGTCGCGACCCACCGGTTGGGAAACCCTGATCTACACCATTATATTGTAGTGGAATTCAGTTCATATATCAACTACAGATGGGCATGATATAGTAATGTATGTAATGTTGACCGTGCCGGCATCTGAACGCAAAAATCCAACCTAATTATAAAAAATAATGAGACCGATAATTCGCAGTTTTCTCAAAACTCACATTCAGTTATGATCCATCTCAATACTAAACATATAATATAATGATCCAAGATGAACTCAATCAAAATATACCCACTGTTACTCCAGTTTAAAGTACTGAAGACAACAACACAGCAGCTCTCACACATACAAAGACTCTCTAGCTTCCTGTTACCCAGAGTGCTCTGCTGAAAGTTGGCCCCTCCCCCTTACCCGAGTCAGAATCTTTCTGATCTCCATTGGCTCCGACGGTGAAGGGCAGCTTCCTCTTGGGAGCCTTCTCTTTCATCTCTTTGACACCATCGCTGCGGTCCAATTTAGGAGTTTTGTTTGACGAGCCTTTGTCTTTATCCTGGGGGGAACATGGGAATCATAGAGTAAGTTTAGCAGGAAACAAACTATGACAGAAACTCTCATTTTTCAGCTCAGCAGGACCATGATTCAGTAGTAAATAATTACTGTGCTCTGGGACAGTAACACAGTAGGGTAAATGCTGTATATATTGCTATGCAAACTTAATACTAACTATGGTGGATGCCAGTTAAGTAGTGAAACAAGAAGGTTTCCTAAAGCATTCGTAAGTGGACATTTAGTGTGATGGATCATTTTTTTTATGAAACATTTGAGAGATCAGAGGGGTTTGAAACCGTGCCAGACAATTCACATCAACAACTGGAAGCCATCAGAGGCCTGCTTTAAAGCTACACACACCCAGTCCTGCTAAAAGCCCACCACTGAAGATATTTGAGAAGTACAAGAAAGAAAAAAAGCAACACTGAGATCTCAAACACAGTCCATTTTGCAAAAACAAAACCTCCCAGAATACAAATATATTAACAGCAAACTTACTTCTCTAATAAGAGGTACAAGCAAACCATACAGGTATGTTTTATACAGTCCTTGCATTCCTATTATTCTAGTTTTGCTTTCATTAAAAGGGAAAATTTGCAGAATGGATTTAAAGGAATGTTCCTGTTTCAATTCTAGTTAAGCTCAATCGATAGGATTTGCGACATGAGGTTGACTACCACAAAACATTTTGATTCGTCCTTCATTAATAAAACAAAAAAACTATAATCATAGTTACAGTAAAGCACTTACAATGGAACTGAATGGGGCCAGTCCATGAACGTTAAAATATACACCCGCACAGCTACAAAATGTAAACATTGTACTTGTTAACATGATTTTAATGACCCGTTTAAAGTTATTTCCAATATTACAATTTTGTTGTCATGACGCCGTAACTGTGATAAACCCTGTAATCTGGTAAACACGTAACGTTTATTGGTTTTTCTTTATAAATTAAATTCATTTATTGAAACACGAAAAACTTCTAAATTCAAATTTCACTTTAAATTAAACGAAAAATGCAATTAAAATAACGAAATGATAAAAAATCTTATTTAACCACCCTAAATCCAAACATTTACCATCTCCAATGGCCCCACTTCATCACACAAGTATCCGTCAACGACAACAGGTGGAAAATTACTAATAACCTACAGATTAAGAACTAAAGAAATGTATGAATTTAAATATAATAAATAAGCCAAATAAATTTTGTGTTCCCAAAATAATGCGGTGTTCAAATGTGTGTTCTTAGTGAATTTGTGGTTGCATTGTGTTTTGGTAAGTCAGTTAATTCTGCCAAAATAAAATAAAACTACATTTTAGGTTTATTATTTTATGATTTAATCACTTTTGTCTTTGTTTCTTTAATACAAAGATACATGGTATATTACTGAACCTGCAGAGTTGCGTTAATGCATGTTAACCCGCTAACTGCTCGGTGGGAATAAAGCGAACTGAACTCACAGCACCTCCTTAGATGAACGGAGATCATTTGCATCATTCTCAAAGACGATATTATTTCATAAGAGAGACAAAAAGAGTGAAAACTCTACATGTGCGTGTTCCAGGAGACAGGCACATGCTCCACGCTAGGGCTGTCAAACTGCAATGCGAATTTTGAATATTCATCGAATTGAAAAAACAAAACAAATGCACATTTGAATGCTAAAACTTTAATTTTGGATTTGTGCCAAGCACCGACGATGACTTCAGATAGATCGCATTCCTACTAGACACAGCGCAACAGAAAGCAGGTGTATCAAGATGCTTTTTAAAGTTATTTTTAATTAGACACGTCATCTAAATAACAGCGCTCCTTAATGAGACGTTGAATACATTGAATACCCATTTACAAAGAACAAAAAATTGGATAGTTGCTAAAGTGTTCAGTGTAAACTGCCCCTTACAATTGGTGGAGGTACTTGGCCGTTGCATCTTGCTCTTTTAATAAATTTAGCTCAGATTATGCAATGAGCTTTTTTAAACGCTTTGTAAGGAAAGGAGTTCAAATTGGAAATATGTGTCTCGAGATCCTCACGTTCGGTTCCTGTCTGTTAGCCCTAATGCCCCAGTATAGTGACGGGGACACTATACTGTAAAAAAAAAAGAAAAAAAGTACCGTCTTTTGGATGAGACGTTAAACTGAGGTCCTGACTCTCTGTGGTCATTAAAAATCCCAGGACACTTTACGTAAAGAGTAGGGGGTGTAACCCCGGTGTCCTAGCCAAATTCCCCCCCATTGGCCCCTATCTATCATGGCCTCCTAATAATCTCCATCCCTGAATTGGCTACATCACTCTACTCTCTCCTCTTCAACAATAGCTGGTGTGTGGTGGGCGTTCTGGCGCACTATGGCTGCCGTCGCATCATCCAGGTGGATGCTACACACTGCTGGTGGTTGAGGAGATTCCCCCTATACTATGTAAAGTACTTTGAGCGTTTTGAATAATTATTATTATTATTGCCTGGGCTCATAGTCTGAGACTAAAACTTTATTTATTTTATGCACATTAGTTGAAAATTGAATGGCTTTTTTTTTAATAGCCAGGAATGTTCTTTGCAATAATATAATGGTGCTTTATGGTTTATGTAATTAATGCGCCCTCTTGTGGACTAAGGAAACAACGGCAATTTAAAAAAAATCAGCTATTATTCAAATTTTTAAAAATTTAAGGTAAAAATTCAAACTTAGTTTCTCTGTCCAGTTGATAGCCCTACGGCACGCCTCTGAACAAACAGCGAATCAGACACGCAGATCAATAGCTTTATTTTTTTGTCTTTTCTGAAAAATATAATAAAGTGTGTTTCTTCAAGTATGTGTCATTGTGTCTAACAGCATTTCTTGTCATGTGTCTCTCTGAGGCATCTTACATGTCACACACCTGTTGCAGGTAGATAGCAAAATTACATGTGCACGATAATCCAGCATTTGGACAAGGAGCTCACGAACTGGATTCATTTAATTTCATATCCTGGGCTACTTATTAAAATATTTGGCGTCTTCCCAGATCCATGGTTTTGCCATTTCCCGATATTGCCGATCATCACCTGTCAATGAGTGTCACGATCAGGATATTTGTAAAGATATCATCGATATCAATAACATCGTCCTATCGCCCAGCCCTAAAACACATATTTTTTTTGTGGTAACATAATGAAACAAATGCTGTCGATTGCATTAAACCCCAAACATACCTTAAACGTGATGAGATCTGTTAAATGGAGAGATTACTATACTTAAATTGGCAGCTGAAACCTTATAAATTAGCTCAATTATTTAATAAACCCACTTGCAAGGGGCAAGGCATGTGCATCTGAATTGCGTGGAAATGAGAGCATCACACACAGCAGAGATCCATTCAATAATAAGATAAATGTATAAATATAGCTCAGTAAAATTCTTGAACAAACAAAATAACTACGTGAATAACTATGAAAAAACAAGCAATGGGCTGATTGTTGAGAAAGGAAGTGGTTCTGGAGCAGCTGTGTCTGTGTGTGCTACTGGCAGAGCTAATGAAGGCTAATTAAAGAGCTCTTAGTGCAGTGATAAAGCTCAGGCTGAGTGCAGCGCAGAGCTCTTTACCGCCAGAGCTGCTCTGTCCTGCCCACATCCCCTTCTGTCATGAGACGATGATGTCATCCACGTGCAAACACACTTGCACACACACACACACACACACACACACACACACACACACACAACTATCTGCCCTGAAAAACTGAGCTCAACAGAATAACAGATAGACAGATCATTTAAAAGGTTAATGGGTGATTTATTACGCTGACAGGTATATTTTGTATAAACCAAATTTTATAGGTAAATTAATTCCAATTCAAATCAATAACTTTATATTTTAAATACAAATATTAAATTAATCTCCTGCATCTCTTTGTTTCACCATACCTATTTTGTGTATTGTCCATTTTGAAACTTAAGTTATTGTATAAGTATTGTAAATTGCATGGCAATAAAGCTTTGTTGAGAGAGAGAGAGAGAGAGAGAGAGAGAGAGAGAATAAGGGCGAGCAAGATTTCATGTGGTACGCAGAGAAAAACAAGCTAAATCAAGAAAAACGGTTTCACTGTTTTTCTCAAACCATCTGTGTGAGCGACCCTGTTTACTGACTGGTCTCCTAGCAATGCTTTCACTCTTCCTCCCTCTCTCTTCCACTAGCTTGCTCTCTCCCTCCCTCCCTCCCCCTCGCAGAGTCTGATGCAATCCTACACAGAATAATGTACAGAGACACATACACACCATCTGGAACATAAAGACTTCTCTAACTCTGGCTTCTCTTAAATCAAAAACACTGACCACCAGACCCAAAATCTGATATCATGACGAACTGAAAATAACTTCCTGTGCCTCTTTATAGAATATCATACTGACTTTCTATTCCTCTCTATCCTCAATGAAGTAGAATACAAATGTTTTATACTAAATTGATTTACTAGTTTGTAGAAGGAGTGCCTGCATTAATGAATCCTCAATGGACACCAGTGAATTTCATTAATGTAAATGTATTGGCATGTCCTCACAGTTCTGTCAATGTGAACTTAGGGTAGATGTTGGTATGTTTTAGGGATGGCACCGATCCGATACATGGATCGGTATTGGCTCCAATACTGATGTTTTTAGACTAATCGGGTATCGGTCCGATGAGCCCGATCCAAATCCGATACTGTGTGTTAGTCACGTTCGTTACAGTCAAGCTCAAAGAATGACATGATAGAACCATTAAAACACAATTAAATTAGTTCATATGACTCGTGCATTTTTATTATGCGACAGCTCTGTGAATCACAAAAGGCTGTTTAATAAGTAAATATATAAACTGCATACGCGTTGCTCTGTTTACACACACACATATGGCTATTTTTAATCTTCACATGGTGCGCAATATTTGAGTGCTACTCACGAACAACATCTCAGATGTAGATGCTCAATAGTTCGGTTCACTTATAATTTGCATTTAGAACAGTAATGGAGGTGCATTTTACCAGAAATTTGAATAAGCAGCGAATTAAACTACTATAAACTTGCCTACAAACAGACACATACAGGACTTCCTGGAGAGTTCAGAACGTCAAAATAAAAGCGTGAGGGTTTTAAAGTTAAAGGTGCACGATTGAGAAATGTTAATGTTGCAAAAGTCAATAATAATAGCAATACATTTTTTTTATCATTTGTTTACAAATAATTTTCTACAGAACATTTATACTGGAGTTACTGTTAATTTTGCGGCTACATTATCATCTATACTAGTTAACAACAAAGTTTTTTTAATAAGCTGTACATTTATATTGAAATAATGTGTAGTTAAGAGGTTTGTGCTTCTTTATATAACCCCAATTAGTTCCACAAAGTAATGTAAAGATATTCTAACATGATTATACAAAAAAAAGCAACACTGGTATTGGATCGTATCGGCCGATATTGAGATTTCAGATATCGAGAGAGGAAAAAGTGGCATCGGTGTTACAAAACTCCCAAAGAATATGCACAACCAACAGTCAAGTATTAGTCAAATAACGTAATTTCAATCTAAAGCTTCGAATTTTGTGATTTTTTGTTTTTTAATTAAAGATGAAACGGATAAACAATGCAGATTATTTTTTTTCACAGCCTTCTTTGCTCATATTTACCAAGGGTGCCAATATTTTTGACATACTCTATGCTAAAGCGCATATTTGGGAAAAAAGAGAAAATTAAATAAATAAAGAGAAATTGCCTATATTCTAGATCATAAACATTGAAAAAGCATCACCTGAAGAGTACATATTATTGACAAAACACACATTTATAAGACATCGCAGTGACATGTATGTGCTGTTAGGGATGGATAACAATAATTCTCCTCTTAATTCTAATATCCATAATGGCTCCATTAACAACTAATACTTTTGAGGAAGAACCAATTGGAAATAAGAAATGCAATTTTTATCAACAGTCTGTTGCCAAATTATTGCAAAAGACATGTTGACACAGACTTTTTAGAGCCATAAATGCAATCGAATAATTGGTCCTGCCAAACTAAAAATGTGCCAATACATATTTCATACATACATTATAATTTTTTATAAATTTCCACTGATAACAGAACGTAATGTCTAGGCCAATCATTTGTTTGGGAATCAGACTACATTGGTCATTATGCGTGTTTTGATGTGTAGAATTAATAGAGGCGCAGCACTGCAGGACACACTGCCAGAGTACTATAGTCCGCATCGGTGGGAAAATACATGTTCAAGAACGGATTACAAAGCCGAAAGGTTATGAAAATCATCCAGTTCAGGTATTTATAACACTATGTGCTGTCAGAGATTAGCTAGTAGTAATTATTCATTTGTAGTGAATCACTTTTGTTGAGTAACTCACCCAAAACTGGACCTCACACAAATTGTGTGGTCAATTTTAGGTGGCTTAAAAAGGGATTTGGGATATAATCATTCCTCTATCTCAGTGCTGGAAAACTGCTTAGAATGGTTAATGGACAGTTATAACAGCAGTGTGTCCGTGTCTGCATGTTTGTGTGTACATAAAAGCAATACAAATGGTAAAAGCAATTTTCTCACCTTCTTCCCACCCTGTTTCTCCACCATATCGGTGTTGAGTGGGAAGTCCTCCAGCTGGGGGGTTTTAGAACCCCCACCCTTGGGCATCGTTCAGCTACTGCCACGCCAAACCTCATTCACGCTTCCATTGCATCGTCATCGACAGTCTGTAACCAAAAGAGATGGAAGAAATATTAGCACCTTACTGTCCATCTCTTTCAGAAGGACATTTTTCTCAAGACTAAACAACAGATCACATTCATTCGTCTACCATGAATGCCCTCCAAAGAAAGAGATCATCAAAAACATAAATCACAAGACTTCCTGAAGCGTTTAGCAAATGTACATTTACATTTATGCATTTGGCAGACGCTTTTATCCAAAGTGACTTACAGTGCACTTATTACAGGGACAATCCCCCCGGAGCAACCTGGAGTTAAGTGCCTTACTCAAGGACACAATGGTGATGGCAGTGGGGATCAAACCAGCAACCTTCTGATTACCAGTTATGTCCTTTCGATTACTACGCCACCACCACTCCATAATCCATTATTCCACTCACTACACTAATATATGTAAATACCATAAAGAAAAACCTCAATAGTCCTCAGATAATCTGCAAACATCCTTTGTGAGCATTCGTTGAATTTGTTCATCAGATTATCTCTACAATTCATTGTAGATCACTTTAGAAATCCATATGAGTGACTCCTTTCATAAGATATATTTTAGTTTCAACTGTACAAAGGTTATAGCATTTGGATCATCCCCAGAATGCATTTCATCCAATGATGCAAATCACAAACACACCAGCCAAGAATTTAATTTTGGCTTTTTGCTTTGATATGAATCCCATGGACTGCATGTCATTGGAAAATGTGGTTTCACTATGACCCGAGAATAAAAACAGAACTAGATTTTTACATGTTCTGAAATCTGCGGTGCATGCCTGTTCAAAACTATGAAAGTTTAGCACCATCGCCACAAAGACAGGGTGTTCTGGGTGGTTCCTGAGGTGTCCTGAGTGTTGTTTATACCTTATGTATGGGGCTTGTTAGTAAAGTAGCAAGTGCTTTTATAAAATTATAAACTTCACATTTGTTTAAACCCTCCGAAAATTGGCCATATTCACTTCTAATGTAAGCGCCTCACTGTAACCTCCATCAACATTATGCCACAAATGCTGTCGACTGTGCTTAACTTGTATTGAACCCAGAAAATTATTTTAAATTGAAATATTGAGTAAGCTCTCATAAGCTAACACTACCACTTTAAATGGTATATAACTTGAAATTTTACACTTTCGGCAGAACATAAATTACCATTTTGTCTCAATTTAAACACTTCAAGTACAGGGAACCTACTGTACCTTTTGCTAGCAAGTACTAGCTAGAACAGTGACTGCTAGCATACTGAATGCATGCTAACTGGCAACAGCATGCTTTGGTTAGCATAGCAACCTTTGTTCAAGCTCCACTATGTACCATAATGGTAACCCGTAAAACTCCAACATAACAAAAACTCTTCTAAATAACCCAACAAAACATTAAACGCTAATAAGTCTCCTTTACTTTCACCTAGAACAAAGAGACTTTATTTAACATTTCATTTTAACAATTACTCTACGTTTCGAGTGCCATGCAAAGCATGCTGGGTAATAAAAATCCCCTACCCAGTTTGTTTAATTTAAGTTAAACGCGAGGATGATTTATTTGAGCTAATTTGTATGATATAATGTCTCCCCACTCAAAAAAAAATTATATTTTTGAGCATTGGGGTTTACAGTGAAGGCAGGATGCAACATTCAGCACTGGAAATCAGTAGCTTATAAACACGGCGGTTGCCTGTACATAACATCACATTCACAGATCAGAGCCACCGACTAAACATTAAGATGACGGTATAAAAACACTTAAATGTGCACTAAGTGCACTGCAATTTATTAGCACCACAGGGTGGAGACGACTGCTACCAGATATTAGAGTGGGGAAAAATCAAGATATAGTATTGTGATACTCTGTCAACACACTAAATCGACACACAGACTAAAAATATCAATATTATTACAATTATTTTGCACTAAGGCAACAAAATGCATTGGCTGTAAGATAGCACAATCTTTTTCTTCTCACTTGGG
>JAVLUX010000002.1:9642500-9695000 GCA_032164185.1 Moxostoma hubbsi | reverse complement strand
CCTGACGTACATCCACACAACAGCAGCAAACACACACCATGTGAGCAAACCTGTACACAATGCAAGGGTTTCACACAATCCTGAACCCTGGCTGATTGTTGCAAGAAGTTTCACTAAAGACGGCCCCCACTTCAGAGACACAGCTTGACGCTGCGCTACACTATAATTTACCAAACGATAAATATAATCTCTTCCACGTTAATCTCAGTGGTCCAAACTAGTGGTCAACCGAAAGTGGTTTTTCAATGACCAATGTTGACCAATTTGAAACATACGCAAAATTGCAGAAATCAAATAAATGGCAAATTTACTCTACACGCATGTGAACACAGATGCTTCCAGCTATGCAAACACTATTATGTGCATAGTTGCATTCAAAAACGTGTCAGATTCATAACACAAGTGCGTATTGTGATGCATTCTCAAAATTGCCACAAGGGGCGCTATAGCTGACATTAGTGTGAACTGTGCGCTGCTTCATTGAGATTTCTCTGCCATGCCAATTACTATATGTGCTAAGCAAAATATCTATAGGTAGTCAATATATTTATAGGCACTTACCAGAAAAACAAACCAGTTATTCATCCAGTTAATGGCACAGACTTTTGAAGGTAACTGTAACGCAAAAATGCACGTAAAGCATGTTCAACCAGACCATGCATTGACAATGTGTTGGCCAAGCACTCGAATCTGTGTACGCGATCTTACGTAAAGGGCGTTTCCTTTTCACGAAATTCTTAAAAATTCCCTAAAACATAAGAATACTATGTCTGTGTAACTGTCAAGTGGGCATGGTTATTAGCCGCCATCTCAACGATCATAACGATCTCCAAACATCAGCAATAATGACATATTTCTTATATATCTTATTTACCAGTGCCATTCACTGGTTTCCATTTTCATTGCATCTCTCTAGGTCATTACACCCACAGTAGCTGGGCTTCCATCCAACTTTTTATATGCACATTTTGAAATTGCTCATAAGAAATCCTGAATCGAAACACTTGATAAGTGAATGCATTTGCTAAATTTGCATAAACTAATGCGCTAGGAGGATGTAGACTTTCTAGAGTTTTGCATGAATTCAAATGAACATAAAGGTGATGGAAACGGTTTATTCTCAAAAAGATGACATGTTTTGACCATTCGTATGAGCGTGCAATAGCTTGATGTCACTGGCCCATCGTAAGGTCTGACCTTGGCACACAAAGCTTTAAACATAATCCTTGTCATTTGAAAGTGTTTAACCCAAAGCTGGTCGATAAAGTGGGTCCTCACAAACCGCCAGAACTGTTTTGAGAGCGTGCGCTCCCAGGTATGCGGAGACCGGTGGTGTGTGGGCATCGTAGCCATTTCAGCTCCATTATATCAAATATCACACTTATTCTCCAGCATCTCCTGGCAGCATAAAAACCAAACCGAGGTAAAATTGTTCCAATCCTGCAAAGCAAGGAGGTCATTCAGCAGCTCCATCATGACATGGCGATGGTGAGCATGACGTATTGGATGGAAATGCACAACGTTTTGTATTTTCGTAAGTTACATTTTTTTAAATATGCTGAACCCTGCATAACATTTAGATGGAAACCCAGCTAGTGAACTTTCATTGGCCCAAAATACCACTCCACGTGTCTACATAACTAGACATAAACAAAAAAAACTACAATTATTAGTTAGACAAATATTGGCTGACGAGTTGGCATGTCCAATATTCTGATCTATATCCAGCCGCATTTCAAAATATTAAAGGAAGAAACTAATGGTGTCTTTCATTGGTTTTGATTTTGGTTGCATCTAGCCCACTCGCTCTGCCCACTCTGAAATGTCATTGGCCCAAAATCTCACTCCACATATCTCCATTTGAAATAAAAAATATTCAAACTTGCTTTAATTGTGTTGATTTGCATAGCGTTTTTGTGTTCAGCATGGAGAGAAAAATTACTTGACGCAGGAAACTTGTCAGCACCATGCCCTAAACATGTGTGAGGCATAGAGTCAAGTTCAGTTTTATGTGCATCACAACCAAGTCCAATCTAGTACATTTTTTCAGGCTAGCTGACAGGTAGATAGACAGGTCTTGTTAGTGGAAGCCTGGCTCTGTGCCATGGGATTAATGTGGCCGGAATTCAGGCCTCTCAGTTTGCTGAGGCTGACCCTGGGTCAGCTGGCCAGTGCTTAGCCAGCTTCCTCCTGCCTGCTGACGGTGCAGTCCTGCCTCTGCCCAGCAAGGCACACAAAGCTCCCTCTAATCTCATGCTTCCACTGGCCCCGATGGCCCCCGTCATATGCACATGTGCACACTACACAGATTTGAATGGGAAAACAGCCCATCACGTCTATTCTTCCAGGAACAAAAAAGCTAAACAAGACACAATACAAAGGCCCCTGAAAAAGCAATCACCAACAATTACCTTTGAAATATCCCCAGAGTCGGTCACGCAATCGCTCGAGACAGGCCTTGTATGACACGCTCACACAAATGTAGTGTCGATACTCTGTATCTAAAAGAGTCAAAATGAATAGTACTGTAGGCTGTAAGTTCAAACAAGTCGTAGTTCCTATGTTTGATAGGACAGCGCTAGCTATGCTTAGCCATGTCTAGGTATACCACATTTGAGTTAAAAGGCATTCACACTAGGGATGTGATAAAGTTTGTAATATAAAGTAGTGGTCGACTGATATATCGCTGAAGACGATAAATCGTAAGCTGATATTCTGACTTCTTTAATGTTCAGCATCGGCCAATAAATTTTCCCATTTAGCAGATTTTTTTTTGTGATGGTGCCGAAAATCGTCTGCTTGCATATGAAGCGTTTGAGACATGTAAACGACCAGTCACTGTTTGTTTTGTTGTTACACGCCATCGTGTTACTACAAAAGTAGACCAATGTGCAACATAGTGCCATTTAAACGGTCCGCACATCAGAGCCGCGGCAGACGCGTTTGAGCCCCTAACGTTAAAGTGCTCACCCGTTTCATTCTCCCTTTCTCTCCTCAACAGTTCCCTGTAACTTTTAACAGTCTTCTCTAATGATAAAAAGGCAATTATCAAACCATCATATGCGCATATCCAATAAACCAACCTCACACAAATTCAGCAGATCCAGCGTCCCGTGGAGCGCTCGTGAATCTTCCTCTGAAGCACATATTCTAACGGTCTCTCCTCAACAGTTCCCTGTAACTTTTCTAATGATAAAAGGCAAATATCAATAAAACTTAATTGTAAATAAATGCTTTTCAAACTTTTCAGTTAAGCCATTCACTGATCAGGCAACAAGGTAGCAAGTCAGCTGCCTACGTTTTCGGATTCAGCCCAAGATAAAAGCGCTTTTCGTGTGCTATGAGTAAATTGAGTCTTATTCACTATGTACTGTATGTACAATTGGTTTGATTCAGTATGTTTTGAGCAAATGCAATTGCTAACGTGCACATGCCATCCATGGTTGCTGGGCTACTGTGTGTACTGTTATTTCCTTCTTCCAAATATATTAACAATTTCTTCATGTGCAAAAATGTGATGGCTAAACAGAAATCTGAAGAAATTGCCATTTAAAATACAAATTTTTTTTTTTGTTTGTTTTTGTGTGAAACTGTGTAAAAATAGTGCTAATCTATGCTTATCAATTTTATGTTTGCTAATATATTACATTTTGTGATGTATCTGCATTTTAGGTCTATAGCCCACCCTGCTCTCTGTATATCAGTATCAGCCATTAAAAAAACCCATATCGGTCGACCACTAATATATGGTTAACCGCGAGGGTTCACTAATGGTTATTTGTTGCGAGTGGGGCTCAGGAATAAAGAATGTTTATTGCAATATATATATATACATACACACAGTATATATTTATTTTTAATACATAAACCCATTTTTATTGATTGTCCAGAAGAAAAAATAAATATTATATTGTGATTATCATTATTGTGATATACATTTTTTAATATTGTGATATAAGACACTGCTCCTACCCCGAAGGTGATGTAACATTTACTATATTTAATACTGAAGGACGTGTTGATGCAGTGCAGATATTTTAGTCACCGCAAACACAAATTACGAAGGTTTATGTACTTCTTCAAAAATGAACAAAGTGACGTTGATGAGTTTGCAGGTTACTGTATGAAACTGGTATAACTGCGCACTGAACGATTAGAAATGGTGACGTTTAAAATGCAGTTTCTCTGTATGTAGCATTGATGGGTTTCAATCAAGCTGTCAAACCACAAAGACATACTTGCTACTTAAAACACATTGTGTAGGCTATATGAAGGACACACACACACACACACACACACACACACACACACTCAGCCAGTGATGTCCTTTCATAATGATTTAGGGCACATTTAATGGAAAACTGTGCAATTTGTGCTCCGTTGCACTGCAGAATTTTGAGCAGCCACCGGAGTCATAGATGGATGCTGCCGACAGGCACAGGATGGTAGTGTACATACCTTCATAGAAAATTGTTTTATTATTATTACTTGAAAGACATGCAAAACAGTTCCCTTCCTTTAAAATTATGTTATGCTGTTTTTAACAGTGCAAAATGATCATTTAAAGATGTACTGGGACTAAAAATCAGCCCAGAACAGGGCAATGGTGACACCAAATGGAAATATTAGCTAAAAGTTCTGCTTGCTGAAAATACAGAAATATGTTAGCTACATATACTGCTTACACACAGTCCAAAATATTTGTTCTTTGATTATATCTAAATATCCTTTTCAAAAATACATATTGAATGGTGCATGCTTTACTGATGAAACCAAATCAGACATGGCATTTGACATTAGGATTTTATTTCCCCACAGCATTGATATACATCAGATTCAGCATTATATATATATATATATATAGTACATTAATATGGCACTGTCATTGAACTCTGTAAACTTACATTTTCTCTCACGCAGTCAGAGCAGATCACTCTTGCACTTCAAACAGACATTCGATCCCTCACATTTTACACGTGCGTCTCTCTCCTGCTCCTGGTGCTCCCTGTATTACATTTGCTTTTTGGTCTTAGTTTTCGCAGTTTCAGTATTTTAGCGCTCCTTGAATGCACTGAAGTGATTTCCATTTGTATCCAAGTGCTACGCAGGTGTAGGATGTTGCGCATACTGGATAGCATAATGCTAAAATAATAATAATATTAATTATTAAAAAGTCCACTCTCCATGATGCGCATCATCACATTTTTGCAACACAACGTCCCATGCCAGGACAAACTGTTACAACACTAGCTCACACTTTACCAAAGTTGTGTTGAGAAATATGAATGAGGAGACCAAACCTATTATGCAACAATTAGACAAATTACATCATCTATCCTGCCATACGATTTGGTCTCTATAACGGGTCACTGCTTAAAGTAGCTTCAAGGTATAGTTCACCCCCCCAAAAAAAGAACATTTTGGCATTATTTACTCACCTTCATGTCATTCCAAACCCATACGAGTTTCTTTACTTTATGACTATGAGTCAAAATAGATCAAACAGGTTTGGAATGACACGAGGCTAAGAAATTGACAAAATGTTCATTTTTAGGTGAACTACTTTAAACATGCATAAATTAACTCGATTTAATTTTGTCACTCTGGAATACTTTTGTTGCCTGAAATCGCTAACTCTCATTGAATTTGACTTCTAGTAGATTTAAATCATTATAAATGTGAACGCCCCTTGATTCTGTGTCAGCACAGGGGATTACACATCACCAATGATGCACATCAAGCAATTTCCTGTAAGGAAAATGTACAAATTGTTAGCATTTCAGGCCCGAGAAGGTGAAACATCAAGAATGAATTACTCTGTACCTCTAATCTCAGCTGAAACATATATTTCTCCCTCCATCGATCAATAGAGTTCCTCTCTTTGCAGTTAAACAGGGACCAGTGCTGTAGCTCACCACAGGAAGTGTAAACCCACTTCATCCCCATTCCTCACACAATCACCGCCTCCCCCAGCACAATATGACTACTATGGGATGCTTTGGTAACAGTGCCTCCTGCTGAGATGAAAGGGCCCACAAACCCCCAGCTCTGCACCATGGTAACACAGGGTGCTGTCATCACATCCTCTGATATTTAGTGTAGCTGTCTCTCACACTTGCAGAGAAAACATGCAGTTGCCAGAAGTCAAATGGAAAAAATACGTAGAGAGTAAAATTCTCCTTTTCAACAGATATAATCGATATAATCGCGATGATATAAAATGTAGCAATATTGTGAAAATCATGTCTTATTTTTGGCCATTAAGATTCACGGAGTGCATCGGTAGAATCATTTCATGATCATTCAGGGCTTTATAATGAATCAAAACAACATCAAAATGGCAATATGATCATATGATATATGCGATTTAAGACAGATAAACATGGTCTGTGCGCGCTTCAGAACGAACCGGCGACGTGCTGATGATCTGTGCACGCGTGGAGGCGGCGGGGCTCATGGGCTAGTGTTTTTAGCGCAGTTCACCTGCATTGCCGGTACAAGCGTCCATGCAATTCCAAACGTTAGTAAATGCTATAAAGTTATTATACAAATCTACAAATGCGGCACAGTAAAGGAGAGTTTGACAGTGGTTCACAAGATGCAAAACTCATTACAGTCAAACAAACATTGCATTTATAAATTGGTTTACCTGTACAACGTACGTACAGCTCTATTAACAACAATGGGAGTGATCCGCATCCCATCACACCATCAGTGTGGACTGTGCACTGTAATCCGACTGCATTATGAACATGGAGATGTGTGGGGTATAACGAGGGCCATCACGGTGATTTGATGGTTCCCAGGTGTCGCTGAGAGCAGCTTAATGAACAGAGCTCTGAGGTGTGGTGCGCTCGCTCTCTGCTATGGCACCGTAACAGCCTATTTACATTTCATATAAGAGGGACCGCAGCGGCGAGCCCTGTTTGGTGTGCAAATAGAGTGCTGCAGAGGCCAGCCAGGCCCTCGTCCGTTTCCAGGCAACGGCGGGATTGGGTTGGCTGAGCAGACCCTGACCCACACCAATTCATTTGATTAGAGGCTTTTGTGACAAAAGTATAGGTGACAAATAAACAGAGCAAGGCGGCAGGCCACGGTCTTCTACCTGCAGACACCTTTTATTATAATTCCACAGTGACGTGAGGACGCTGTATATGTTTACATGCATCTTGCTGTTTTCCTTGAGGAAGAAATGGCAGTGCTGTTGGAAGGGTGCTGTAAGAACAGCAGTGATATTATGGGCATGTGTGTTGCTGCTAATGAGTAGACTATGCATAGAAGCACTGTGTTATATAGCACTGTATAAGTAGTTTGAAAGGGTAGGGAGACATTGACCATGTTTACAAGGACACCAGAAAGCCATGTATAGCGAAAAAGTGGCTTTAGGCTTGAAATCAGTGTATGGGTTTACATGAGCAGTGTTGGCGGCTTTCTCTTTACTCCCATATACATGCGGCTCGTTCAGTAAGCAGCTTTCTCCACAGCAACGTAATTTAACCTGCGACGCTTGTGTAAATAGCAAACTTGCATCCGAGGAAGACTTTGAGAATATTTTTTTCTCAGGTGCTTCGCTTTATTTGCTGTTGCTTTGTTCGTTTCCTTAACTTTCTATTGCGACCTGCAGTGTAATTGCACTGCAAAAGTGGGGCTTCCCTCTTTTTTATAAATCAATTCCTCTATGGAAAAAAGAATGGGATTTTCACTTCCGGAACCAGACTGTTGCAATCAATTCAGGGTCTGAAATTACCATTTTCAGTTTGGCCGATGAATTTCGCTGTCTCACAGGCCACTCTGGCGGGTAGTTTTTGCTTTCTGTCCGTTTATGTCAGCTTGTAAAAATACATTTAAACACATTCTAGTTTTGTCCTCAAAGGGGCTCTGTAGGCCTACAGTACAGCCGGTAACATGTGCTTACATAGAACGGCTCTCGTTAGCTCATAGTCCCGCTGCTCATCAATTGTCTCAAATGCTGTGCCCACTGGCACGTGGTGTGCGATAGTGAATTCAGTGCTTTTAATCCAGACCTCAAATGATGACTGCACGCATTCTTTGTGGCAATTCTGTAGCTGGGTAAGCAAATGTATAATAAATCAACACTGTTTGTATACTCGAGGCATTTGAAAATGAAGTTAGCAGTACATCTCGATGCAAGATAAAAGCAATATACAGGAGCGTTCATGTCACCGGGATGAAGGGAAGAGCACTCTTGGATTTACAGTAGATGTGTGATTACGTTTTAATCACCCACAACCACACGTGCAAATTCTCAGGTAATGACTGCATAATAAAAACTGAATGATTTTCAAGATGTTTGGTTTCGTTAATGGTTCTTGAACGTGCATTACTCCAGTGATATGGACAGAAAGCCGTGCTAAAGCACTCTGACAGTGTATCCTGCATTAATATTAAGAGCCACAGCAACACTTCTACTGAATCTACAGCGAGACATGAGACATAATGCACTACCAGTAGACTGATTCCCAAAGAAATGACTCATTTGAGCCGGTTCTTTTTTATCTACAGTGTGAGACATAACAAGGATCAGTGTAATCTGATTCACAAATGACTCTTTTGAGTCAGTTCTTTTAAGTGAATCAAAAACGGTTGTCCGATTACCAAATGCATGTCGTTATGAGCCGGCTCATTTTAGTGAATCAAAAAGATGAGGTCGAGCTCCAAATAAACCAAGAATTGCTACTGTGTTGTGCGTACTTTAGGCCCATGAGATTTACTTACTAGTCGTTCATATGACAACATGTATTTTTTAATACACATTTATTTTGTTTTAATAAGCAAATAATCTGAAAAGTTAATCTAAATTGGCCTACCCGACAATTAAATATTTAGTAAATAAAACAATTAAATTATTTAAAAATGCAGCTTACTTTTAAACAAACAGTATTGTTTATCCACTTGTAAAATGGCAAAAAACAAAACAAACAAAGCTGGCAAGAAATCAGACAGCCTGGTAAAAACACTGTGGCTGGGTAATTTCGGACCCTGACTCTATAGTCAATACAAAAAGGTCCTCACAATGCTGTTTTGAAACTATGGGTGTTGTGAAAAGCACTATACAAATAAAACAACTTGACTTAATGCAAGTGAACAGATGCCAAACTATTGATGCTCCCAAAACCACATAAAGGCATCATAAAAGTAATCCATATGACTGTGACATGAAGCTAATCATTTTATAAAAGCTCTTACTTAAAACTCATGTATTATTTGAGCAGTAAAGTTGTTTAAATTGTCATTTTTATGGTCGTTTTAGGGTTTTAATGCTTGTTGACATTACATCATCATGATATTGGAGTTGTAAAATTGGCTAAAACTTAACACAGAAAAGGTTAGTAAGTGATTCAATCACACTAAAATCATGCTTGCATGCATGTTATTCTTTTGAAACAGTGAGTGTTTTAATGGTCAAAATTTGGCCCCCATTCACTTCCATTGTAAGAGTCTCACTGTAACCCAGATTTGTGTTTTTTTTTTTTTTTGCGGTAATCAATATTATGCCACAAATGCTGTTTAATGAGCTTAACTTGTATTGAACCGGAATATTCCTTAAGAACATTTAAATTGTAATAGTTTTGGCTAATTTGATAATCATTTCACCTATCAATAATACTATAGTATTCTCAGTGCTCTTTTATCACATTTTGCCATATTTCAAATTCCAAAGTGATATCAATTTAAAATCTATGCATATATTAAGCCAACTCTGACCCACTGTTCAAGCTTTGCCGCAATGAACAGTTCACACTCATTTCTAACATCGAGGTGAAAGTGCAAGCTGCTCTGAAAAACAGCGAATCTGACTGGCCATGTTATTCTCTAACTTCAGATTTTCCTCATATCTTTCTTCTGGGCTCCACTCCTCCTCTTTTCCACATGCAGAAATATATCCTACCATCTCAGAAACTGCCAGAGTTATGGGGAAGTTCATAGCACGCCAGCTGACACACATACACACATGATATGCAACACAAGGCCTGTTGCCTAGCAACGCATGGACTGGGGCACGTGTTTGAGCACAGCGAGAGAGAGAGAGAGAGAGAGAGAGAGAGAGAGAGAGAGAATCAGGGAGGATGGTGCGGTGAGGAGGTGGACGGGAATGCTAATGAACATGTGTGGTCATGCATTTATTTGTGGAAAACCCTTCTTGCCCTTTAACAGACAACAATGATTTTTCCAATCCATTGCCAATGCCTACTGGCCCTGTTAACACCTGGTATATCTAGTATTGGATGATTCGATCACAAGTGTTCGACAAAGCCTGACTGCCATTTATACCTGGTATTAATGTGTCTCAAATGCATCTCTTGTTAATAATGTGAACGGATTTCATTGAGGAGAGGGTCAATGTATGTTTCGGACTAGTTTTGCATGGCATCCTAATGCAACTATATTAGAGGTACTTAAGCCTAAAAATACCTAAGCTGCCGAAGTGTTTTCAAATGGTAGTATTGTGAACCCGGTAGTATCTGATCCCACATTGTATGTACCGAAGCAATTAGATTAAAGTGTAAATGCTGTGATTTTAATGATATAAATATATAGCTTACATGTGCTGCTTGGTTCACAGTGGATTAGTGTTCTGCATTGTAGTGTTAATTTTGTCACCTATTTTTAATTTAGTCTTAGTATTAGTCTTGTGCGAAATGTCCTTGTTAGTTTTAGTCATATTTAGTCATTCACATATCTTTTTTTGTTAGTCGAGTGTTAGTCGACTAAAAGTCTCGTCATTTTAGTCTAGTTTTAGTCAAAAGAAAACTCAATATATCTTAGTCAAGTTTCAAAACATTTTAGTCTTTTTTTAAATAAATTATTTCTGAGATTATTTCTGAGATAACCATTTCAGTCAAATAATGTTTCACACATCTCAAATATTGGCTAAATGTTATAATTACCTGACAAAATACACTTGTTGAATGATTTGTTGAATTCACTTTGTTAAACGTGTCTGGTTTTCTGATTTAAGAGACACATTCACAAATGATGAACTTGTTCTGAAGAGTATTTTATTAAGCAAATAAGTTACATAAAATATATAACCTGCATAATGTATGTGCCACAACACCATAGCTAACTGGTTAATTTACAGCGTAGATGTCTAAAATCAGCATTAGCTTATGAGACGTATATTTAAGTTAACTTCCCTGAATGTGTGGGTGGTTAGCCTTTAGATGTCGCTTAAGGTTGGTGGTGTTTTTCCCGGTATTGTTTATCCGCAGTGCTTCCCGTCAGTTATAATGACACATTCTGACTTATTGTCAATATCATTGTACCTAAAATGCGACCAAATATCGAGCCTCTTCCTTCCACCTAGCATGTCGTCGCCACTGTCTATGATTGTTGTGTTCTTGCTCCATGTAGTTTCGTGTTGCAGCCACAGGAGTATGAGACCTGTAACCGTTACTGAGCAACAGCGCGAACTCATTCGGAATATTTTGAAGGCGTAACAGCTGAATATTCAATCTCATGGTGAAAAAGTAGAGACGATTGTATATGAAAATGAAGAGAGATTTTATCTTAGTTTTTATTTTATGCAAAACATTTTAGTCTCGTCTTTTTTCGTCAACAATAATGCATGTTAATTTAGTCTTAGTCAGCGTTTTTGGACATTGGTGCAGTCTCGTTATCGTCTCGTCTTAGTCATGGAAAAAAGGTCGTTGACGAACATATTTAGTCTCGTCTCGTCTGACGAAATTAACACTGCTGCATTGTCATCTGATACAGCGCAAATGATTCTCAATGCCTGTGGAGTTTCAAGAGTATGAGCGGTCGGATTCATACATTAAAAGTATGCAGCTCATCCATGCTAAGACTGCAGCCTTGAGCGGTTTAATAAATCACACTAGGACATGGATTAAATGTCCATTTCAGTGTAAAAGAAGTAACAGAGCACACGTTCAAAATAAACCTGTGAGCATTTGAAAGCAGTCGTGCGTCAGTCAGGTTGCACGCTGGTCCTGGATTGAGTCGTTGCTCGGTACAACCGGAACTGCACTGGTATCATTACATCTTTTTTTATTTTAGTACCGACTTGGTACCGAAGTACCAGTACTTTTGACAACACTAGCCTGTGGCGGCTTTTGTAAGAATGATGCATGTGTGTCTGGGATTTTGATATGCCTGATTGTAGGTTAATCATACACAACTCTACCATACTATGGAAACAACAAATACAAATCAGACCCTTTCTGCATCTCAGAATCACTGGGAGACGAAACACCCACTAACACACACAGTCCACAGTTATGGTCAGCCAAACCACTGTACTTAAGAACTCTACTTTAGGCTTTTCACAAAATGTGAATCCTCAACACTTAGCCCATGCCTCGGTGCAAAACCGAAACAACAAATGGTGAGCATGTCTTTCTAAACGCTTTCAAATGAGGGTTTGAGTATTCTTATCCAATCACAAGAGCATGTAAATTGATGGACCAAAGTAGGGGTGGGTGATATGACCAAAATCTTATAAAACAATTATTTTATTATGATATAGTACATTTATTCTAAAAAAAATAAATAAATAAATCCAAATTTGGCCTATATACTGTATTAAATAACCATATTGTAATGCCTATTTTTGAATAATCCAGTCAGTAAATTAAATACTTTTTAAATGAAAACTACTTCCTCTAATAAAAGTTAGAGCCTATTCGTTATCTAATATCTCACATCATTAGAACAGAATTGTTTTTTTTAAGAGTGGTGATGTGTAGTTTAAAGGTGCACGCAGTCATTTATGTTGTCTTGGACTTATACTAGCTGGGTTTACATCAAAATGTTTAGCATTTTTAATGCACATTTCTGAAAATTCGACTTGTGACAATGTGAAACTTTGGCTGTTTCCATGAAACATTATCTTGAGGGAGCTCGCCTTTTTGTCATGGAGCAGCTAAACGACCTCTATGCTTCAGAGTGATTTGCATTTGCTGTAATTGAGCAGTTGTACATTATGATATTAAATGCTGCCAGGAGACGTCGTGGAATAAGTGCAATAGCTCACATTGGAGGGCTCAAACGTCTATTCCTATTCGCAGAAAGCCTCCATATATGCTACCTGGCAGCGTCCACGCTCAAAACAGTTCTGGTGGATTGTGAGGGCACACTTTAACGACAATCTGTGGGTGAAGCACTTTCGACTAACCAGGGCTACGTTTGAAGAATTGTAGTCACGTCAAGCTCTCGTACAGCTATACCATCCGACGAGCGCATTGCCATCACACTTTACAAATGGTCATGACACGTCAAAGGTCATGCTAATCAGTCGTTTCAATCACTTTAATAAAGATTTTAATGAATGCAAAACTCTAGAAAATCCACCTTCTAGCGCATAACATTTTATGTACATTTTGAGTTTATTTGCATTTCCACTCAGGACTTCTTATGCATATTGAAAATGTGCATTGCTTTATTGGTTTCCTTCGTCAGTGATGGTTAAGATTTCAGGCTGTCTAGCCATTTGAGAAGTTTGTCTTACTCTGCATTGCTTTAAGGTAAAAGTTTGGTGGTTTGTGCCGCAATGTCAATGGACACCTAACGGAGTAGCGCGAGTCATCTCGCTCTGTGCTCTCCTTTCTCTGGAGTACAAATGGGAAGCCTGCTAGACTCACGTGCACTTGCATGCTCCAGAGGTCTCACATGAATCAGCTCCTTCCTTACTTCACTTCTCTGGCATAATGTGTACAGTGTATGTGTATTATGAATAGAACGAGGTGCACACGTTTACCACACAGTGGCAATTTTTGCGTAACCGCGATAGATATGATAATCCAAAATATTTACCGGTTGTCAAATTTCTATTGGTTTATTGTCTACTGGTATATCGCCCACCCCTAGACCAACGTTACACTGAGTGGACTGACAGGAATCACTGGCTCGGTTCCAAAACCTCGACAGCTGCTTTCGTAGGCAGTATTATAAAAAGGCAGACTCCTGACACGAAGGCCAAGATTACTTCTTTCGGCCGAACGCTAAGGCAGCATTACATGTATCCTTAGCAGAGAAGGCAATCCCAGAATGTTTTGCGATTGAACTCAGCAAAACAAATTCATCCAAGATGAAATTTTCAGATGCAGGTTTTCTGACACGGAAGGATGAGTTGCCCACCTGTGCCCAGAACATGACGTTGTTTTCGAACTCTAGCCATGGGAACATTTTGAGCCAATTTGCATTGAATCTATATGTTCTCCCTCCAACGGCTACAATGGACGTTGAAGTGACAGCTGGGGTCACGGTAGCTTCGCTAACGTTGTTCTCAGCATCCCTAACGTTAGCTGTCTCAGGTGAAACTTGTGAAGAGACTTCATTAGTTGAACCTTGCGAATCCCCCTCGCCGGATTCCTCTTTTTTACGTGCTCTTGGAAAAGATGTGTTTTTAGCCATTTTTTGAGGACAGAGAGTGAGTCAGCTTCACGGATGGAGTTGGGAAGGTCATTCCACCAACGTGGTATGATGAAACAGAGTCCGGGAGAGTGTTTTGGTGCCTCTTTGTTTTGGTACGACAAGGCAACGTTCCTTACCCGACCGCAGGCTTCTGGCGGGAGTGTAGATCTGCATAAATGATTTTAGGTATGTTGGAGCAGACCCAGTGAATGTTCTGTATGCCAGCATCAGGGCCTTGAATTTAATACGTGCATCAACCGGCAGCCAGTGGAGAGAGACAAAGAGTGGTGTAACGTGCGCTCTCTTTGGTTCATTAAAGACTAGACATGCTGTTGCATTCTGGATCATTTGCAGAGGTCTAATAGCACATGCAGGGAGGCCTGCAAAGAGAGCATTACAGTAGTCCAATCTAGAGATGACAAGTGACTGAACAAGCAGTTGTGTGGCATGTTCAGAGAGGAAGGGTCTTATCTTCATGATATTGTAGAGTGTAAATCCACATGATTGTGCTGTCTTTCAGATGTGGTCTGTGAAATTTATCCCTAAATTTCTGACCGTTTTGGAAGGCGATAAAAATACTATTAATATTAATAATAAGAATAACAACAGAAATAGTGTATAACAGAGGAATATCTGTGACCATAGTGGGCCATCAGATCTCTGGAGCAACCGGCCACTCTCTGGGCTGGATTGGTAATCTGGCACACCGGGCATTTTCCCGGTGGGCTGACGCACTTTGGGGCTGATCAGGGGTGGACTGTCCATCGTGAGAACAGGGACTTAGCTGATAATCGCCACCGCGTTATGTAGAACGGGCCACAGCGACCAGTTTTGGGCCAGTTTCTATGTAAAATCCTGGGCCGATTTCGCGTCCCAGTCCACCCCTGCCCACTCTCATAACTCACTATGAAAGATGCAAACGGTCTCTCTAGACTACTTAAATATTTTGCAATAAAATCAAAATAGTTTCTATACTTATAATCAACAGTTTAAAAATAATAGTTTTATAGTAATATTTTTCTGTGATTACGTCATTCAAAATGCTTCATGGATTGTAGTTCAATCCTTTATAAAAGATGTAATGTACACAGTCGTGTACCTTTGTCTTTTTGTCTGATTTTCAAGAACTGTTTACTTTGCAATGCTGCACTTTACCTTGATGCTGTTTGGTTCATGGCTTAGAATGCTTTAATGAAGTACTGTAGTGCTCTATTTTAAGATTTATCACATTCTTAGCTTACAAACATGCTAAAGCCAAACTATTGAAATAAATTGTGAGTCAGGCCTCTTGTGCGCTTCACCTGAGGGGCACTATATGTGTGACATACAGAGTTGCTACCTATGTAGAGTGCTCCATTTCAGTTAGGATGCTGCCTTAGAAGGCAGCTACTTATATAGGTTTTGAAACGGAGCCCTTCAGCCGTGATGGAGAATTCAGGTGGGATTTCCCTCTGCCTACCAAATCTGCTTATAAAGCAAAAGAAGACTTGCTGGTGTAATGCAATGAACCAGGCCATGAACATGATGGGCAATGTAAAAATAATCATCACAACAAAAAGATTGAATTATTTTTCTCTCCTCCAGATAATGGAGGAAGAGGAGGGAGCAGAACGAATAAACTGGATTCTCATATTGATAGAAGGGCTGCAGCAGGATTAGTAATGAGTGCGGATTCACACTCGCCCTCATAAAGAGACCTGTGCACTGCAGGTAAGCCAGCTACACACCACAAGAGTTAATCAAGTCATTTGTCACTTGCCTTCAACCCTCACATATTGGCCTACACTCAGGATCCCAAATGAACTTTTTGCTACAACAGTCAATGGCAAGTGTTATGACAAAATTTATTCGACACGAAATGGCATTTTGCATAATTTCAGTATGTTCACAGACTGTTCAGGAAACCTCTTCGAAAACAATCATAATTGAATGTGTTTACATCCACACCAATTCACTGACAAGATCCAAAAAATAATTAACATTAAAATCCATTATTAAAGAAATCAGAATCCACAACAAAGACGTGTTTACATGAGATTTGAAATCAGTGTAATTCTCTGCTTTTGACGTCAAAACATAAACAGGTATGCACTGGGGCTGGGCAATATATAGAACGTGTTTGATATAAATAAAAACATTATGCATGTTCAAACATTAAACAACACTTCCACACATTCAAATGTCATGCAGAGCGAAAACAGGGTATTGGACAAAAATTATGTATGCCAATTAGGGCTGTCAATCGATTAATTAATCGCGATTAATCGCATATACAAGTATTTGCTGACAAAGCTCCTCATATAACAATAATTAAAAATATAATGATGAAATAATTATACATAGTTATCTTTAAAACTTAAAACAATTATATATAAAAAAGACATTCAGATAATTAAAATGTATTACATTCCTGTAGCAGAAGAGTTAATCACTTATAAGACAAAAAGCGGCTTTAGAATACAATGTTTTGTTTAATATAATTGATTATAATCCAATCATTGACACACAGTTCACAGCAATCCATTACTCAAGTGAATTTGTCAATCAGTCGGAGATTTATTATGAGGGCTTGTTTAAGGACACGTCAATGAACACCTGCGTCAGACATGCTTGTGTAGCGTATCCGGGGCGTTGTGAAATTCATAATTGTTCATGGAAGGATTATTAGCTACTGTAGATTAGGGCTGAAAAGATTAGTCGACGTTATCGACAACGTTGATAAAAATTGTAATTGTCGAATAGTCGTTTGATGTCATTTAATGTAACATGGGATCACATTAAACTCTGATGATGTGTGCGAGCAGCACTGCAGTTCACGCCTGACTGAGGAGAGGAAGAATTACACAGATCACAGTCCAGATGCACTCTAAACTTAGACACACAACGGCAAGGCAGGACACACCACGGCAAGGCAGGACACACCACGGCAAGGCAGGACACACCACGGCAAGGCAGGACACACAACGGCAAGACAGAACACACCACGGCAAGACAGAACACACCACGGCAAGACAGAACACACCACGGCAAGACAGAAAACACCACGGCAAGACAAAGCAGAATGATCCACCTATAAATTAGGACACACTGATCTGCAAAATGCAGGGATTTTTTTGTCTTTGGATTCAAGGAATCTTTGCCAATATAAAGTATTATTAAGCTTACATATTCAATTGAGGGGTGCTAAATAACATTCTAAAACACTTCATGTGAAAAACGTTTAATGTACTAAAACAGTGATATTTGAAGACCAAATTCAGTATGCACCTATTCAGTATTGATGATGCAAAGTTGCACGTTAAGCGATTTCCTCCTATAGGAAACAGTTATACGGAGAATGCTTAACATGTCTGCTTCTCTGTATATGCATCATCAATAAGGTGGATACTGGATTTGGTCTTCAAATATCACTGTTTAAGTACATTAAGCCATGATAAGCGTTTTTTACATTTTAGAATGTCCCGCTGCACTGACATGGTAAATGGTCTACACTTATATAGCGCTTTTTTTTTAACCTCAGAGGTTACCAAAGTGCTTTACACTGTGTCAGTGAGTGGTGGTGGCGTAGTGGGCTAAATCACATGACTGGTAATCAGAAGGTTGTTGGTTCGATCCCCACAGCCACCACCATTGTGTCCTTGAGCAAGGCACTTAACTCCAGGTTGCTCTGGGAGGGATTGTCCCTGTAATAAGTGCACTGTAAGTCACTTTGGATAAAAGCGTCTGGCAAATGCATAAATGTAAATGTCCCAATTTCCCATTCACATTCATACACCAATGATAGCAGAGCTGCCATGCAAGGCACTAGCCTTCCATTGGGAGCAACTTGGGGTTCAGTGTCTTTCCCAAGGACACTCCGGCATGTGGAGTCATGTGGGGCAGGAATCAAACCACCAACCCTGTGATTAGCGGCCGACCCGCTCTACCACCTGAGCCACAGCCGCGACATGATTGCAAAACATCAAGATATCTTACTATGTATGTATTAATTTAATATCGAATGGTAGTGCAGCCTACAAGCTCACCTTTCGCATGTTCGCAAGCACATCCTCATGCTTTCTGGCAATGTGACTCATTCCAACAGGAATATTTGCTAATTCTCGCGGTCTCTCCACACTCCTTTTCGATTTCCTCATATTTAAGTTTGCTTTATACTTTGCATTTATGTAGGCTATAAGGTTTGCAACTTCACTAAAACAAATGTTTGAGCTCCCTCAGGCCTATTGCTTATTTCACAGGTTCCCAAACCAGCATATCACAAAGCGCACAAGTGCATTCTGGGTTGAGTGAGCGGCACTGAGCGGCCTGAGCGAGCGGAGTTTTCAAAAAGGCACTCTCCGGTCATCTAGAATTATGAACGGTCCGTTCGACACTATACTCTGCTCACATTGCTCTGCTCGGTACACAGGAACATGCATGTGCTAGAACACAGCTGCCGGTGGTCGAGCAAACACTTGCTGTTACCATGCACAGCCTACTTATTGATTGCTGCTCTCCAGAGCCCAAGAGTATGTCACTACAGCGGCAAAAACAACAGAGGGTGCTTCCAGAGCAGCCATGCAGCGCCAAAGCCCCTGCCAAGCCAAATCATGTCACAGTAAGTCGGAGATCCTTCAGCTCCTCATTGTCATTTTTAAGGACAAGCAATCAAGAGTCTTGCAGTTCAGACCAAAAAATATTTGTGTTTTACAGCAACATATATTAATTTTATTAAATGCAAGAGGACAAATAACCATGGCCTACACAAAGCAAACATATAAACACATTTTCAGCACTGGTCACAGTCTCTTTTTGTATGAATTAGAGACAAGAAGCATGAAGGACAAACATTCAGCTCAAGAGCAGCTGGCATTTTAAAACGAAACAACTGTACAACTCATCTCAAAGAACGTACCAAAAGAACTGCCGTTCACCCCCTGGTAGTGAACGCCAACTCAAAGAAAACCTATTTACAATGCCCTTGGTTTGCTGGCATGCTACTGGATATTTGCGACTCTTTTGAGAACATTTAAAGTTTGATTCAGCTTTCAATAAAAAAAAAGCATGGAGATTGAAAACCACGTACCATGATTATGTCAAAAGGCATGTCAAGCACAGGCATCCAGGTGAGTGATGTTCAAGTTTAAGCCACAAGGTCTGACAAGCACAAGAAACAAGAGAGAGAGGGACAGCATGGAGCCCACAGGTGTCATCTGTGCCCCTGAGGCTGGTCCGCAGGCACCACGGTCAGACTCAAACACAAAGACTCCTAAACAAACAATCACACTAGTGCCACAGCCATAACTCTCAAACACATACTTCTCCTTTGTCTAATGCTGCAGCACCTCTGAAAATAAATGTTTTATAGAGAACTGGGCAGCCATGCTAGTCAAGCTAGTAGTCACAGGGCATCATGAAGAACTGGAATGAGGAATGGGACAGAATGAAAGACTAGTCATCCAATGAACAACTTATTGATTAATGTGATCAAAAAGAGAGTTTATCCAATGTTTTTGTTTAAGCTGTAACTTTGTTAGTAGCAGTGATTTAAAAGGGGTGAATTTGAGGATTTTAACTGAAAATAATGTGAACTCGGCTGTTTTTTTGTGTAGTAGCATGCACACGCACACACAAAACAAACAAAATAATATATTGTTATATTTATTTATAAACGATATATATATATATATATATATATATATATATATATATATATATAGATAGATATATAGATAGATATATAGATATATATATATTTTTTTTTTTACAGAGCAATATCGGACCTCTAGATGGCGCCACTTACCAATCAGAATCGAGTATTCAAGAGAGCAATACGGAAATATAAAGCTTAAGCTGTAAGATATGTTAATCCGTGAAGACGTTGGAAAGGGGTTTCAGTCTCCGGTCTTAATGTCAACTGACTGCGTACCGTACTGACCGCTGCCCATGAATATGATGATATATCTGCCCAGCAGCACAATTTGTGGGTAGGCAGGCTGTTTTCATACTTCCGTTTTTAAACTGCTAGAAGTTATCACCTTGTTGGATAATAGGGCGTGCAAGCGATCCATTCAATAATTGTTTGTTACATAATGTAAGGAGGAAATATACAGTTGTTCATTCAAATATTGATTTATTGCTAAATCTGTCATGTGAGCCAGTTCTGTTTCAGCTAGTATAGACTTTTGTCATGCCTGTTTTGCCACTCGTTTGATTCATGGCTTATTGGTTAACCAGTTAATAACTCATTAATACAGGTGGTTATTCAGTTAAAGAATTTGCCTAAATTTGCATCCCTAATACAAACTCTAACTCAGGGGCGAGGAAAGTCAGGCGTTGCGTTTTAAATAATACCAATGCAAAATATTGTATAATGGAAATATCTTTTTTTTTTGGTGCGTGAGCATGTAACAATGTTTTTCGGAATAACGGAATATTTTCAACCCACATTCAGGACTTTCAAACAACTTGAATGGCCCTTAATGGGATAAAAGTTTCACCACACCTGCCCCAAGACGTTTGGTGACCAAAAAAACCCACATCAGATCGTACAAGTATTTACTTCAAGACACGCATTTTCTGAAAACTCCTAAATTAATTTAAGGTCATCAATGGCTGTCGTTGAGGGTCTGCAGTGTCTCTAGGAGCCCCAGGGCCCTGAGTCCAAGTAAGGCAGACAGAGCTCCTGGTCCCTGGCTAACAGAGAGCAGTTGGCGGAGATGCCAGAGACCTGGGTGTAAACAGTGGGGGTTGGTGGATGGAACCTGATTCTCGAATGGAAAAAAAATGCACATGCAGACAGAACGGCAGAGCAAACACCACCCTTTATTCCAGACCGCTCCTAGTGGAGTCTCCCTGGCGGGGGGCACAGAATAGCAGGAATTACAGCGCATACAGACAGGCTGCGGAGTGGAAACCGGACCGGAGCAGTGGCATGAATTAAATATTAGGGAGGGGGATGAAAGAAGTCAGCTCACAGATAGTGGGGCGGTGCCCCTGCTAGCATGCATACTCCGCCTGATCAGACTCCACTGATTTAAGGCCACAGAGATACGGTATGTTCGGAATGGCACACTACCATATCAATGTACATACATATACAGTTTTTGCAGTACAAAGTGTTGTCTACTGTACATAGCAATTTCTCTCGTATGACTCATTATTTGATCAGAGTACCAAAGAGTCAAAATTCAAGAGTGTATTTTTTTTTTAACCACCACTTGTGTTACCACACTGTAAAAAATGAAATAGTATTTTATCCAGATAATGGGGGGGTTTTGAGGCACAGAAACTGTAAATTACTTTGCATCTATATTTTCAAAAAAAACACATGTTAGACCAACAATATTCCCCCAAATGTTGTCCCAACTAGTCCAACAGAGTTGTATGAACGAAGAATTTCACGTTGAACAGTGTTGCTGATATATGAGTTCCCAGCATGCATTGCAACATGAATAAATGATGTAGTTAGTGTTTTAGGCTTGTTCCATGGTGTTCGCTGCCATTTAAAATAAATTGCCATTAAGTTAATAGTTGTGTGGTGGTGATAGGAGCTCATCTTTTAACTTAATGAGGTTTGTTGATTGTCACCAGTATTAAGGTTTGTGTGTTATAGGGTTGAGGTGTATTGTGTCTACGTCAAGCTATTGCACTTACTGCCTTGCCTCGCTAGACATACCGCTCTCTTCACAGGCAAAGATTGCTAGTAACTTCATATAAAGTACTTTAAATGGTGACAAAATGAAAGTTCTCACATTGTGAATTGACAGTTGGCTAAACTGGATATTAGTAGTTCATTCAACTAGAATTTTTGCATTTAGTGACTACATAAATCAATGTTACTGAGGACAATTATTGAAGTGTTGTTGAGAGAACCCACAAATCTTACTGTATCATGTTGCTCTGAATTTTTAAGTTTGCTCAACGATAATTTCTTTACTGTTCAAATGGACTTGCAAAACGAATGATCGTTTTCAAACAGGACTCCTGAACACTGGCCATGTTCATAACAAGATAGCCCCACCACAAAGTTGCACCAACGTTGCCGTGTTTGGCTGGTTGGGATGCTCAATCATACAGAGCATAGTTTTGATAGCAGAAAAGAGCCACAGTGAACGCGTTTACATGAACGTTCTTACACCGATTATGCTTACGAAGTGTAAGGTTACGTAAATGCCTTAAACAGAATTATCTTATTGGGGTAAGGTCAAACACAGTTTAAGCCAACAACAATTGAGCCCATCACACCAATTTTTCGTTACATTGGAATTTGATGTCAAAAGCAGAGAATAAATGATGTCAAATTGAATGTAAACGCAGGTATCTTACGCTGCCGTATTTCATGTGAAAGCAGTGTTTTGGTAGCTATCAGTGAATGTAATTGCCATTGGTGTTTATATTTTTAGAAAAATGCACCAGTGAACGGCTTATTTATAGTTGCTTCTGCATATTAGCATCAGCTGGGATGAGTATTTTAACCTCACCTCAGAGACATTTTTAGAAAACAAAAAAACTAATTACAAGATGCTAACTTGACTTGATGCCAACTGATGTTTATCTTAACATACATTGTTAAGATAGGTTTCACATACCATTTAAAATAAAAAAAAGGCAGTATACACCATACCATGTATATACGCCATTATATTAGTAAACAATATCCTATATTGTATGAGCAGTGCACTACTATTCCATTCCAAACATACAGCAGAAACAGCTCTAGACTGATTCTGGTGGTAGGCTGCTGAGAAAGGAACAGTGCATGAATTTTCACACACACTGTGTCAACAGATGGCCAGCTGCTCATCGTGATAATCAATATTCTCATTAGGCAAAGTAGAGCTGCACCAATTAGCGGTTTGGACTTGTGCCTTATAGTAACAGGGATGTGAATTCGTAACACCAGTATGTTTAATCAATGAATACCTGGCTGGAGATGTCGGGAGGTAAAAACACTAGCTCTAGTAATGCTTTTCCTAAGGGTAAAAAATTAAAAGGAGGGGGTGGGATACATGAAATTGGATTGAAAGAGAAATGAGGTGAGTATAACTGGGACAGAGAGGCACAAATCTAAGCATCTTATTGTTAAATAAAACAAACCAAAACCAAATATATATATATAAAAAAAACCTAGAAGTAATTCTAGGTCCAGTAGGGTCCAAGCAGAAAAATAGAGAATATGCTAGACCAATGCCCAAGTGAATTGTGCAAGTGTGCGGTAAAACGAAGCTTTTAAAGTGATGGTCTGATTAACACCGGTCTAATAATGTAGCCTGGCAGCTATCAACAGAAAATTAATAAGTTAATGCAAACAGGTATTCTAATAACTTTCTTTCTCTGAGACATTTTAAAGCTGAAGAGTTTAATTTTACTGCCACGTTCACACTTATAGATTTTCGTATGAAAACACATTAATAATGCAACATTCATGCCTCTCATCCACACTAGAACAGTGTTTTCCTCCAACAAAAATGGAGTGTTATTCCAAAAATGCTCTCCCTTACGGCATATTTAGAAAACGGTGATGTTAGGAAAATGAAAACGCAAAAATATTAGTGCGGATCGTGACCTTGAGTCTCCATACGAAATTGCAAAAACAAATCACAGATTTGAGGAAACTCCCAACCTCTTCTATTGGTTGTACAAAAAGATAGTCCGGCCCCAAACTCGAATCATTGGTTAAGCCAGTTGTGATGTGTCGAGCTTGATGGGTCACTCAAAAAATTGAAGTTACACTTCAAGACTCACACATGACTTCTAGTGGACACAGCATATTAAGATGGGATATAAACATGTTGGGGCAAATCATTTTGAGTAACTAATTACGGTTTACTGCATCTAACATTGCCAGGACATAGTGTTTAATTTTTAAAAAACAGGTTTTTAAATAGAAATAAATATACTCAGAAAATCCACAACAAAAGTTCACCTGGGTTACAACCCTTGCAAATACACATCAGATGCAGTTATTAGATGCTTTATGGTAAAGGCTGAGGTGACCTGTTCAAATCCTGCAGCTGGGGTTCATGGGTGCTTGTTTTTATCATCCAGAGAAAATTTCCCAGTCAGCCAGAGTGCAATGTGGTGCAGAGCATGGCATGCTGTGGAGCAAACATCACTAAATGGGGACAAATGATGGCTGCTATAAAAGCACTTTAGTGGGCCTCTCTTGCTCGTTCACCCTCTCTGCAAATGGCGAAAGGCCTGCGTGCTTCCAAGAGGCTCCACTAAGACTTCCTCACCCTCTTTAATTTACAGCGAGCGTTTTACACAATGTCCCGCTGTCCTCATTCAATCCAATCAAGCTCTCTGGTGTGGCAGCAGGACCTGGAAAACAGATGCCTTTTAGCTGTTTAGATTTGACAGCTCTGCTGGGGACAAGAGCATTTCCCATATTTTCCAAGTGCTTACTTGTGTTGTTCTGTTGAACTGCTTATCCATTTGTCAAGAACACAAGTAATATCGCAAAACAAATTCACAATGAAATCATCACTTCGTGGGAATTACCAAAATACTGATAATCTTACTGATATAGCTAGCAAGCATCCTCGGTGCCATTAAGATGCTCGGTCTCATATGTTATGGATGCAAAAGCAAGGCTGATTCTCTTTGCTTTATCATGTTTCTGGCAGATGGATGGGCAGGCAACTTCTCATAACAATGGTCACTCTGTCTCAAGCCTGGCTGTGCAGTGGAAGGCTGAGGCCTCCTGGGAGAAGGGTTGACTGTTGATTGAAAAGGCCAGGAGCTGACCTCTGGGGGGAAGGGAGGGTCAGAGTTAATATTCAAACCATCCCCATCATCTTTGTCCCTTCGAAGAAGATTAAAAATGTATAGATTTTGCTAGGGAACCAGTTGTACCATAAATAACCCAAAAGCAGTAGGATGTTTGAGTAAATTGTAAAAACAAACATTTTCATCAAAGCCATTCAACACCTTCAGACATCAGAACCAAGCAGATGCATGCAATTAAGGCAATTGAGTCTTGCCCCATCCCTATCAGAAACCCAATCCCATTGCAGCCAACATGATCACACAGGAAGTCGGCATGCTGTTTCCGAAAGTCGTTGTACCCTAGGATCATCGACAGTATGCCGACTCACTGACATGTGGCATCTGCAAGCAGACATTTTGCATCAGTTTCAGTGCGTTTACCTTCCCATGTTACTCTACCGGCAGTGTGTTGCATCAGCAGCACGAGAGATCCGGGTTCCTACGGGACAACACTCTACGCCAGGCAGAAAGCCTCACGCAGCAGCACTTCCACAGTCCACACAGCTCTGGTTTAACAATCTCTCTTTTTTCCCCCTCTCGGTTTGGAATTTTCTTTTAAACGGCCCACTGCAAACACCCCACACACTGGTGGAAAATCTCGCAGCTATAAAACTTTCTAGACGTAGAGGGAGCATGAAAGTGAAATAGAAGCAGGGATGTTGTCGTTCGAGGGTGCTAATGTACCATGTGTTCAACGTACCGGTCCTACATTTCTGACTGGTCTGCGAGTGCCAGGACAGGCTGGTATCAAATACATGCAATACGATATCAATGAGCATTGAACAGCTCTGCAGCACCATCAGGTAGGCCTGACGACAGAATAATGGTGGCTGTTGAGGAGCCTTAGGGACAGACAAAGTGTTTCTTTACCAGGCCAGATTGTATGCGTTGGTGGACTTGCTAAAGACTGGGTTGCGTAAGGAGAACCCTTGGTCTTACAGAAGAAACAGCAGGGACATGGAAGACACAATAGCCTGTATACTTAAGAATACAAGGAGTGCATTGAGCCTGGAAAGGGGAGAAAGTTTATGCTAAATGACTGTTTACATGCATAGCATATGCTGATAACTACCAAATATTAGCGTATTAAAATAATGTGACAATGTAAAAAAACCAAGAGGTTGAAATAATCAGGTTATCCTCTGGTTTTGATGTCAAATCCCAAACAGGCATGCACAGAACTAAGGATGGTCCAATCAGGATTTTTACAGCCGATACGATCACCAATCTACTTGTCACCGGAGTTTTGCTGACCAAAAAAAACAGTATAAAAAGTTTAAAAGGCTTGCATGCTCTCATAAGGGCAAGAGATGAAAGGAAAGCGGAGAAAGAGCGCATGTTTCTGGACTCTACACGTTCTACTATTGTTAATGCCGTTTAATTGGGAGGTATTTAATGAAGATGATTGAATTACATCACATCTTTTAACTCATGCCATTACTTAGATGCCTATACCCGTCTGAGACTGAGAAGCTGCCGCCATGAACGATAATGAGGACTGCTTCACAACGCTATTTTCCCTTTGCCTTGTTGCGTGTGAAATGCCACATTAACAGTACAGTGCACAAACTTATGCAAATTCGCCATACCTTTCCCACTGCATTGTTCTTAACTACAGCCATATCACCCTGCAGCTCAAGACCGGTTGCCCACTGAAGCCAAGCAGGGTTGAGCATGGTCAATACCTGGATGGGAGACCTCCTGGGAAAAACAAAGGTTGCTGCTGGAAGAGGTATTAGAGAGGCCAGCAGGGGTGCCTACCCTGCTTTCCATTTGGGTCCTAATGCCTCAGTATAGTAACGGGGACAGTATACTGTATAAAAAGGCACCGTCCTTCGGATGAGACATTAAACTGAGGTCCTGACTCTCTGTGGTCTCTCAAAATCCCAGGCAACTTCTCTAAAAGTGTAGGGGTGCAATCCCGGTGTCCTAGCCAAATTCCCCCCATTGGCTCTTATCAATCACGGCCTCCTAATAATCCCCATCTATGAATTGTCACGTCATGAGCGATCAGTTTATGCGATCGGCCAAATTACAGATCGAGTCATAGGACATGAATATCGTCCGATACCGATCGGTAGCCGATCAGTCGGAGCACCCCTAAACACAACAATTGTGTGCATTGGAGAAGCTGGAGAGAATCCCGGTAAAGGTGTTTACATGGACTGAAATCATGGTACTGACCAGAAATGTATATGTCCCGATCGGTTTGAGCTTAAACGGTTTATGACATTACCCTGATTACACGTTGTCAGCTTTAACCAAATTAGTTTAAGATGCGCATACACTGGCCACTCCAGATGGATTTTGTACATCTCCCTGTAGAATGATTCTTGAAAACTCTGCTGTTTATGTTGCTGGTTCACTAGCACAATTACCTTAGACACAAATGGATCCTTTCCATGTTGGAGTGAGGTTGTGTTGTTGGGATATTTGTGGTGAAAGGGTAAATGGGATGTAAGCAGCTGTCTTCTAATCGCCCTCTGGCTGTGCACACTGAGGTGACTCATCAGAATTCCTCATCCTGACAAACAAGAGAACTCTTTCTACTACATTCACACATACCGCCATGCTTGTAAACACTTAAATTAGGTCACAGTTTGCCATTTCTTAAACTGTCTCCCTTATTCCTACATGCCTTTGACAGCAGTAGCGCACTCCCCTTTCCCCTACCCCGGTGGACCCTCCGCTTCCACCAGGGCCCCACTTTAGCACTCTCACAAACAGGCACGCATACGCATTCCCGCTGCAGAGAGCAGGATTGCATAGCAGAGAAAGGGCAGCGAGGGGCCCCACAGAGTTCTAGGGCACAATAGCAGAGCCAGGGCGCCCGTCACCGTGAGCAGAAGGTCTCTTTCATATGCAGATCCTCGGACATGTGAGAGGAGAAACAACTGAGTTGGCTTACCACATCAACCATTGAAACACAGTACATAAAATAGAAATAAGTATTCGGACCTCAAACTGTTGAAAAACTAGACTATACAGCATTTGAAACACTTCTATGGATAATGGTTGTAAAAAGATGTGGCCCACAGGTAGACAAGAATGGAAGGAACACAAGATATAGGTCAATTAGTGACCTTATTTGTAATGATGCCCATCAGCAGCATGTCTCATATATATATATATATATATATATATATATATATATATATATATATATATATATATATATATATATATATATATATATATATATAAAATGATCAATACTGGCCTATATTGGAAGCTACAGAAAGATGCCTCTATTCAAACAAGGTTGACAGATTTATCAGTTTTGCCAATAAATCGGTGCAGATTCAGGCCTACATTGATTTTAAAAACTATCAGCCGATTACTCAATTATCAGCTTTCTTCCAACACCTTAGTTATCGGTATCTGCAAAATATAATAACAACAGAGTCAGCTTTGTCTTTGCTTCATAAGCAAAACTAGGGATACCCTATATACATCTGTGACCATATTAGTATCTGAAGCATTTTTTTCTAATCAAATTGTGTGATTTGGCTGATACTGGAAGCAGATAATATTTTACCGTTGTTTCGTAATTCAAACATCTCTTTCTTTGCCATTTTTTATCTTCTATTGCGTCACCTGAACATATGTTTTCAATTAGAGGCAACAGTTTTGCCAGTGGCAACCATGTTTATTTGCAAGGCAAGACAGTGTAGATTTAAACTATTAACCATCATATTTGTATTGGCCAAAATGTAAAAATGATCACCAATCAAAACGTATGGATGGATCCAGTGCATCCAGTCAAAGCTCAGTCAAGCTTTACACAAAAGATAATTCTGAATGTAACTTTACCAACAGTTCAAAAACAATTGTAAGTGGCTCCACGTTCCCTACAGCAAACAATATGCTAAGTGGTACTGATGTTAAAATATTACTGGAGAGAATTGCACTATGCATACGGGACTGAATCTTTAAGTGTCGAAGCTTTGGGGCATCTAAGGGGAAGTCACAGTCCTTTAGTAGAACACGACATTGCACATCAAGAACATCATGTTATTAATTTCTTAATGGCGTTAAGAGTAGATTTGGGTACGCCATCCGATCAGCCTTGAATTCAATTGCCAATATCAGAGAAGCGCAGTACTGCCAAAGATCTAGTAGAAGATGTACTTGCACAAAGTCCAAGATGCCAAGGCATTTGTGTGCTCCTGATCTCGTGTGCCAGGAACTTTCTGCTCCATGTCCCGCATTCAAAGACACAACAGAATGATGTCAAATTACAATCTCAACCACTACTCCACTGCACTCAATTTAAAGCTCATCAACAGTGTTGGGGAACAGGTGGAGAGCATCTTGAGGCACAAGGCAATTCACCTCATTCTTGATTAGGGCTGCAACTAACGATTATTTTTATAATCGACTAATCGAATGATAATTAGAACGATTATTCGACTATTTGGTTGATTAATCATTAGCTCTTATCCGACTATTCAGCTTGGGCCCTGACTTAAAAGGTTGTATTAAATGTGCTCACTAACAATAAAGAGGATAAAAACGTATTTAAAAAAAATACCTCTAAATGACAACCATTGAATTAAAGTGGAAAAAATACTTGGATTTTTATTGTTTAATTAATAAAACAAATTCCCTGCAAAAAATCCTACTGTTATCAAGTGCTTTTGTCTTGTTTTCCATTTAGCATTGTCTAAAAAAAACCTTAAAACATGATACATTTACCTGAGAAGCAACATAAGATATTTAGACTTGCTTTAAGAGAATGTATCTTATATATAAGTGTATTTTTGCTCATACTTCTGCCAGGGCAGTAAAGAAAAAAATAAACTCGCATTCAACATAAATGCTCTAAAAGCAAGTCTAAATATCTTATATGTTGCTTCTTAGGTAAATGTAACTTGTTTTAAGGATTTTTATATATTTGGAAATATCTAAATATTAAAATTCACCAACAACAATTTTTTCTTCTGCAGTATAGCTGCTAAAGTAAATGTTACTAAATGTTGCTAAAAAGATATTTTTTAGGAAAAACCCCCCAAAAAGACAAATAATTGTTTAGTTTTTTTTGCATTGTACAATGGTCAACGACTACACCCTCTCACCATTTTGTTCACTTGATTTCGATCCTTCTTTAACTCATGCTCTTTGTTGTTTATTGCGCTGCGTGTCGCCGATTTTCTTCACCATAAGATACACACCGTGACACTCATATTATAATTCATTGTGTCGCGAGCAATCACTCGCGAGCAATCCAAGCGTGCACCAGTGATGAGTGTCTCCGTGTGAGTCACTGTTTTTCACGCAACTCATAAGTCTGACCGCACAGACAGATGCCAGTTTCAGGGTTCGTGCTTATTTATACAGTCCTTATTTATTCCTCATTATTTGAACTTTAATAAAGGATGCATTAAATACAGTATATAATGGCGCAGTGTTTGACGCTCAAGTGGAACCCCAAGCAACGGCTAGTTTTATTTCACAACAACACCGCTTCTGTATTTTCTTATTTTGTACTTTTGTATTATATTACTCCGCTATTGGAGTGTGTCTGGACTGTGAGCCGATCTTTCTTCCTCTCCTCAAGCAAGCGCGAGCATCATTAGAATTTCAAAAGACCTCATGTTGTGTTAAATCAAATCGGACGACTATTCGACAACGAAAATATTGTCGACATTGTCGATAGTGTTGACTAATCGTTTGTTCAGAGATTGACTGATAAAAGGGCAAAACCAATGTATGCCCTACACAAAACACTCATTAGAAAACCATGATGAGATCTTCTGTACGAGTGTATATGAAATCAGCAGAAGAGAAGCCTCAGAATCACAAATGACTGGATCTCAGGTCAGAGATGAAACTTCATTGACAACCCTTTTTTTCTTCCTTAATGTGGTGTGTTTATTAGAGAAACAGGATATATGAGAAATAAAATATCCCAGGACTTGATTTTATACGTTGGGTATTGATTGTAACTTTATACAGCTAGTGTTGTAAGCCATTTTGTCACATTAAAATCGTGTTAACATGCATAATGTTTGTCTTGTGTCTACACTTTTGAAACAATGTGTATTTTAGTGTTTATAACCAGCCCCTTTCATTTACATTTTAAGTACCTTACTGCAACTTTGATTTAAGGAAAGTTGTTTATGTTTTTATGGTAATCTACTTAGCAAAAAAACAAACAAACATAGCAATGCAATTTGTGCTACAGCGTGCCATCATCTGAGCGTGCTTTTTCTGTCTTGCTTTGGCCCCCTCCTTAAAACTGAGGAGCCGCTGAGTGCAGAAATCCGTGGGCATGTGAAGCGTAAAAAAATGAGTCATGGTGACCTACATAGGCAGTGAATGGAAGAGAGACTGAGGCTTCTGCATATTTAATTATTTACAAAAGCCAGATTCTGCACCTTTCTGAGCGAGTAGGCGAAAATACGAAAAGAGCTAGCAAATGACATTGCGAATCATCGGGGAAAGGGAAGTGTTTGCAGAGGCGGCCATTATGGAGTTGTCTTAAATGAAGAGGATCTATCCTCTCTTCCTCCAGCATAGAGAATCAGAGAATAAATATCTGATGCCTGAATACTGCTCTCGTTTCGTTCCCATCACTGCTTCAGCTCCACCACACACAAATGCCCCCGAAATGCTACACAATTACTACCTAAACACAAATGCACAAACAGTGAGGTCAGACATGCAAGCAGCCCGTAGGTAAGTTCAGAATGGCATACTCAAACTATTTTTGCTGTATGCAGGGTGATCCGAACACCAAAGGAACAGTATGCACACTATGCAAATTGTCTGCATGAATGAAATACCCGGATGACCCATAACATCTGCCAAAATGTGCAAAATCAACCAGAGCACAATGTATGGAAAACTGAATCTAACAATACAATGCGCTTGACCTTTCCTGTCCAATCTGAAGAATGATACAGAAATAGCTTCAGGTAGGGCTGGGCATCGATATGGAGTAGCCATTTGGATCGATAATGATTCTTTTAGGTATATTTCGGTTATAATATCCATTTTGCTTACATATGAAAGACATTCTCAGCTAACGCTGTTAATTATACAAGGGACCTTCTATCTTGAAGGCAAAAATGTGAAGCTTATTTTATAAAAGCACAAATTAATTATTCTGTCGAAACTCATGTATTCTTTGAGCAGTAAAGTTGTTTCAATTGTCATTTTTACTGTCATTGTAGGGTTTTTGGGTTAATTGACATTACATTGTCATGGCAATAAATTGTAATTGATCTATATTTCTAACCAACCCTAGTATGAGGCACATTATTTTTACATCATTTGATAGGAAGGGCATGGCGAAAATAACAGCAATTTTTAATTTCTATTTTTAAAGTTTAGACAAACATTTTATTTGTAGATAACTGGACACCACTAGGGCCCATCTAGCACCACCAGTCATACCACACTCCATATCCCATTCTGATGGTTGATGTGAACATTAACTGAAGCTCCTGACCCGTATCTGCATGATTTTATGCACTGCTGCCACATGATTGGCTGTTTAGATAATCGCATGGATGATTGTTGGTGCACGTTCGCTAGCTCAGTGAAGTTTACTGGAGACTCGCATGCGATGAAAACAAACAGTTTTGCGAAACACAAGGAAATACGAGCCTGATTTTGAACTCACGACATGTATACGTTATAAAACAGAAAATAGCAGTAAAATGTAAGCGATGTGTTAGAGAGAAGCAAGTCTAGAGCACAAACCGCACAAGTACTCTTTCAAGGCACCTGATACGAGTGCTGCACCGGGCTTTAAAATGACATCATCCAACTAATCGACAATTCAATTTGATGTCAATGATTTCCATTATAGATAATAATCGATTTTAGCGATTCGTTGTTTCAGCCGTAGACGCAACTAAAATACAACATCCAAAATGTCACGAGACAAGAACGTAGCATACTAGTTTAAAAGGTTTAGATTTTATGTTGGAAATATGGCCTGGTGATCCGACACGGAGAGTTTGAATCCCGGTGCCTAACTCCTGTTGCCTTGTAAATTACAATCTTGGCATTGAACTATTTCACATATTACAAATAATAATTATAAAAAAAAGTACTTAGTTTACAGTGTATACTGCACAATATGCATTAAAATAGTGTTTTTCCATGTGATTTAAATTTCGTTATAAGCACAGTGTGCGGACTATCCGTCACCAGCCTAGTTTTTCTAGACATGGGAACAGTCTGCGTCTTTGTGCATCGTGCATCTGTCGTTGACAGTGCTATAAGAGCCTTTTAAAGCAGTAATCGTGCACATGTGTTAAATGCATCCATTAGGGATGTGCACAAGTAATCAGGTAATAGAGGACACGTTCTGCACCAGCTACTGGAGATTTAAAAACAGTACTTTAATATCGCAAATTATTTTTCTCCTTTACGAATTTGCCTGCAGTGAGCAGCGTTGAATTAATCTGTTTTCCCACTGAATCTCTCATCATATCATGCAGTGAAATTATACAAATGTAATATCTTTCATGTAGACTAAACTACATAAATGTATGCAAACTTGTTGTGTTTATATATGTGCGTTACTCCAATATTGTCAGTATTGGTTTCTATGCAAGCTCTGGGTGAGAGCAAATATTTTTGCTGTTATTTTTAAATATTTTTTGCTTCCCATTTTTATGAATGCATATTGTTCATTACATTTTTCCCCAAAAGAAAAGCATAGTTTGTTGAAGTTATCTTATTTTTAAACCATTCTTGGTAACGTTTATGAATAAAACAAAATAAACATTTAATGCATGTGTCATACGTGTTATTTTTAACATGCATTTTCATTTACGAGTAATCGGTAACTTGTTTTTTGTGGGTTAAATTACTCGAAAATGCCCATCCCCAGCTTCCATATGGGCTCGTGATCAAAAGAGTATATTCGCAAAAAGGCCAAGTATACCCAAGGCTTAAGCATGACGCTGTTTTTTTATTTTTTTATTTTATGCATCTTTGCACTTTCTTTAAGGCTGGCTGTACTGAAACTCTTCTAGTACAACATAAGGACATCTACACTCCGTCTTTAATCAATAGGCTCTGCAGAGGTCTTCAGCTCCCTTTGAAGCAGAGGCCTGGATCTGGTTTCCTAATCACCCCCACCCCTTTTTCCTTTTCAATACAACAGAGCTGTTTTCACATACTACACATGAGACCAGAGCAGCAGCTTACAGATGGAGAACAGAAAATGCCACTTCACACCTAAATGGAAGAAGAGTTTCTATTCAATAAGTAATCGCTGTTACATCAAACGGACAGTAAAACCGCAAATGCACAATAGAATTGTGCAGTATACCGTACTAATGAAATATCGCAGAGTTTCACGTAAGGAGGAACCCCCACTATTGCAGCGCAATTAAGCTGCAAGGTCTCGATGGAAAAATCAAAGAAACTAACACAGCACATACTCTGGAATATCTGTAAATAAAGCGAAACAGCGGAGAACAAAGCACGCTATACACTGCAGGTTTTTACAGTCCTTTAAGATTGATACTTGTCAGACTGTATATGAATGCACTGAGATGCATGGCACACTGTGCAACACTGTCAGACTGTACAATACACATCGTAGCTGACTGTGGTCCCAATCATCCCGATCAGTGAACAAGAGCGTTGCGGAATAGATGTGAAATGGCGAGATTTGCCCAGAGGACCAATATGTTTCCTTAAAGTCAGGACATTAGCATTTCTGTTGCTCCAATACCACTCCATCACCCGCATAACATATAAAAAAGAAAGGTGGATTTTGTCAAACAGGCCTATATAATAAGACATCCTGATCACAGATACAGAAAATTACAAATGTTGAGAATGAACGTGAGTGCAGGAGGTAGCCTACAGTAATAAACAGCTACTACAAGCAAAGACTCTTTGTGGAAATAAAAAGACTTGTGGCCCAAAAAAATGAAAAGGTTTTGCATTCACATAGGGAAAGCTAAAAAGGTGGGTTATAGTACGTCTTTCTCCTCTGTTAGATTAGTAACCTATAGGCCATGCAAAATGTAAAACATTCATGTAGGCTAATATATTGCGCTTGTAAATTCCCTGTGGATAATGCACAAACATGACAGATTTCTATAATTGTATCCTATTGTATGTATTCGGATTAAGCCATCCCATAAATACTTACCAATATAAATTGATACATTTTGTTTAATCTTAACTGAAGAAGTTTACAAATGCTTAAAGTAAATGTATTAAAAGTAAAATATCAATTAAAATACAGGTGTAAAGAATATGCATGATAAATGTAAAGGAAAAAAGTCTTAAGAAAATGCAATAATGACTTTATTTTCATTTGTATGCTCTGTATTATTTCAGGGAATAATGTGTTCATATTGCTGAAGTGTTACACTTTTCTCCAAGTATTTTCTGCTTATTTAATTATTAAAATGTTTCATCTAAAATTAAAAGAAAAAGCAGCATTGAATGAGCTTGAGTAAAGCGATAACTGGGCACAAATGTTGCGCTGGTGCAGATACGGAGTAGGTTTCTTTCCAAGGAGCATACTCGGCAGGGTTTTTCCAAAAACAGTGTATTGGGGTGCGAGAGAGGAGCGGACTTTATCATCTGGCCGTTATAATAGCAGTCACACTATATGAACGCGATGCTAAATTTCTGACACTGCCAGAATTTCGTAGAAAGCTAAATATCATCACAAAGATGTCGGTGAGCATGTCACACAAAACGTGGTTAGATTGCCGATTTTGCTTTAGGATTCCCGAAATGTGTCTCAGACAGCAGATTCGTGGCCAAAATCGTACCGTGTGCACCCGGCTCAACACAGTGAACTTGGATGGCATGTCTGCTATTTACACAAGTGTCATGGGGAAATGAAGTTGCATGTAAACAGGAGCAAAGATTACGCCGCTTATAGACCATTTCAAGGATGTAAACAATAACAAATGAATTAGAACGCTAATGACCTGGGAGTCACTGTTGAATACAATAGAGATGTTATCAAGTTGTTAATGACACAATACTAAGAATACACAAGTATACTTTGGCCTTTAAGGTGGCTTAATGTTGTTGTCTACCTTTTATAACAGCCATTGCACCGGGAGCATGGCTATGATGCCTTAAAAAGTGTTCTAAGTAGGGAGCACACTAGGTTTTGGAACAGAGCTAGTGTATGAGGGTCAAATCATGTATGAGAGTCCACTCAAGCGTCAATCCACGGCCTGCATATTATCAACATCCTTATCAGAAAGTGTAAGGGTAATTCTGTTTATGGCTTAGTAGTATTATGGCAATGTAGACGGCAGACTATGTCAGGATGTCTGCTTTCAATCAGAGATGCTTTTAAAAACAAACAATAGCAGACCAGCGCTGGCCATCTACTTCATCTCTGTCTGCGAGGCCGTCGCCCGGAGGGACTTGACAAAAATCATTATGCTCAATCAGCACTGCCCCCACTTCATAAGAAGCTTTTACTATATGACAGCCTGAGTCCTCATTCAACCTACCAGACGAGACTCCATTCAACATGTTTTGTATTGGGCTGACTGCAGCACTGAGCTGCTCTGAATATGAAATTCAATATATAGATGGATGATTACGGAAGCAGTCCACGGTGACTAGACAGATAGGATGGTGCTTGTGTATGTGTTATGGCTCCTATTGAGACATTGTGCATTATTGATGACGAATACAGAAGGCAGAGCTACGGAGCACTAATGCACAATGCACAGCATGTCCACATAAAGCAGAACGTATAGAATTTCACATTACATCACCCAGCAAACTCTCCACTCATTCGCCCCATCTGCAGCACACATCCAATGGGATGCATATTTAATCAAGACTGGAGATCAAATAGGCCAATGGAAAAAAAAAAAAAAAAAGCAAAAAAAAAAACCCAAAAAACATCACGTTTAATCTCATGGATTCTGATCACAGGACAGAAAACACGGTGCATAATACTTGATTTAGAAGCCTACTTTAATTGTCAAAAATAGTTGGCTAGTAACGCTAACCAGCAGTTTCAAAACCAAATGAAAACAACTGACAACTTCAATTGTACCCATAAGCATTTCACATTTGGAGCATGGCGCATTTGAAGCACATGAAACACTAGTAAAAAATTAAACAACAATGAGAAATCTCAAGATTTATTGCGTGTTTCCTTCAAAAACATTGTAAACAGCACGGACTCTGTTGGATTTCTGTGCCACAACATACTCTACTAATGAAACAGCAAAGCGAGTCAAACACAAACCAAGATTGTTGCTTCATAAAGATGTAGGTGTGCTATCAATAAACAGATGTGAAATAATCCTTGCACACAATATATGGCACTTGCACAGCAGATAAATAAAACACCACATGGCAGTGGGAAAAAGGAAAATACCTGTCTACACTGGGTAATATTTACCTACATGCAGGGGCATGATTTCACAACCTGAAGCGATCACGGCACATGGAAGCAAAACATGCTAGAGCCCGACCGATATGGGATTTTTGAGACCGATACCAATAATAGAGAGGGAAAATTCACCAATTACCAATATGGTGGCCAATACATTTCATTTTTGAGCTGGAATGAAAACAGACCTTTTATATGTGGATTGCTATGCAAAGCTACTCAAGGCTGCTTTCTTAAACAAATACTTTTAAATAAAAGAATATTTGACATTAGTATTATACATTGTCAACAAATTCAAGAAATGAACACTACGAAAATACAGAATAAATAAAAATACAATAAATAGCTTAAAAAATGTCAGTACTGTATGTTCACTATCAGTCAGTTGCTGACCATTTAAATAAAGAATACATTAAAATAAATAGCTAAATAAACATCAGTACTGTTTAGCATCAGTCAAATGATGACTATGTTAATACTGCCAGTCAATTATTGGCAGGTTGCAAAACAAAAGCATTTACACCTGCAGAGGCATGAGAAAAACAATGGCAGCGGTGTTGCAATGTATTCTGCTATACAAGAAAAATTCATCGGTGGAAAACCAGACTTTTAAATATGACATTTTATAAATGCTACGACTGGAATTGTTCGGTTGAAGGGGGTACCAAACTGTGAATCCTGAATTAAACAGTTTGGCACATGTTTACTCCTTAGCTTCCACTCAGCTGACAAGCAATGAAAGAAGCTACGTGGTTAGCTAGTTAGCTATAAGCTTGTTGTCACGGAGAGTTAAAGATGGACCAGCATTGCGTCTTACCAACTAGGTAACGGAGTAGCTGGAAATTAACACTCAACAGACACAATTCACCACTGCACTGTTGTCTACTGAGCTGCAGAAAGATGCTATGATGTTTACCTTTCAATCTTCTACATTACTTACCGCACTGACACACTACAGCTGGCTAACAGCAAACAGACATGGTTGAAATGATTGTCAGGGACAGGGTTAACATTATATTAGTTATATTGAAAAGGGAAAATGATGGGGTCACGGTTTATTAACATTCCAGTATGTATTTCACAAACTAGTTAGCAACTTACCGAGTAGACACCGCTCAACCCTGCCGTCAGCTCTGTAAACAATGGAGTTGGAGCATTCTCTGCTGGACAAACTATGTCATGACACCAATACTAAAGCACTGTTTTCTGAGTTATATTTTCTGAAAAAAGGTTTTCATATCTGCGCATATCGGTAAACACATGCTGATACCGATATATCGGTGAAAGGCAAATATCTAAATTATATTATCGGCCGACAGATATATTGGTCGGGCACTAAAACATGCGTCACAACATGTTTCCCCCACATACTTTCAGTCCAAATTACAGTGCTTGGCTCCATCCAGCACGCAACAAAGCTTGTTAGACTGTGCAAAGAGAAACAGAATGCCAGGCTCATGTTTGCAGAGGAAATAGACATAGATGACAGGAAATTAATTTAAGAGGAGAGAAATGCTTTTCAATTTCTTACAGAGTGCAGGAAAATAGATCGAGGATAAAATGTGACAGAGAGAGGGAGCGAGAGGAGTGAGATGTCTTCTGTGCATGTCAGTGTTGAAGGCCACTAATTTCTATGAGCTTTTCAGCTGTGTGATAAAAGAGCCTCTCTGTGGCACAAACACAAAGGCGACTGCAATGTTGCATGGAAGACATGTGTGTGTTTGTGAGGCCTAGCGTGTGACTTTAGGAATGAAAATATGAAATGGAAAAGAAAAAAAAAAAAAAACAGTATCCAAACTAGGGCTGGGTATTGATAGAGATTTCCTGGTTCAATTCACATGCTCTTGATCATATGGGTATAATGTCCATTTTGCTTACGTATGAAACACATTTTCTCTCAGCTAATGCTCTTAGTGACAGTTCACCCAAAAATAAAAATTCTTTCATCATTTACTCACCCTCATGCCATCCCAGATGTGTATGACTTCCTTTCTTGTGCTGAACACAAAATCGAAGTTTTTTTTACAAGTATTTCTCAGCTCTTTAGGTCCATACAAAGCAAGCGAATGGGTGCCAACATTTTTAAGCTCCAAAAACCACATAAGGACAAAATAAAATACTCCAGATGACTCTGGTGATTAAATAAATGTCTACAGAAGCTATATGATAGGTAATACATTTATATTTTATTATTAGCTTTATATCTTATTGGTCACATTTTAGCTTTTGATACATTTTGAAATTCAGTGTATTCCATCAATAAATGTCTTGAAACAAATGTAACATATATTTTTGTTACATGTTTAAATTGTTTACTTGCACAATTTGTACTATTTACAAGTATTTATAATGGTATGTAGAACACGTGAAAAATCAGTACTGTCTCTTTAAGACCACCGACATCAGCCAGTGAGCGCGCACAGTATGACGAGAGAGGAAGTGCACAGTTACTTTAGTGCAGATTAGAAATAAAAGTTTATTTTTTGTTTTTTAAATTAACAACCGACTGTAAAGAACAAAAAGGGTATTAAAAGAGACATTATTTAATGGCATTTGGACTGCATGGATCTCGTCTTTGGACATACAGAACGAGTTTAAGCAAACTTCTCTCAACACACATTAAAAGGATCTTGGTGCTAATAACTTCTTCGCTTCTGTGCTACTCAATCACTGGTGAGTGAAATCAGAAAGTTTCCCAGACAGTGGCTAATCACAGATATTTTTGGTAGCATAGTGGAACATGTTTACGCACATGCAAGTGATTTACTTGCATTATAGAGGGTTGCCATATTGATAAAAACATTGTTCTTGGGATTTAAGAACCGCTATCGAAGATCGCAATGCTTCGGAAATTCAATATTTTTACCCAGTCTCATCTAAACAAAGCATAATCTACTGCATACATACCGGTGAACAGATATAACATGTTGTGGCATTTACCAAGTCAAATAATCAATCTCAAATAAGGCCCAACTACTGGCCTAGCGGTTATATATTGGACTATTGGTTGTATTTATACTGGCATACATGCATTCATCTTAACTGTAACAATACAATTTAACTGCAAATGACCATTTTGTAAAAGCATCTGAAAACAAAAGATGCTTATAATACATTGATCCCGATTTCTTCTGTTTTTGTGTACATCTCATATTGTTTAAACATTAAAATAAAAAATCTAACATAAAACAAAGGCAATCTGAGAAAACAAAAAATACATTTATTAAATGATAATGTTATTTATTGAAGCAAAAAAAGTTATCCAATACCAACTAGTCCTGCATGAACAATTATTTGCCCCCTTAGTTACTAAATCCCCAAATCTATGAAACTGTATTTATAATGGGATTCAGCTGGACTAGACACACCCGGGCATGATTAGTGCCAGCCCTGTTCAATCCAATCACCTAAATACAACTTTTTCAGCAGCATGAAGTTGGCTAAAAGGTCTCACGCTGCAGAACACTATGCCAAGGTCGAAATAATTCCAGAAAAAATGAGGAAAAAGGTGATTGGAATACATCAGTCTGGGATGGGTTACAAAGCCATTTAAAAGGTTCTGGGACTCCAAAGAACCACAGTAAGAGTCATTATCTCCAAATGGAGATATAGTCCCAGAGCCTTTGAAATAGCTTTGTAACCCATCCCAGACTGATGTATCCCAATCACCCTTTTCCTTCCTTTTTGAAGGAAGTTTTTCCGACCTTCCAAAATTCCTCCAAGACCACAGTGACGACTCATCAGGGAAGTCACAAAAAAGCCAAGGACAACATCCAGGGAACTGCAGGCCTCTCTCGCATCAATATAGGTCACCGTTCGTGACTCCACTATCAGAAAGACACTGGCCAAAATAACATTCACGGAAGAGTGGCGAGGCGAAAACCACCGCCAACACAGAAGAACATTAAGGCTCGTCTGAATTTTGCCAAAACACCTTGATGATCCAAAAAGTTTTTGGGAGAATGTTCTGTTGACTGATGAGTCGAAAGCAGTACTGTTTGGAAGGGGTCCCGTTACATCTGGAGTAAATCAAACACAGAATTACATAAAAAGAACATCATACATACGGGTCAAGCATGGTGGTGCTAGTGGGATGGTGTGGGGATGCTTTGCTACTTCAGGTCCAAATTGTAATAGTAAGTTTTCACATTATTAATGTCCTGACTATACATTAACCATACATTGTGAATTCCACTTTGGTGAATAAAAGTACCAATTTCTATCCATAAGAGCAAAATCTGTACATTATTCCAAACTTCTGGCTGCCAATGTATGTGTGCGTGTATCTACTGAGGCTGCATCCATTAACTTTGGATGAAAGGCATTAACAGGCTAAAGGAAAGAAAAAAACAACAAAAAGACACAACGCATGCACATGACAAGCTGCTGTTTGGATTTTAGGGTATTCAGAGTGAGTTCAGCATCGTCACTGCTGCTGCCTGTAGAGCCCGGGCCACCAGTCCTCACTCGGTCCCTCCCCCCACTAATTTGCTGATTCCCCTCCCCCTGACTGCGGCAGCACAGATGGTAGCTCAGTGACCTCGTCATTCCTGCCTCCTTGTTTTGATCCTGCAGTCCTGATTGTTCAGTCTAATCCCACACTCCCAAAGTCCTTGGCTGAGCGCCAACGCAGTTATTAAGCATACAAAGGCTTTTCATTCTTGCTACCGTCACCACTGCTGCTTTTTATCTCCTTTTTTTTGCTGTTTCTCTTTCACTCCTATTTGGTAACTATGGCCAGGCTAGTTTCTTCTACCTCTACAGACACACACATCCAGCACTGGGGAGAGGTCTCCATTTCTCTCTCTCTCTCCTTGTCCTCTTAATTAAGGGATTTTAAGTGGAAGGTCGTATATTTATATGGCACAGAAAATGAATCTCAGGTTATGTCACCAAGCATTAGAAACAATAAATACTAGGTATGCACCTACAAAGAAATGTTTCAATACTGATCATCAAAAATGCCCTTACAAAAGTTCTTGCGGTCCCCAGCGGCAAACTTTCCACTCATTTTTACATGCAAATGAGCTTCGCAGAAAACTCTTCCTTGTTGCCAGAGGTTTGCTGTAGAAGTGTTTGCCAGTAACAACAAATGTTACATTCTTGCTAAAGGTTTGCTGCAGATTCACCACTACCTGTGAAGAGCTGCAATCTCTGGCAAATTGAAAACAATTATAATTTGCATGTGAAAATAATGAGTTGTGGTAACTTTGCCAGAACTCAAACATTTCATACTCCAAAAAGCTGCTGTTTTGCTATATATAAAAGACATTCACACTACAGCTCGGATCAAGAATTGAAATCAGGCAACAAAACATTTTAATATGCATTAGTAGGGCTGGGATAAACGATTATTTTTTAAACGATTAATCTAGCGATTATTTTTCCCGGTGCATCGATTAATCTAATGCTTCATTTTTTTCAGTCCGATTCGATTTCGATCCGATTATATAATGTAAAAAAAAAATTTTAAAAAAAATAATCGCCGGGAGTTTGATCTGATCAATCAATCATAATGCGCCATTTTTGTCCGACAAAGTAGTCAGGAGAGAGAAGATTAACGTCGGTGGATTTGAATTTGAATAATGGATTGTAGGCTACTGTACTGACGTCTTTCCGCGGTTAAAACATCAGTCCTTCTGATGTAGGCTGCATTCATGTTTCGCCTATTTGATGCTATAAATTAACCAAGGAAAAAAGATGATCGGTTCACGAGCAGCTTTAACTGAGGCAATCTGTCACGACACATTAAAGAGCCACAAAATAGTCGGCCTATTTATGGTTTCATTTTCTTTGACTGACCAAATTTGAAAGTTGAGACTTTATTAAATGTTTCCTGCTTGGTCCTGTCTGTCAGCGCGTTGTCAGTGTCCTCTATGTATTTTTCACGACATTCATAGCTATAAGCGCATTATTAATAGCTATAAACGAAACAACGTATTATATATAGCCTACTCCAACATCGAGTGCAAAGTGGGGAGTTATGCATTAGAAAACCCATATATGTGTATGTTGTATTTTTATTCCTCATTTATAAATAACTTTGGATAAAAGCTAAATAAATAATTGAAAATGCAGTACTTTTCTATTAAAATAAATGAAATGCTAATAGAGCTCCGTGCACATTTTTCAGCTGATTTGGTTCTAGAAGTAATTTTCCCAATAATTTCTTCCATAGGGATATCTCAAAATCATTCATGAGAAAGCTTTCAGACCCAAACACACCAGCTCTGAGGTGAATCACGTTACATTACATAACACGCTTTGCAAAAAAGTATTTGAAAACAAGCTTAAAAGACAAAAGGTCCAAAACAATCCCATGAATGGTCTGGTAGCAATGGTCTGCACTTATATAGCGCATTTTTAACCTTATCGGTATTCAAAGCACTTTACACTGTGACTCATTCACCCATTCATTCAATCTCACACACACACACACACACACACACACACACACACACACACGTTCATAGACCAATGGCGGCATAGCTGCCATGCAAGGTGCTAGCCTGCCATTGGGAGCAACTTGGGGTTCAGTGTCTTGCCCAAGGACACTTCGGCATGTGGAGTCGTGTGGGCCGGGATTCGAACCACCAACCCTGCTCTACCAACTGAGCCACAGCCCATACTTTAATACCCATACCCTATATGCAAATATAGAAGTAGTGTGTGTGTTTAGGGAGACTCCTCTTTGGAGAAAACACGATTTTTACCTCCGGAACCAGACTGTTGTGCTCTATAATGGCATATAACAATATGGTTACCACGTGCATGCTTACTAAACACCAATCTATGCTGTGTTTTCTTCTGCTAGCTTACGTTTCAGACCTCAGACCAGACTTCAAACCTGGTGACATTCAGGCATGTTGCTAGGCAACGTACTCAAGCTATATTGCAGTGGAACATGCAAGGGATGAAAGGCAAGGCTGTTGCTCCCATGATCACAGGTTCATTTCAAGGGACATGCTTTCTCACATTTAAACTTAAGGGGTTCAGAGTCTAAATCCGACTGCGTTTTTTAACAGAGCAGTAGGCCATCTACTTTTGCGAATTCCTCAGTTAGAGGAAGGGCAAAAGACAGTTAACAGGTCAAGTATGACATCAATATCCATAGGGATGCTAATCTGGTCCAAAACAATCAGATACTGGGATTTTTACCCCCTCTGAAAGCCCCTTTCAAACAGCTCGATGACTGTGAACTCAACAGCTTTGAGCAAAATATCTGAATGTTTTCAAAAATTTGCTTTATTTTTCTGCTCATTATTTTAGGGAGAATTAAACTGAACAGATAAATGACCAACATGACAACAAGAATCAGCAATTTTCTTGTAACACCAACTGCAGTGTCAGTCCATTGGAATGTCAGAGTAAATGGCGGCATTGGGAGCAGTTCTGGGAGCACTGAGAAGACCACGAGGAAAGGGATGTGAGAGAACAGAGGGGCAATATGTTCTAGAGTTTCTCTTTTATTACACATCATAAAAGCAACACAAACTCACACCTTTACCACCACAACTCTTAACTCACAACGCCATGGCTTTTGAAGCTAGAAATGATGCAACCAAAACAACAAATGTCAACATGTCTAATCTACTAAATTTGACTCAAAATCTTGAGGATACTAATAGTGTCTTTTGTCCATTCACCCCCTTCTGTGCTTCAGAAAAGTCTATCATCGTCTTCATTCACCCACAACACCATAAAAGCATACAGTAAAGCTTCTCAACAGTTACACAGTTATTTACCACCATGTTCTGGTCAATTGAAAAACCAAATATTTTATAATGTACGGTTTCTCCATTCTTTCTATCTTTTTGGACTGGATGATATGACAGTATATTTTAAAGGGTCAGCAAATAATCAGTTTACCTCAATCCGGATGGTGGAGGATGAATCTCAGTTACCTCCATGTCTGGGACTGTAAATCAGCGCATCTCATCACTTGGCTTGTTGACCACGGAAACATAGTGCATGTAGAGGCTTCACGCCATTCTCCGCGGCATCCACGCACAACTCACCACGTGCCGCACAGACAGCAAGAACCACATTATAGTGAACAACAAGGAGGTTACCCCATGTGACTCTACCCTCCCTAGCAACCGGTCCAATTTGGTTGCTTAGTTGACCTGGCTGGAGTCACTCAGCACGCCTTAAATTCGAACTTGTGACTCCAATGGTTGTAGTCAGCATCTTTCCTCGATGAGCTACCAGGTCCCTGTGGAATGTTATTTTTGAACATTCAATAAATAAATGTTAAAAAGTATCGGCCGATTAACCATTTATCCACTACCCTAGTTATCGTATCAGCAAAATCCAATATCACTCAACCTCTATATTATAAACCCTGATAGTAGAATTATGTCAACTAGTAGTGACTCTGCTAAACTGTTTATACCATGGCAGATATATATTCGTGCAGGACCAGAGGGCATGACTGCTTCTCATAATTCCCAAATGAGAGGGTAACCATTGATGACGAGTTAAATTTCACAGACCACATCTCAAAGACTGCAAGATCATGTAGATTTACACTCTACAACATCAGGAAGATAAGACCTTTCCTCTATGAACATGCCACACAACTGCTTGTTCAGTCACTTGTCATCTCTAGATTGGACTACTGTAATGCTCTCTTTGCAGGCCTCCCTGCATGTGCTATTAGACCTCTGCACATGATCCAGAATGCAACAGCATGTCTAGTCTTTAATGAACCAAAGAGAGCGCACGTTACACCACTCTTTGTCTCTCTCCACTGGCTGCCGGTTGATGCACGTATTAAATTCAAGGCTCTGATGCTGGCATACAGAACAGTCACTGGGTCTGCTCCAACATACCTAAAAACATTTATGCAGATCTACACTCCCGCCAGAAGCCTGCGGTCGGCTAAGGAACGTTGCCTTGTTGTACCAAAACAAAGAGGCACCAAAACACTTTCCCGGACTTTCAGTTTCATCATACCACATTGATGGAATGACCTCCCCAACACAATCCGTGAAGCTGACTCAATTCATCTTCAAAAAACGGCTAAAAACACATCTTTTCCAAGAGTATTTAACCAGACACTAAAAAAAAAAAAATTAAATGTACAATTCTTGTTGCACTTAAAAATCGGTTTTGTAAACTATTCTGATGATAGTGAAACTTTGTAGTATAACTTTGTAGTATGGCACTTTTCGTACAAATGTCTCAAGATGATTCGCTTATGATGTTTCCTCTTTTGTAAGTCGCCTTGGATAAAAGCGTCTGCCAAATCAATAAATGTAAATGTAAATGAGAGCAATGAAGAAACATGGAGTAACTGGAAAATACAGTGCAGGACATGTCTCAAACAAGCCCTAGTCAGAATTATGATGATGCAATTAATATGAATGAATACAATTATTCCTCATATGTTATGAATAATCATATCTTTTGGTTTCTAAGTTCTAAATAAAAAATGTAAATAAATGAGATGATGTGTTAAATTCACATAAATATCCCAAAAATGTGCATTACCACTAGGGCTGTGCAACTAAATCGCACTACAATCACAATATGAACTTTGCCATTTCTAAATCACACCAATTCTGCAGTTTATTTCTACGTTTTGATTAGTGCACACTGACAAAATCTCACCAATCAGAATTCAGTGCGCAAAAAAGGCACCAGTAAAAAGAGCAGAATCGAAAACAGAAAGGTGAAGTAGCACATGGTTAATGTACAAGCCATTTTTCGTTGAATTCCCAGCAAGAATAAATATACATCATAATGCATACGGTTACCATGAAATGTGCTGTGATATAAGATTTTGGTTAGACCGCCCACCCCTACTCTCACTCCATTTCCACCCCCAAAGCACACACAAACAGTAAAAACAGAACGTTTCTTGCTGCCAAACACTTGCCCAAGCTTTAAATAAGCTTGTGGTTGAGGAGTAGGGTGTCAGCTTCTTAAGCACTTGAGGCAAATACAGGACTCAACTGTCAAAAGCTCAACTCCCAGGCCTTGCCTTTCTCAAATATCTCTTCAGGAACACTAAATACAATAAACTCTCATAAATGGGACATGCATGGTTTTAAAGTAGGGGACGGTATAGTTGCAGAAGAAAGCTCATGGGTATTTGAAAGCTGAACCAGAGAGGGCAGGACAGACCTCACACCTGCTCTGGCAACAGCTGCTCTCCATGTCTGACACTCCCTGTCCTTTGCTCTCGGCTCCACTACCCTCAGCATTGCCCAACACCTGCAACCTTGTCTCCTACATGTATGCTGCTTGCTGCAGCACAAAGGCCAGGTTACCAGGCACACACCCACATCCAGCAAATGATACGCATCTAAAATTCAAATGCACCGTTTTAGATGTGCATTCTCATCTTCTATTCAACAATTTGACAGCCTTACACTTTTATTTGGCGGCTGATAGCGTTATCAGATTAGCCAAAACATTTACTGATACAGGTAAGAGCTGTCAGGTTATAGTGACCCAAAGGATGTGGTGATGTGAGTGGATTGAGCTTCAGCCCAGTGCTGAATTACGACACCTGTGTGCTCTCACCCTTGACCTTGAGGAAGACATGGGGCCTGTTATTGCATCAGACTTGAGTAAACAACATCTTTGCCAGCTCTCCTTAGCCCTCACACACTGCCAAAAAAGCAACGCCACTTCCTCTTAAATGAATCCACAATGCCTGATATAACTGCAAACAGCACAGAGAGGCTGAACAATATAAATCCAAAACAAACATCGCCTAACACACCTAAATTCTCAACATGTCCAATCATGCCAGCTTGCAATATGCCGCAATGGTAAAGGAAACTGGTTCGTTGAGACGAGGTGTTGATCCAGCAATTCATGTTAGGCATATATTAGAGATCGTTTAATTAAAAAAGGCAGAAAATATAGTTACAGTAAGGAACTTACAATAAAAGTGAATGGGTACAAGCCGTAAAAAAGTTAAAACAATCAGTTTCAAAAAATAAAGCCATACGTTTTAATTAATATGAATGTTAACATTGTTTTAGTGTTATAAAATCACTTAAAACCTTTTCTGTGTAAAGTTATATCCAAATTTACAACTTTGTTGCCATGATGACATAATAACGAAAACCATAAAACAACATTAAAAATGATTAAAACAACCTAACAGCTCAAATAAAACAAGTTTAACTAGGGATGTAGACGGTTAACTGGTTAACCAATTAACCGGCATTAACAATTTGTTCGACTAATAATATTTGTTGAAACCCAAGAGCTTAACTAAAGAAATGACGGAGACATGATTTGATGGGTTTTTCATGTACACACGAGGGCGCTGTTAACACAAACCACTAGCTTCCTCCCAGTCTGATAGACAATGAAATATGAAGCACGCGCAGTGGGATAATTTAGTTGGTGATGACATGTTCCGGTACAAACTGTAAAATAAGTCTTACGAGTACAATGCGGTACCATACGAAAATAGCGCAAGCCTCGATATCTAATGCTGCATTATGTTCAACTCAAAAGTTGGATTTTCCAACTTCCTTCAAGGAAAAGTCCAATGGAATTCCACTTAAAATCTGAATTTCCAACTTTTGGACATTTTTGTCTTCGACTTCGCCAAAATGCAGGTGTGTAACGTCACACACAAATATGTCGGCACCCAGGGAGATATACAAAGTAAGCAAAGTAAAACATTTTTGAAATAATATCGATAAATGGGTCAATTTTCCTGCATTACACGATCTTAAAGATTGTTTATCGAACGGCTGTAAAAACAAGTGTATAAAACATAGTAAATTGCATTCTTTTTTGATAATTGTACACCTGTAGCACACATGCTGGTGCTGCCGCATTTTTTACCAATTGGGTTGCTAAGAAATGTCTCTAACAGTTGAACAGCTGCTAAACTAACGGGAGTTTTGCAGTGTTTGTTTCCTAAAATGTCACCATCCGAGCATTTGGCGATGAAATGCCATTATGATCGGAGATCAGAGATGTCAAGTTGGAATATCCCAGAGTGCTGGCCCTAAAATTCATTGTTAAACAAATTGTTTATTCAGATTGCTTTTAATAATCATCTGAGCGCTTATAAGACGTTAGTGTCTTTAGTTATATTGCTGTTGCTGCCATTTATGAAAGCAATAAGCCACTAGATTGTATTTCGGTTAAGAGACGTTCTTAGGCACGCCAGAGAGCAGGAAACCTGTGGAAAAATAACTGTAATGCAAAGCCTTTCAGGGCATACTGCTTTAGTGAAGTTGACAAATTCTTCTGACACTTACGGAAACAAAACATTTCTAAATGTGGAACCTAAATGGACTTTAAGACACGGTCTGCTTCTGAAGCTTACAATATCAGTGTGTCTGTATTGATTTGGGCTGACTGGGCATCTTTTCACTTCTGGTTTCGCAGACTCCTGTGTCCATATACTTAAAACTCAGTCCTGGAGAAACAAGCAGCTCTCCAGCTTTTTGCAAGACCATGACATCACTCCAAAGCTGCTCTATATTTAGCTGCTCAACACCGTTGAGCCTCACAACTCTAGGCCTGGCTGCCTCCTCCCTTCTCCTTACGTCCTCGCCTCTCCTCAGATGGCTCATCCCTCACTAAGAGACGAAGGGGAGGGGAAAAAAACGGCCACTTATTAAAGGACAAGGGGAAAGAGTCTGAGTTGTAAGGAGAGAGGTGAGTGAAAGGGATGAGCTACGGTACCATAAATAACGGCAACCTCTATAAACCGGCTAGCCTTTGAACAGCTCCCACCCTCCCTCTTCTGCACTCTCACGCAATTTCATCAGTCTGCCAAGCCGCATGAGTGCAGCTCAGCATGGATGAAGGCTCTGCATTGCAACGCTTCGCCTACCCAACCAGGGAACAAGACAAGGGGTGAAGCAAAGAATCAGAGAAAGCTAGGCCTAAAGTGCCACGGTCAGCAGCTGTGCACAGACAGGCTTTTTACTGCCATTCCTCTATGTTCCAACCAGACTCTAGCATGCCATTACAGAATGAGGCGATGCAGGTCTGAGCAAAACATCTGGTGGAAAGGTTAGGACCGGTTGTTCTTCAACCTCCTGGAAAATTATAGCATGAAAGGCATGATACAAGGCCACTCCATAGTGTAATCAACTCATATTTATTCAACTAATGGCAGTTTTCCACTGCATGTTACGGTTCGCCTCTACTCTCTTTATTTTTCTGAGCTTGCTTTTCCATTGCTGTTTAGTTTTTCAGTATCATCCCGTACGGAGGTGCACATCACCGGAAATGCATCAAAAAGGTCAAAGACGTCCATCTAGTGCGTGTTTACATACACCAACAACAAAAAATAGCACAGATGGGCGAAAGAACAGTTTGCTAAACTGTTTATGCACAAAACAACAAGCAGCAGAATCTGATGAAACCGCATCTTCTCTTCAGGGTTGAAACTTGCCACGGCTTCCTTTAAAAGTGGTGCCAGATACATGACAACAGTCAAAGATGTCTGTTTAGTGCAAGCTTATATACAAAAATAAGGAATAGTGTTCAGGAATAGTGTGGCCACAGTAGGCCTGTGCCCTGCTCTCTCACTCTCTCTTTACGAACTGAGCCCCAGTGGGCGGGACCAAGGGTGCGATGATATTAAGTAGGCGCGTTGTTGCTGTAGAGGCGGTCATGAATTAATGGGCACCCCTAATGATGTAGGGAAGTCGCGGAAGTACAGAACAGGGCGTTTTGGCAGCTTCGTTTCAATAAACACTTTTATTGCATTGGGGATTAAGTTTTGAGTTCTGAAATGTACAGTATATTTTTATAATAGAAAGGAATCAAAATAAAGGAAAATTTGGATCCTCATGACATGATCAAACAGTCACTCTGAAGTACCAGGATACGTGTAAAGAACCACAGAATATATGGCAAACGTTTTTGCCACTGTCATTTAATTAACCAACTGAATGGCAAATATTTCCCAAATGCTGTCATTTAAACAATCCCACTGGTTAACAAACAGCAGCAAAGGGTGGCAGGAGTGTTTAGAAAAGATTTTGATGCTACCAGTGGCATAGGAATGAATTATGTATCCCATGGCGTAGACTAAGAGACAACAAACTAGCTCTGAACATAAGCTTTGACTAAAGGGGCTTTTCCACTGAACGTTATGGTTCAACTCGACTCTGCTCGCTTTACTTTTCTGAGCTTGCATTTCCACTGCAGTTTAGTGCCGCCTCTGGGTGGGATTATAGGCTGATCGTCATAGCTGCACCGCCTCTACTGCTATCGCTTTAGCTAACTTTAAAACTAGCGGGTTGATGTCCCATGTCGCAAGTCCAGTGACACCGATAGTGACGATTCTCTCTGACCAATCAGTGATCTGCAGGGTTTTGACGTCACATTTAATATGGGCTTGGCTGACTTGGAACCTCGACCGAGGTGGTACTAAAAAAAGGTACCAGAAACTATCCACAGTGGAAAACCCCCAAAAAGCGAGTAGAGTCGAACCGTGCAGTGGAAAAGCCCCATAACTGTTCATACCCTTACTTCAGCACATTACATACTTTGAATATAAGTATATAGCGTACATCTTTCAACAACCCCCAGACAAGGGATCTCCAGTTTCAGAAGAGTGTCCTAGCAAAGGGCACCATGGAGGCACCATTTTTCATTACAGTCAGCTCAGGGTATGTTGTCAATTTTTTTTCCAGGGCAGGTAGAATGGAATATAAATGTATAATATCAGAGATGTATATAGGATATTGGCCACAACATGAAAATAAATACTGGCTTAGTATACCAGCCAGAATTTTAGCCATAGATCGTGCGGATAATTGTGTGTGGACAGTCTGTGTAAAGTGCACAAAAAAGTAGGAATGAACAGCACTGTACTGTTTGTCCAGTAGTTCAGTTGGCTCCCATGACGTGGCGTAATCCACAGGGCCCAAACCACCTTGCCTTTGCCACAGCTTTGGCAAAGACAGGAAAAGCAGGGCAGCTGGGCTCTCATTAAAGGTCACAGCACTGGAAAAACTCAACTGGACTGAGAAGCTGGAAAGCTA